>VDFB02281492.1:307906265-307924338 GCA_007258455.2 Sequoia sempervirens
AATGAGGTTGCAAGAAACCAAGAGTTGGTCTGTTGTAGGAGTTTACTTCATTTTTTGACTCTATTGTGGATAAGGTATTGGCTAGAACATAGAGTTTAAGATTGAAATAGAATCACACATTAAATCAAAAATAATTTTTTTTACTTAATTGCAAATTTTATTTTTTATGCTCGACTCCACAAGTTAGAAAGGTAACTCTAAGTGTGGAATAAGTAAAAATTAAAAGAACAACCAAAACACTTCTTAATAAGACATTAGATCAAGATTAACATGAATTAAACTAATTTAAAACACTAAAAAGCCTGAAGACTTCTCATTGTCTCCTATCTCCAAATATTTATCAAGTTACAGAAGCTCTCAGATTTGTAAGCATCGTAATTGTTTAAAATGCCTATCTAGAGAATGGAATGGATACTAAATGCAATGATGTGATGATTAATAATCATTTCTAGATGGTATGAAGCTACTGTAAACTATCCTAATGAAAACTAATAAAAGGAAGCTACAGTAAAAACTAATGATGTTGTCGTGATATGAAATCTATTGATGCCATGATGTTATGATGATACTAAAATTCCAATGCTAATGCTTATGATTGTTTGGTTGCTTGGTTGTATTAATTCTTGTTGAGTAAGTTTGCTTAAATGGGGATTTCTCAAATCATTTTCATGCTTCAGAAGGCTATATATATAGATTTTCGGCAGCATTTTTGCACAGGGGTAACACAACAGAGGCTAAGATTAAATCTAGAGATTTGAATGGTAAGAGATGAGAAGGTGGAGCTGATCATGGGGGATTTTTCCTCCCCATGAAAACACCAGGAAAGATGAGAGGATAGATTTGAGGCAAAAGATTGAGAGGATTGCCTGTAGGTTTATCCCCGAGGCTTTTCCCGTGAATGCCAATTAAATTAATTAGATTGAAAAATCTAATTTTATTGGTGAGTGAATAGAGGAATATTTGATTTATTCCTTTATTTAAATATTTTTGGTTTATTTAAATTAGAAAAAAGAGAGATAAATAAGTTAATAAAACAAACTATAGAAGGTGTTTTATTAAATTAAAATAGAAGGAATATGACAATTAAATTAAAGATTTTAGGATATCTTTATTTAATTAAGAAGAAATGTGATTAGATAATTAAATAATACCAACTATTGAAGTTGTATTTTTAATTTAAGATAGAATTTAATGGATAAAGTATAGAAGAAATAATAATGATAATAATTAAATAAAACAAAGTATTTAATTTTGTTTATTTGATTAAGAGGAAATAATGTGATAAAATAGAAGAATTAATAGTGAACTTAATATAAATAAATATTTCTATTTATTTACTAAGTAGATGAATTTAGGATTAATTAATCAAATAAGTCATATTTAATTAATTAGATTATCCAAACCATTTTTAGGTGTATACAGTAACATATGTAGAGAATATGAAAGGTCTTGTAAGTGACTTAGCTAGTCAAACCACCTTCCAAAATACTAGTGTGAGGAATTTGTTATCAAAGGTATCATTGCTAAGAAATTGTTGTATTATTGAATTATGTTATAGGGGTTACCACCTTGGCTTTATAGAGCCTAAAGGGGAGAGGAGAGCAATATAATATTAGTCTCCTATTCGTTGGCTTCTGACCTAAGGTTTTTGATTATGAGGCTTGTCTAAAATTTAGGAAAACCCAAACAATGAATTGGAAACACCAACAAAAGGTCTAGTAGATCCGCTTTTTTTGTTGCATCTACATTGTAGCCCTCCAGTTCTATGTATTCAATTGGTGCAAGGAGAAGAGATACATCAAAAACTCCTCCACAGAAGAAGACCATAGGTGATGGGAATGCTAGGCCTAAGAAAATGGTAAAGAGGAAGAAGAAAAATGAGGATGAATCAGAAGAGGAGGAATAAGTTGGAGATGAAGGTACCTCCAAACAAAAAAATAAAGGGGAGAAGATAGAGAAGGAGAAAACTAAGCGATCTCCTCTAGTTTCATATAAGCCACTTGAGTTTGAATCTAATTTAAATGGAATTGTTAATCATGGTATGTTAGATGAAAACATAGATCTCCATCTAGAAGTTCCTCTGAAAGATTAGAAGACCATTGGAAAGGCTATCATTATGTATATGCTCAATAAAAACATGTCTTTTAGTGACATCATGGACAAAGCTCTGAAAATCCTAACTCGGACTTTGAGAAAAAGAAGAGAGAATGCAATCAAAATAGATGATGAGATGAGACAACAATCCATCAACAAGGATGGTTCCTTTGTCTCCCTATTAGAGAAGGAAAAGATAGTCCAGAAGCAAGCTAAATAGGTTTGCACAAAACATAGAATAATGCAAAGGTAGCATAACAACTTCCTACACTAATCTTGAGAGGAGAATAATGCAAAACTTTTACAGATATTTAACAATTACAAAAACTTAAATATAAATAGACATAAATATCATGTGTATCACAACACAGTGAGTTACATGGGGGAAACCCTTTCTAGAGAAAACCGCCACACTCCAAAAGCTACCCAATATATTATTCAGAAATCACAAAGATTACAATATACTTGCAGAGCAAGCTTCTCACAAGGGTATCACCACTCAGAGATACAGAGGCAACACAACCACTATCAGACTCCTAGAATACATCACAATACACAACTGTAATATAATTCCCTCATAAAATAGGGTTGTCTTTTGGGGCAAGTCAAGCTAATAAAATATCGCTCGTCAGATATGAGACATAATGATGAACAACCCAGATTTACAATAATAAAATATAAGTAAAATTTTCCTTTTGGGGATGCTATCCCCAAGCCCCCACTAGGGTGCACTACCCCTAGAACCCAACCAAGGGGATGATCCCCCCAAATCCCTTGTTGGGGGGACCCCCCATGCCCCTTGTCATCGTCGAATTAACAATACCTTATGTAATTACAAGGTTGAGACACATTTTCTCAACACCATTGACAAGGATGGCTCCTTCATCTCCCTATTAGAAAAGGAAAAGATAGTCTAGAAGCAAGCTAGAGAGCTCTGCACAAAACATAGAATAGACATTCTCATGAGCATGGATGATGATGATAGAGAAAAGATTCAAGAGGAGATAGAAGAAGTCGCTAAGAATATCCTTGAAGATGTGCAAATTGATGTTGACATGAATTCAAAGGAGGCTCCAGATGAGCAAGGTACTGATAATATTCCCCCTTTGATAAATTGTGTCTAACATTATTGAAATTGGTAAAAAATATTCTCAGTAAATTAAGGTGTTAAAAAAGTGTGAAATGAAAAATTAAAAAACTCCACAAATTAGAATTGCATGACTTTCTAATTAAAACCTAAATATCCAAAATTTAAGCTCACATTTACACTCCTCTAAATAATATAAATATACTAATGTTAGAAAATAGAGCTTAATATATAGGTTAATTGAATAAAATGAAGATTAGTTGTTAGTTATTTGTTATTGTTGTTAGGTGGTTATAGGGAGTTAGTTTGTTGGAATGCTTTATAAATCCATTGCAATGCAATGGTTTGATGTTGATTTTTGTTGAATGAAGAATTGTTAGTTTTGAGTCTTTTTCTCAATTTCCAACATTTGCTATCAGAGTATAGGTTTTGAAAGAGGCCTCTTTGAATTTCACTCCACTCATGTTTTGTTTGTCAAGTTGATTAAGGTAATGGATTGTGGATCCCACACTCATCCACAACCCCATTATTGTTTCTTGTTCCCATCCAATTATTGTAAATTCAAGCACTACAAATAAAGAACTAGGATCCTACACACTTTGTGAAAAAACTATAATTTGCAGTGTCCAACCTTCTTGCATATTTTCCAATGATTCTCTTTTGGATCTTATACTCCTAAAAACAAACTCATTGACATCTATCATTTACGTACAATGTCTTTCTCTCTTCTATTTTGTACATTCTATCTTTGGGTTTTTCCTGTATTTTATTCATTATGTTCATGCTTAGAATTAGTTTTTTTGTTGTTTTCCATCACAAGCCACTATGCATAATTTCTATGATTAGATATCATGTAGTTGAAGTGGTTAGATAATTGAATCATAAAACACATTGATTTGTTCATCAAATTTGGGATTTGAATGGAACTAATGTTGGTTTATTATGTTTTGTTTGGACTCCATGCCTCCTTCCATGCATTGCATGATGTGGGTGATCTCTAAAAGATAATATAAGAGAAAGGAGTATGAATATATGTGAACATTCATTTTGTTGGTTCTTTGAAAAATTGCTTAAGAAAATGTAATTATGTTTTTGTCTAGTTATCTTCTCCTTCTATAGAGAGTAGCTTTCTATCAAACACTAAAGGGGGTGTTAGAAAATGATTCTTAACATAGGTTAATTGAATAAAATAAAGATTATTTAGTTAGATTCTTATTGTTGTTAGCTGGTTAAAGGTTGTTGATGGTCAAAAGTAACACATCAACGTTAAACAAAATATTTCTACTCTATTTCTCCTAAAAAAAGACAAATGATCCAAAACCACCTATCTTCCAAGGTCTCTGTAGTTGGTTCTCAATTGTGTTGTTATCATTTAGTGGTCCATGCAACCATAATATTTAAGGGGCCTACTAGTAAATGAGTACAAACTAGATAGTACAAAGTAATCTAACATTGGGGGCTTTAAATAAACATAAAAATATTGATCAAGGCTTAGGATAGCAAATAATGAACACATATTCCTTTTAATTTAGACATGCAATTTTTATAATGCGCACTCCTAATTAATTAAAATTGTAGAAAAATACAATTCATGAAAAAATCCATACCATTGCATCCATTCACAGTGCAGATTTAAAGCCTACAACCATTCATCATCACTTTCTTTTTTAAGAATTTCAACAACAAAATACCATAACCTCATTACCATAATTAACAAATCAAGAAACATCAAGAAACACCATTCATAGATAATGAAATAAATGGTTCTAAACTTTGGATATTCTATTGATTTTCATCAAATAAGAAACATTTATGTGTAGAAAAACGCTCTGGCATACGAATAACCATTGTTTATCAACATTACCATTAAACTTTTAACAACTTCCTAAAATAAAACTACTTGTATTAAAACTATAAAACTTATCCAAGTATCTTTCATAAAGTTGTAAACTGAAAATTATATCTAGTTTCTAGGTAGCCAATTTGACTTCAATTAGCTGACCTTTACAATGAGGGGAGAATCCTAAGTTATAAACAAAATTCACATGAATCTCTCCTATCAAAAATCAAGATCCATAATTATAGGGATGCCCAATTAAGTTTGAGTCTATCACTGACTCACCAAAACTAATCTAGAGTTATCCATCTACCTGAAAACTGGCATGGAAGTGTGTCTATCCAAAAAGGTGCCTGAAACTGGTTGACACATTTGACTCCATCCTTCTAAAAAAAAGAAAATATTCTCCTTTACTTGTCATCTTCATGAGGAATCCCATGATACTCATCATAATTCTAGAAGATCTACTTTAGGGCATCATCATCAGGTCCATCAACCTAGTTGGCTTTAAACTTTGAATATTCAAAATTCTTTTCCACTACAACAATAATTTCCCTCAACTAGCTGATGTCTATGGTTTCCCATCGCATATCACACCTGATGTTTAGTAGCCTATCTACGAGTGCTGACTCAACAATGTCTCCTTCTTTTATTATTTTATCAAGTCGCACCTCCCAAGCATCTTTTATTTCTCCTAATGATTCAAGTATTTGATCTGAAGGTAAAGCCTTATCAATGATTTTTGCAATAATATCCTCAAATATGCCTACGTGCTCTTATATCTCATGAATTCCTTTGAGCATAGCTATTCTTTCTTCAATGAGATTTTGGGTTTTGAAAACTAACACATTAATAGCCTTTCAAATATACTCAAGACCCTCATCACCCAAAATCTATGATTGAATCAAATTATTCACTGGAACTTTTATCTATCACCTTCAACTTTCCCAAGTATTGCTTGAGCTTTTCTTCCTTATCCCACCATTTCCATATAAATTATTATATTGTCTTGACCAAGGTAAGGCCTACACAATAGTGTTTAAAACCTTCTCCCAAATGTTTATCCATGTCAAACCTGAAAACCCTGAATCAATTGTCAAACCAGGTGGCCTTATTTTTCATCTCATTCAACCCATCCACCTCCTTGCATCTAATTAAAATAGGGATCTTCAATTGTGTTGGTTGCTCAGGAGCCAAATGCAATCAACTCTTTTAGAAAATCCTTCATCTTCCCAACTTGAGCCTTAAGCTCATCTTTAGCTTGCTTATCCTTGATCAACTACGATTTGGTGGTGGTGGCAACAATATCAATTAGATTTATCTGTTGATTTCTTGTTTGTTTTCCCAGATTTATAGTGCTTACTTGATAATCTTCAACCTACAATTCCCTATCATCTTTATCAACAATAGGTGTAGTAGTTTCTGCTATCAAATCTCCATCATCAATCAAATTTTTTGAATGAACAACATGAGTTTCTTCCTTGGTTTCACCTTGTCTATCTTCATTACCATTTCATCTCATGCCATTAGCTGAACTTGAATTTGTTATCTCTTTTCTAAATTTAGCTTGAGCCAAGTGGGAGCAGCCAGCTGAGTAGTTACCAGCTGAGTATTGAGAGGTATTAATGATAGAGGTGTAGAAGAAAATACCTCCACAGTTTTCTCGGAAGAATCCTTTTTTTGCTCCTCTTGTTCCTTCTAGAATGTTTCTTGTTCTATTCTCATTTTGAGCTCTAATCTCTTCAATCTCTTTCATTTCTTCCTCCTTTTGTGCAGCCTTCTCTTCATCTCTTAACCTCTACTATTCTAACTCCTTTACATGAAGTTATTCCTCTACAACTTTATCTTTTTCATCTTTCTCCTTTTTTTCTAAATCTCGTGTAATAGCTTCTTCTTTGGCCCTCTTTTGTGCCTCAGTAGCTTCCTTTTCGTGGGCTAGCTCTTCAAATTTCCTTCTTTGTTCTTCTTCTTCTTGAACTAACTATTCATTAGCCAATCTTTGAGCACTTTCCATTATTTCTTTATGCTCTTCTTTAGTCAAAACTTCATTCATTTTAGCTTCACCCCATAGGCTTCTAGGTTCAAACCCAACCTCTTCTTCCCTAGGTTCCTCAACTTTTTCCAGGTATTCTTCATATTCTACTCTTTCTCCTTCCTGAGATGGAGTTTTCTCAAAATATAAGGGGATGGGTAAATTTGTTACATTGATCATAGGAGGCCTCTCCTCTTCAATAGTTTTTCCTAATGTTGATGGCATAGTAGTAGTATCCTCAGTTTGTAGAGGGACAATAGAAGGTCCTTCTTCAGCAACTTCTTCCTCAGGATATACAATAGCTAAGGGTGTGTCACCCAAACCTGAAATAACCCTAGTAGCATCTGCCTCATAAGTAACCTTAGATTTTTCCAAAGCTTCATTAACCTATTTCAATGAAATTTCTTCTTTTGTTGGGGCAAGTTCTTCTGTGGTTGTCTCTACTACTACAACACCCTTCTTCAACCTTTTGTATTGTCTCATCTCAGTGGAGGAAGTAGGCTCACTGCTAGAGCCCCTCCTTGAATCCTTAACCCTTGGTTGCTTCAAACAAAGGTCAATCCATTTCACACTTCTATCCACCACTATCCATGACACTTTACGAATACTAGTTTCCTCCTTTTCCATCCAATTGATTGGCTTTAAATCCTTCATAGCCACTTTATCCATTTCATATCAGGGATCAAGAGTGATCCCATCATCAATAGTACCTTCTGGTATATCTGTTCTAACCTCAAAATCCTTCATCTTAGGGATTTTCAATCTCTCATACCCCATTTTCCTCACTTCAAACTAATCTTGCAGGTTGGCCCAAAAGTCTTCGAGAAGTGGTCGATGATGGGGAAACTGTGAAGCATACAAACCATACATTTTTCTCTTTGGATCAAAATATTTCACGGATGTATGCTGTTGGAAATTCATGGACTGAAATTCTTTTATTTCTATTTTGGCTACTATTGAAGAGGAACAAGAATAGAACCCCAATTGTAATGGAAAAGAATGGAAACAAGTCTTAAAAACTTAACATTCATGTCCATGGTCTGATGAGCGAACTCCATAAAGACCCATCCATCACCACAACACCTTGGAAATTTGAAAGGGTGACCATCATAACAAAACAATCTAAAATAAGTGGACATGGGGTATTGAATAAACCAATATCCCCACTCTTGGATGAATTCCATGACATCATGTGATAACCTGAAACCAATATCACCTATGAGTTGATTAATAATAGCATACAAGAATACATCATTGACTCTTTTAAAATGTTTCTATGCCTTATTAAGCTCCAATTGGTCATAATATTCCTAGACCCTCTAATTTGGGCCATCATCCATTGACCCTTTAGTATTTAACCCGAGAAATTGTCCCATCCTTTCAGCACAATATATGACATATGAAGACATATAGAATGTCTTGGTTTCTATTACTTTTAGCAATTTGTCATGGATGTTATCAAATATTATTTTTCCCTAATCAAAAACTTTCTTCCCTTCTAGAATTAGTTGAATGAATGGGAACATCCAATGTTCAAAGATATGGGAGTTTTCCTTGCCAAATACTCTTGCCAGTAATGTGATCATGTTCCCTATATTCTCAAAAAATTCAGACCTCTTGGGGTTAGTTGGCACCTTCTTTATTGACTTCTTTTATGCCTTAAGCCACCTTTTATTAATTACCCCTTGGCTTCCCTCTGCATCCTTTGCCTAGAGTTTAAGTGCATCAAATTTAGTGATAATATTGAGAATGGGATAAGGAGGAGGATCAAAAAATAGTATGATCATTGTTGGGGTTAAATCAATTATTACATTGCCCTGTGAATAAATGCATTGCCTTTGAGTAGGATTGTATGTCTATGCAGTAGTTAAAATGAACTCAGGACACTGCACAACAATAGGAAAACTAGCTACATGAGCCAACCCATACTTTGCAATCCTCTTTGCCCTTGATGTAGATTCCTTTGAAAAAGGTATCTTTACAAAACTTGTCCAAATCAATGAGCCCCACAAGTGTATCGGTCATATTCATAACATCAGACCCAAACATAGATGGTACTGGGGTCCCTTGGAACTTATACTTCATTGCAACAGGAACTTCTTCTAGCTTTAACCTCTTAGCCTTTGTTCCCTTTGATGTTCCTTCAGTGGGAACTTCCTCCTCTGAATCGGACATTTGTTAATTATCCTATCAAGCAAAGAAAAGACCTGTGAAGAGAAATTTAACACAAACATTCACATTATATCACCATTCATTCAAAATAAGTTCTCATTCAACAAGTTAATTCAGCACCTTCAGGTTTTGGGTTCAGGGTGGAACCAAGAACTTGACCATTCTAAGCATAAAACTTAACTTTATCAAAAGTGGAGATCGGGTCCTGAATCGGCACCTATACCTATAGTGATAAACAAGTTTAGTGTCATTCTGCAGTCCGATCCCGCAATGTGTTTGGGAATCGTGATTGTGCCTTCACCAAGTAGTGGTAGTTAACAAACAGAGTTAATGAAGTGGTCTCTCTAGGTGTTGATCTTGATGATGAATTAGAAGTCAGAATCGGGTTGTGATCTAGAACCAGGCTCATAGTGATGAACAAGTGTAAGTAACTTCTTGAGTTCCAATCCTGATAAGATATCAGGAATCAAGGTCAAGACTTTATTATGGACCAGACCTTAAGTATGTGTACTGGAACTAGGTCAGCTTTGAGTTTCAATCCCAATGTGTCAAAAGTTGGAATTGGGGTGACACCAGGTAATGGTACTTAATGGTATGTCAAAGGTTTGGTGTCAATCTAATTTTTGATCCCAATGGTAATGCAGGGATCAAAACTAGGACATGGAGTGGTACATTGTCAAAAACCTTTTAACATTCAAAGGTGACGATTCAATACCCGATCTTGATAGAACACATCGGAAGACAGAATCAGAGCAAGTGAAAGAGCTAGAATCAGATAGTGGTAAAAACCTAAGTGTAGTTCTAATTCCTGATTTTGATATAGATGTGGGAATTAGGAATAACACATCTAGCAATAAACGAAGGCCAAAAAAATGTAAAAATATCTTTAAATTGCACCTTCAAGATCAGATTGTGGCTGGGATTCAATATTTTTTATCCATAATGGTTGAAATTTGAAATTTATCAATGTAAACACCCTCTCAACCTGGTAGTACGATAAAATCCTAGAAAAATAGGGTAAATGCAAAAATATGGGGGGCCAAAAAGCGGGCTTAAGTGGCCACTTTTTTTTGAAATCAAGAAATACTAACCTTGGACATGAAATTGAGGATGGTTACACTCAAAATTTTGAGATCGAACAAAAACAAGGATTGAAGTGCTTCGAGTCTACTTTCTAAACTACTAATTTATTTTGAAAATGGTTGAGATTAAGGGGTTAAAAAGAGGGATGTACAAAATTTGGTGTTGTTTTTGTCAGAAAAACATAATATAGCAACTCTTGTACATCCCTAGCATGGTGAATCTTTTTTTAGTAGTTTTAAAATCGCTCTAGTGAGAAATTAGCTAACAGTATGTAGTTGATGCACAATTTTTCTAATAATTATTTAACACAAATATTTGATTTTTTACTAATTTTCTACATGGACACTTCCTAAAAAATAGAATTTTGGTCATGCTACCCCTACAAATTTTGGAAACTAATTGATTTTTCTTTTTAATGTGTAGAATGAAGTAGATAGCTTCTAAAAATGTAATTTATTTGAAATTTTGATGAAGGTTAATTTATAACAAAAAAAACCAAACACTACTTTTTTCCAAAAAAGAGACACACAAACAAAAGAAATTATAGATGAAAGGCTTAACATTGTCAAAAAGTGAAAGAAATTACATCGTTGGATAGCTAAGAGAGACCTAACATCACCCAAGTGTTCAATTTGTTCAACATTGAACCACGTGCAATCCTGACAGTGAGTACGAATCTGATTATGGGAAATATTATAGAATTTGCAAAAACACATCTCTGGTCATTGGGAATTCCCTCCAAGCCTTTGGGTTGGTATTGAACCATAGATTTTTGGGTAGGGATTTATAGGCTACTCTTGCACTCTTAGGATGTTTCACCTAAAAGGAGAGAGATAAACCCCACTCAAAAGTCAAGGTGGTTCACTCAAATTGGGAAATGTATGATGCGATTAAGGCTAAATGGAATGATCTAAGTGAAATTAAATGAACTATTTGATTGATTATGAATGAAAAACCTAAGATATAGGCAATGTTTGAAAAGCTAATGATGTTTGCAAAAATATTGAAATGATGAATGAAAATGTAAACTAAACTAAACAAAAAGAAAAATATTAGAATGTGTGCACCTAAGAAGCTGAAGAAGACTAGAAAGCAATCTAGAAATCTAACAAAACCTTATTTTGAGCTTACTAGGACTCATTCACCACCCTAGGTGAATTAGTCCTAGGTCAGAGTTTTTATGCACAGGAGCTATTTTCTACTAACTAGGTATCTGCATCTGCATCTGACTGAAAATGGCACCTCAGGAGGGACTCATTCACCATGCATGGCGAATATGTCCACTTTCAAATTTTTGTGATTTCAAACCTCTATTCTACACCTTGACACATGTACAACACTTTCTGATAGAAACCTGAATCAGGATTTTGGAAAATTCCTGCAAAATAGCTTAAAATTATTTGTCTAATGGGGGGTTTTCCTTGGTCAAACCCCTAGTTGGGTAATCAAACCTTGAATGAATAAAAATTTGCATAAAACCCTAGCCTTAGATGTGTTAAAGACTAGGAAAATCTGAAGTATGTCAAAAACCCTATTCTATTGTGCAAAACTAAGAAATGCAAATGTGATTTTTGTGATGCAAGATCTCAACCCTAGAAATCTCACAATACATAAAAATTGGAGATAAAATGACATGCAAATGGAATGTAAATGAAATGTAAACCTTAGTCTGAAGATAGAGAAGAAATGGAAGATGGAATCACTTTGAAAACAAGACTTTAGGTGTGATTTGATGGCTAGTTGCATCTCCTCAACCTAGATTTCTCCATGATTCACCATAGTATCCATCATCAACTCTTTGAAATGTTGAACTTTGACCCAAAAAGCGAGCTTCAAGACCTGCAAAAACCCTAGCTTGTTTCCCTAAAACTTTAACTTTTCTAATTAAACTTGTTGTAGAAGACTTGACTATAGAAATTGCTTTTGTAAAAATAATTAAAAGATGTGTAAAATGACTAAAAATGAGTATTTATAAGCAACAAAAACTAATTTTCTCATTATTTAGACCTAAGAGGTTGACATTCTCTAAAGAATTAAGTTGAATTAAATGAATTCCTACTCAAAGTTGAAATTTCCCTCAAAAGGGACTCATTCGCCACCCTTGGTGAATGGGTCCCACCAGAGGGGACTCATTCGCCCAAGGTGGAAAATGGATCCCATCAGTGGTTTTTGAAGGTGGGTTTTTGGGATATGGAAGAATTTAATGTTGTTTACCGGGATTTAAGTGATTTTTCAAGTGAAACAGGCCTCTAGATCAAAAATAATAGGTCTTAGGGGCCTATAAATGTCGTTTTGAAAGATAAATGATGCAAGGGGACTCAAAACTGGGTCCAATTAAGTGTGAAATTGTCTCTTTTCTCAAGAGGGTCTAATTTTCTATGGCACAGGCATTCCAAGGAAAATACCAAGCCTAAGGATTGGGGATTCTCAAAGCAAGATATAATGTGGACACATTGTAACGTGCACACATTATAATGCAAGTGCATTATAATGCAATCACGTTATATCTTAGTTTTGACATGGTTTTTGGTGTTTTTGAGGGACATGTCTAGCAAGAAATAACATGAGAACAGTATAACATGCTCACATTATGTCTTACTTTATGTTAAATGCCACTCTATTGAACATATGTTTATATATATGTATGTTTGTATGTACATGTATGCTTGTATTTCATGTATTTATGTATGCATTCTTGTATGCATGTATGCCTTTATCTATGTATGTATGTATGTATCAATGCATGTATATTGTATGCATGCCTATATGTATGTAAGATTGTACCTACACGTGTACATGTATGCTTGTATGTATGTAGGAATGTATATACATATGTATTATGCTTATATGTATGTAAGTATGTATGTATTTATGTGTGTCTTTAGAGGGAGAGAGAATTTTAAGAGAGAGAGAAAGAGTTGTCTAGATAGGGTGGGACAGAGGGAGAGAGGGAGAGAGACATAGAGAGAGAGGGGGGTGGAAGTGAGAGTTTAAGAGAGAGGGAGTGGGAGAGAAGGGGTTGGAGAGAGAGGGACTTAGCTAGGTAGGGTGGGAGGGATAGAGGGAGAGAGAGAGGGGGAGAGAGGGGGAGAGGAGTGAGAGAGAAAGAGAGAGTTATGAGGTAGGTGCCAAAGGACGTAATTTGAGAGTGTGAGGGGGGATAAGAGGGAGAGACATGATAGATAGGTGGCAGTGAGAGGGAGTGCGAGAGAGGGAGGGAGAGAGAGGGAGTGTGGAGAGTGAGACCTGAGAGAGGGAGAGGTGGAGGGGTGACCTAAGAGAGGGAGAGATAGAGGGGGTGGAGTGAGAGGTACTTATCTAGGTAGGGTGGGAGGGATAGATAGAGAGAGGGGAGAGAGAGATCGAGAGAGAGAGTTACTTAGGTAGATTTCCAGAGGGAGAGACCTAAGAGAGAGGTAGTGGAAGAGAGTTGGAGGGAGATATAGATCAATAGAGGGAGGGAGAGAGAGAGGGTGGTAGGGATTTATTGAGTGAGAGGTACATAGAAAGAGGTAGAAGGTATATAGAGACAATTAGAGAGGGTAGGAGAGAGGGAGGGAGAGAGAGGTGAGATGTATAGATAGAGAGAAAGGGATAGGGGTTGAGAGTATAGGGTTGAGGGATTAGGGTGGACCTATAGGGTTGATGGTTTAGGGTGGTTGAGGGATTAAGGTTGATGGTAGAGGGTATTGGGTTGAGGGTATAGGGTAGAAGGTTAAAGAGTTTAGGGTTAAAGGGTTTAGGGTTGAGTATATATGGTATAGGTTTGAGGGTATATGGTTGAAGGATTAGGTTGAGGGTCCAATGTAAAGGGTAGAGGCATAGGGGTGTTGAGTTTTTAGGGTTTAAGGGGTTGAGGGGTTGAGACTAGCACAGAATTGAGAATTTAGGGCTGAGGATTTAATGGTTAGGGTAGAGGGTAGAGGTTTAAGGTTTAGGTTTAAGGGTTGAG
This sequence comes from Sequoia sempervirens, assembly GCA_007258455.2. Classification (NCBI taxonomy): domain Eukaryota; kingdom Viridiplantae; phylum Streptophyta; class Pinopsida; order Cupressales; family Cupressaceae; genus Sequoia; species Sequoia sempervirens. The sequence goes on from VDFB02281492.1 coordinate 307,920,523, forward strand.
GCTCGAGGGTTTAAGGTCGAGGTAGAGGATTGGATGGCAGGGTTGAGGGTTCAATGTATAGGGTAGAGGTGGTTAGGGTTGAGGGATTAGGCTTAAGGCTGAGGGTTGAGACTGAGGGAGGTTGAGGGTTGAGGGTTTGCTGAGAGATTGAATAATAGTTTTGGATTAGGGCAGAGTTTTTTCTTGATTTAAGGGGTTTAAAGATCGAGGGATTAGGGTTGAGGGTAGAGGGTAGAGGGTAGAGGGTTTAAGGGTTTAGGGTTTAAGGGTTGAGGGTTGAGGGTTTAGGGTTTAGGGTTTATGGTTTAGGGTTAAGTGTTTAAGGGTTTAAGGGTTGAGGGTTTAGGGTCAAGGGATTAGGGTAGAGATGGAGGGATGAATGGATAGAGAGATAGAGGGAGAAGTGAGATAGAGAGAAGGGGAGAAGAGGAGGGAGGGATAAAGATATATGAGGGTTGAGGATCCAATCTATAGGGTAGAGGGTTGAGAATTGAGGGTATAGGGTTGAGGGATTAGGGTATTGGATTGAGGGTATAGGGTTGAGGGATTAGGGTTGAGGGATTAGGGTTGAGGGTACATATAGTCAAAGGATTATGGTTGAGAGTCCAATGTATAGGGAAGAGGGTATCGAGGTTGAGGGTTTAGGGTTTTGGGTTGATGAGTGAGGGATTAAGGGTTGAGGGTTGAGAATTGAGGGTTGGGGGTTTAATGTATATGGTAGAGGGTAGAGGGTAGAGGTTTTAAGGGTTTAGGGCTTAAGGGTTGATGGTTGAGGTTTTAAGGTTGAGGTTAGAGGATTGAGGGTATAGGGTTGGGGGATTAGGGTTTAGGGTCCAATTTATGGGCTAGAGGGTATAGGGGTTTAGGGATTAGGGTTTAAGGGTTGAAATTCGAGGGATTAAGGGTTAAAAGGATTTAGGTACTATGATAGAGAGTTTACTAATTAGGTTTAAGGGTTTAAGGGTTGAGGGATTAGGGTTGAGGGTAGAGGGTAGAGGGTAGATGGTTTAAGGGTTTAGGGTTGAGTGTTTAAGGGTTTAAGGGTTGAGGGTATACAGTTGAGGGATTAGGGTAGAGAGGGAGGGATGGAGGGAGGGAGAGATAGAGTGATAAGTTAGATAGAGAGAAGGAGAGAAGTGGAGAGAGGGACAAATATATATGAAGGTTGAGGATCTAATGTATAGGGTAGAGAGTTGAGAATTGAGGGTATAGGGTTGAGGACCTATAGGGTTGATGGTATATGGTATTGAGTTGAGGGTATAGGTTTGAGGGATTAGGGTTGAGGGTAAATATGGTTGAAGGATGAGAGTTGAGGATCCAATGTATAGGGCAGATTGTATCAGGGTTGAGGGTTTAGGGTTTGAAGGTTGAGGATTGATGGATTAAGGGTTAAGGGTTGATAATTGAGTTTTGAGGGTTTAATGTAGAGGGTAGAGGGTAGAGGGTTTAAGAGTTTAGGGTTTAAGGGTTGAGGGTTGAGGGTTTAAGGTTGAGCATAGATGATTGAGGGTATATAGTTAGGGGAATTAGGGTTGAGGGTCAAATGCATATGGTAGAGGGTATAATGGTTGAGGGATTAGGGTCTAAGGGTTCAGGGTTCAAGGTTCAGGGATTAAGGGTAAAGAGGGTTGAGGGATTAGGGTAGAGAGTTTACTAAGTGATTTTAAGGGTTTAAGAGTTAAGGGATTAGGGTTGATGGTAGGGGGTATTAGGTTGAGGGTAGAGGGTAGAGGTTTTAAAGATTTATGGTTTGAGGGTAGAGGGTAGAGGATTGAGGGTATAGGGTAGGGGGATTAGGGTTGAGGGTCCAATGTATAGGGTAGAGGGTATAGGGATTGAGGGATTAGGGTTTAAGGGTTGAGGGTTGAGGGTTGAGGGATTAAGGGTCAAGAGGGTTGAGTGATTAGGGTAGAGAGTTTACTAAGTGGGTTTAAGGGTAGAGGGTATTAGGTTGAGGGTAGACGGTAGAGGGTTTAAGGGTTTTGGTTTTAGGGGTTAGGGTTGAGTGTTTAAGGGTTTAAGGTTTGAGGGTATACGGTTGAGGTATTAGGGTAGAAAGGGAGGGATGGATGGAGGGAGAGATGGAGGGATAAGTGAGATGGAGAGAAGGAGATAAGAGGAGGGAGGGACAAAGATATATGAGCGTTGAGGATTCAATATATAGGGTAGAGGGTTGAGAATTGAGGGTATAGGGTTGAGGACCTATACGGTTGATTGTTTAGGGTATTAGGTTGAGGGTATAGGTTTGAGGGATTAGGGTTAAGGGTACATATGGTTGAATGATGAGGGTTGAGGGTCCAATTTATAGGGTAGAGGTTATCAAGGTTGACGGTTTGAGGGTTGAGGATTAAGGGAATAAGTTTTGAGGGTTGAGGGTTTAATGTAGAGGGTAGAGGGTAGAGGGTTTAATGGTTTAGGGTTTAAGGGTTGAGGGTTTAATATTTAGGGTAGAGGATTGAGGGTATAGAGTTGGTGAATTAGGGTCGAGGGTCCAATGTATAGGGTAGAGGGTATAGGGGTTTACAGAGTAGGTTTTAAGGGTTGAGGGTTGAGGATTGAGTGATTAAGGGTCATGAGGGCTGAGGTATTAGGGTAGAAAGTTTAATAAGTGGGTTTAATGGTTTAATGGTTGAGGGATTAGGGATTAGGGATTAGGGTAGAGGGTAGAGGGTAGAGGGTTTAAGGGTTTAGGGTTTAAGGGTTAAGGTTTGAGGGTTTAGGGTTGAGTGTTTAAGGGTTTAAGGGTCAAGGATTTAGGGTTGAGGGATTAGGATATAGAGGGAGGGGTGGATGGATAGAGATATTGAGGGATAAGTGAGATAGAGGGGAGAGAAGAGGAGGTAGGGACATAGATATATGAGGGTTGAGGATCCAATGTACAAGGTAGAGGGATGAGAATTTAGGGTATATGATTGATGACCTATAGGGTTGATGGTTTATGGTATTGGGTTGAGGATATAGGGTTGATGGATTAGGGTTGAGGGTACATATGGTTGAGGGTCCAATCTATAGGGTAGAGGGTATCAGGGTTGAGGTTTAGGTTTTAAGGGTTGAGGATTGAGGGATTAAGTGTTGAGGGTTGAGGGTTTAATGTAGAGGGTAGAGGATAGAGGGTTTAAGGGTTGAGGATTGAGGGTTTAAGGTTGAGGGTACATGATTAAGGGTATAGTTTGGGGGATTAGGGTTGAGGGTAGAGGGTAGATATTTTAAGGGTTTAGGGTTTAGGGTTGAGTGATTAAGGTAGAGAGGGAGGGATGGATGATGAGAGATGAGAGAAGTGAGATAGAGAGAAGGAGAGAAGAGGAGGTACAAAGTTATATGAGGGTTGAGGATCCAATGTATAGGGTAAAGGGTTGATGACCTATAGGGTTGAGGGTATAGGGTTGATGGATTAGGGTTGAGGGTACATATGGTTGAAGGATTAGTGTTGAGGGTCCAATTTTTAGGGTAGAGGGTATCAGGGTTGAGGGTTCATGGTTTGAGGGTTGAGGATTGAGGGATTAAGGGTTGAGGGTTAAGAATTGAGGGTTGAGGGATTAATGTATAGGGTTGAGGGTAGAGGGTAGAGGGTTTAATGGTTGAGGGTTGAGGGTTTAAGATTGAGGGTAGAGGATTGAGGGTATAGGGTTAGGGGATTAGGTTTGAGGGTCCAATGTATAGGGTCGATGGTATAGGGGTTGAGGGATTAGGGTTTAAGGGTTGAGGGTTGAGGGATTTAGGGTCAAGAGGGTTGGGGGATTAGGGTAGAGAGTTTACTAAGTGAGTTTAAGGGTTTAAGGGTTGAGGGATTAGGGTTGAATGTTGAGGGTATTAGAT
>VDFB02281492.1:307924438-307961667 GCA_007258455.2 Sequoia sempervirens
TTTTTCTAAATTCACTAGCACTAGGAGGTGTTCTCTCAAAACCTCCCATATTAGCCTATTCAACATCCAAAATCACATATTAGAATACCATTCATAAAACAATGCTATTAACATGTAATAAATTTATAATTGTTTACTAGTTACATACCTCAATGATAGATGCAATGGAGAAATAATCGGGTGTAGGGTCGGTGTATCCAATATCAACACTATGACCCTAAAATTTTATTAAAATCATAAAACTAAATTAGTTAATCTTGCATTTCAAAATTGAAATTGAATAAATTAAATTCAATGAACATGTTAACATTTATCTGAGTATCGATACCATAGGCCTCATTCAAAATTTTAGCTATCCTCACCATCTTCATAGTTGTAGATGTATCCTACGTAGCATCCTCCTGAGTGTCGGTGGGGTCATATGAACAAGTCATCCTGCAAGCCTGACACAAATGGGATCAAAGCCCACCACTCAAAGACTCCCTTGGATGGCACTGTAGTATAGGGCTGGAATGTTGGATGACACTCTAGTTCAAAGAGCTAATGACCTGCAAAGTCTCTACCTTGGCACTCTCCTTCACGATGGAAGGGATAATGATGTGCTCATGATACGACCTTGCAAGAGGTCATCTCGCTTGCCGCCTGAACCATAGATTTTAGGAGTGTCCCACACCCAAAAATGTAGGTGGTTCACTCAATCTAATATATGTATGATGAAATTATAACTAAATGCAGGAAACTAGTGAAAGCTATTGATTATTGGATGGAAACTAAAGAATGGAACTTGTTTGAAAACATAGTGAGATATGCAAAAACACCTAGAAATGAATAGTAAACTACAACAGAAATGGATGAAACTGAAAGTGTGCACCTAGGATCTTGATGGAGACTAGAAATGGCTTTTGAAATACTATTGATCCTAATTTTTAGGTCTGGTGGGACTCATTTTCCATTCTCGGTCAATCAGTCTCAGTTCTGTGAAACTATTTTGAAACTCATTTCAGACAAATGGGTGTCCAAAAATGTAGAAAACCCAAAATAGGCCTAGAAGTGGACTCATTCACCACTCATGGTGAATGAGTCCACTTTTGAATTTTTGAAGATTCAAAGGTGGAAACAGGAGCCTTCGGTCTGCACTTTCTGCTTCTCCAAGTGTCTGGTTATGAAACTGTCAATTTTGGGCCTGAAAAATGACTTTTTGTGGGTATTTTGACTTATCCAATGAAGAAATGACTTGAAAAATTTTGCAATGCAATCTTCAATGATTTCCAAGCCTCTAAGATTCCTAAATCTGTAAACACACAAGACAAGAGAGAGAAATGTTGAATGTGAGGGCATGGGGGTTTGCCTTGGTCAAACCCTTTTGTAGGGAATTAAACCAAAATAAAGAAAGAATGTAATGAAGCATGCAATAATGGAGTCAATACCTTGCCATGATGTTTGATCTTGAATTTTTGTAGCAATGGAGGAATATTTTTCCCTTAAATGTCTTTGGAAGCTAACTTGATGACTTGCAATGATGAAACCCTAACTTGATTGACTTGATAGACAAGATAGATGACAAATGAATGATGAGAGATGTGTGAATAAGTTAAGAGATTAAGATATTGTGAATTAGGTCTTAGAAGGTTGTATTTATAAGCAATTCACCTTATTTACCCATAAATTGGATCCCTTAGGTCGACATAAAGAAAAATTAAACTTAAATTCCAAAATTTCCCACTCAAAAGTTAAAAATGGCCCAAATGGGATTCATTTGCCACCTTGGGAAAATCAGTCCCACCTGGTAGGGACTCATTCACCACAGGTGGTGAATTAGTCCCCTAGGAAGTAAGGAAATAAGGTTAATATGATGACTTTGTCAAGTATTTCATCAAATATTTCCTCGAGATGCACAATATGGTGTAATAGAGGCCTATTAATGATGATGTAAAGGTCAATTAGGGCTTGGGAGACATAATTCAATGTGAAAGTATGATTAAATACAACCTATAAAGACACGAGAACCAATGTGAATGTGTGAGGCACATTACAACACTAGATTATCATTAAGTTTACTTTACAAGTCTTCTAGATTGATGTGAAGATGCAATTAAATACATTTTATAATGTTGAATTAAGGGAGAATAGGTTTATTAAGTCTAGAAAACTGTGAGAGTCATTTACAACACTTTACAATACCTTAACAAAACATTGTTAAATGCATTTGAAAGGTTCCAAGACCTAGCACACTTGTGGATGTGGAAAACACCTCACAACACCAAATCAAGGACTTATTAAGTCCAATTTATCATCAATTATTCCCCAAATCAAGCAAGTTTCCTTTTTTCTATGGTACACCACCTAGGATCCTGATGTGCATCGAATCTATCTTAAGCCAACCCCCCACCTCTCCCCCTAGAAGTCCCTCATATCAAAATAATTTGGGATTTTGTTCAAGATGAACTCACAATATAGTTTCCTTAGGAAATATTGCAGGACTTCACAATTGTTGCATGGTGGGTAATCAAAAACCATGTACCATCTATCCCAAAAAAAGTCCTAATCTATTGGTGGTGGTATCAATGGATAAGAAACCTTTTCGCATTGAGGGTAAGATTTTCATTTATGCGTGGGTCAGTGAATAATGAGCACAAATCTAATTTTGTAATTTTTAGATCTTTTACATCTTTATATGATAATTTATCTTGGTAATAATCCCTAGTCGCCTTCCTCCTATCTTTCCAACTAGTTAATTGTTTATTGATTGAATCTACATGTTTTAACATTTCTTTGAGTGAAGTTGCAAGGGTTTTTCTTTCCATGGTTGAACCATTTGGATCATTCAACCTCGTGATTAACTCAAAAAAAATTTATTGTTTTCAATTTCACTCATTAAGTTTTGCTAAGTGCCAGGAGGATGTTGAGGGATTGGTGGAGGAGATTGTTGTTGTGGTTGTTCAACTTGAGGATTTTGTTGATGTTTTTGTTGTTGTTCTTGTTGAGGATTTTGTTCCTCTTGTTGTTGTTGTTCTTGTTGAGGATTTTGAGGAGAGTTTGTAGGTTCATTAACATCTCCTACAAATAAAAAAATATATCAAAAACAACCTAAAACTAAAAAATTCACAACAAAAAAAATCCTAACTTCTCAGACATCCTCTTCGATGTGGCAGCATCTTGGTGACAAAATAACAATAATTTGATGAAAAAAATTGCTAGATGGCTCCTCCCAAAATGCGAGTGTGGAAATGAAGGGTTTTGGCTAGAGGCAGAAAAAAACACAGTCACAATGAAAATGATTTCGAATTCCTTTTTTTTTGCTTTTAATACCTCATAACATGAGTACATTATAACGTGCTCATGTTATAATGTGCTCACATTATAGGCTCATTGTGGCCGAGCCTTAGGCTTGGCACGCCAAGCTATAACATGAGTGCATTATAATGTGCTTGAGTTATGAGCTTTCAAAACTTTTAAAAAAAATTGGCCACAAATTGGTCCCCATATTTTTGCACCTGCCCACTAGGGCATGGCAGGATAGAAAATCTCGCGAACAAAAAATAAAACCAAAAAGTGAGGGAAAACCCAAACACGCAAAACCTAAAAAAAAATAAGGGCAACCAACAAAGAACAAACAAGAATGAATAAACAAACAAGAAACCCAAAAGAAACATGAAACAATGAGCAAAGAAAACACAAAAAAAGAACAAAGGAAAACATAGGGAAAAAAACCCTACCTCCAAACACAACCAAGAATCTTACAACACGATGAGAAATTGAAGTGCCTTCTCAAACTCTAACTCTCAGTGTTGCTTTGGTTCACTTCGTCAAACTGTACAAGGAAAAATGGATAAAAACCGAGGAGCACCAGAATAAAAAATCATTCATGCATGTGAACAGTTAGGCATTAATGTGGGTTGGTTAGGAATTAATGTGGGTTGGTTGGGCCTCGGGATTGGGATGGAAGTCACTAATTCTCAATCACAAGAACAAAGGTAAGTGAGATTCGAGATCGAGACACGAGATGCCACTAATCTTTCAATAAGTACAAAGTTCAAGCGAAGGTCTGAGGTTCGAAACCCGACAAACAAACAAAGACAAAATGGGAATCAAAATTGACACGAGACATGAAATAAGAACTTTGATAAAAGTTCTTAGTTCAAGTTCTGGTCTGAAGTTCGATCTCAAAAAAGACAAAGAGAGTCGAAAGTCAAGATCAGGATGGAAATAGGAACAAGACTTTGGAAAGTTCTTGGTTTTGGTTCTGGTCTGATGTCTAATTCTAACACAAGCAAAAACAAAGGAGAAAAGCAAAGGTCATGATCAAAATAAAAACAAGAACCTACACCTTAAGGGGGTAAGGTGATGGTCCCGATCTGACACACAAAGAAAAAGACAAGGCAAAGCACAAGGATCGAGATTAGAACATGAATAGGAACTTGAACTTAAAAAAGTACCAAGTATGATTGTTAGTCTAAAACTCAAACCCAAAAAACAAAGGAAAACTAGGACTTAGGAGAAAAAGAAACAACTCCTAAGACCCAAACAAGAACACCAAGGACAAAAGAAAGAAAGGGGGACCCATTTTGACTAAAAAAAAAATAGGATGGTTATGCAAGGCATAACAGGAGTTAGTTGGTTGGAAGAATTTATAAAGCCATTGCAATGTAATGGTTTGATGTTGATTTTTGTTGAATGAATAATTGTTATATTTGAGGCTTTATCTGAATTTCCAACAACTAAAACATGAGAGAATCATTAAAATCCCCTTAATTTTTTTAAATTACCATTTTAACTTTAAAACAGATAAATAAATAAAAATTATTTTATATTAAATACTAAATATAAACATTTTTATATGTATTAATAACTAGAATAACAAGGTGAGGTATGCATTGTACTTGATAGTTAAATAAAATCAAAAGTACTTGCCAACAATCTTAGTTCTTTTCCACACTATTATGATCAATCCAATCTCCTCCACTAATTCTCAATATTTGATTTATCACCTTTTATAGAGAACAGCAATGTGGTAAGGTGGTGCCAACTAAAACCTTTCCACAATGCCTTATACACATGATATAGTGACCATGAGACCAATTTTAAATCATTTCAATTCCTTAACCTTCCTTAGAGTTGGGCATATCCTTTCTTTCTTGTAAGATGATACCTTCTTACAATACTATGTTGAGATTTAATGTGGCTTTAACCACATATCAAAAGATTGTGAATAATTTAAATTGAATTTGTAGTTCAAGAGAAAAATTATGGAAACAATGAAACACCTATAAAAATTTGGTTGTTGCAAGATTACTTGACCCTTTAAATGCATCTAAATCAATGTAACAAAAATGATCTAATAATTGAGATCTTTATTGTAATTCTTTAATTCTCTATATGACCTAGATTCTCTTTTGGGCACCCTAGATGTCCAAGTGTGTACCCTAGTTCTCTATTGAGTGCTTGAATCCTATCCTTTTTAGATAATCTTTTTTTTATAAGTATTTTTATAGTATCTTGTCAAAGTTAATGAATCCATGGCTAGGCGATTAAGCCATGTCACGAACCCAAGGATTGTGTTGCACAACACAAAGAGGCCAAGGGAACACACCTTGTAACAATCCCCCCTAGCATAAGAAATGGTTTCAAACTTGTGACCCAAGCTCTAATACCAATTGTTTCAAAGACAATTGTCATTGCACCAAAAGATCGACCTATTAATGCTTGATACAACTGCCAAAGTTAACGAATCCAAGGGAGGTGGTTAAGCCATGGCACAAACTCAAGTGATGCAGTGCACAACACAAGGAGACCAAGGGCACACACCTTGCAACAATGTGGTCTTAGGTTTATGTGGAGTATGGATTTAGGGGAAATTGTCTCAAAGTATGAAACTAGTTACCTTTTAAATTTTTGAAATTTTCATTTCTCCTTTAAAAAATAAAAAGTAAATATATATATATATATACATACATTTCTATATGTATTGATAACAAGAATAACAAGGTGATGTATGTGTTATAGTTGATAATTAATTGGAAATATAAGTACTTTCCAATAATCTTAATCCTTTTCAAATCTCTTATCATCAATCTAATTTCATCCTCCATTACTTCTCAATATTTGGTTTACCACCTTTTATAGAGAACAAAAATCATAATGAGGTGGTGCCAACTACAAAATGCCAAAATTTCCTATACACATGAAATAACAACCATGATACCAATATTAAATGATTTTAATTCCTTAACCTTACTTATAATTGGGCATATCCTTTTGTTTTGTTGTAAGATGAGCTTTTAATACATGACTATGTTAAAGATATATTCTCCAAAATTAAATGTGGCTTCAACCATGAAAAACCATAGGTCCAATACTTAAATATATACACAATTTGAGTAGGTACCCCATTTTAATAAGAACACATAAAATTATGTGAAAGAAACCAAAATACAAATTAAACACATAAACAAGTTCATGGAATTTACAAGATACTCTAATTATATTTTGAGGACTTCATGAAGAATATATGGTACTCCACATTAAAACAAATAGTTATATCTTAATGTACACAATCAAAATATTGTGAATAGAAAATCAATTTTCAATAAGAGGAAAGGATTATAACAATAAATAAACAACTATAAAATAATTGGTTGATACAAGATTACTTGACCATTTCATTGTTCTTCCATTTATGCAACAACAAAGGTATAATAATGGAGGTCTTAATTGTGATTGTCTATGTGACCCAGGTTCCCTTTTGGGTCCCCCTAATTGTCCAAATGTGTACCCTAGATTCCTCTTGAGTCTTGAATCATTTACTTTTTAGTTAGTCCTCTTTCTATAAGTATTCCTTGATCCATTTAGAGTGATGAAGGTGAATTAATTAATATTTATGGGAAGAGAATTTTTTGGTAGGAGAAGTGGATTTAAATTTAGATGACATGAGTATGCTCATTATTGTTTGGAAATATAGTAGAGTGACAACTTTATGACCTAGATGGAAAAAATGGTTAGGAAGAGAGAAAAAAGTTGTGAGTGGTTTTGTTTTTATGTATCATATAGATTTATTAAAAATTGTGTCTCAAAGTAATGAAAATGGTCAAAAAATTGTTTAATAAATTAATTTGCTAAAATAAGTGTAAAATAAAGAAGAATAGAGTTTTACCGATCAAAGTTGAGTAACTTTCTAATGGAAACCTAACTATCCAATACTTAAGTTCCATTTATTCTCCTCTAAATAATATATATTTACTAAAATATGAGAGAATTATTAAAAAAAAACCTTTAAAAATTTTTAAGTTACAAATAAAAAAAAAATCTACATATTTTGATATGTATTAATAACAAGGAAAAAAAGGTGGTGCATGAATTATAGTTGACAATCAATTGGAATCACAAATATTGTCAAGAATCTTGGTCTTTTATCAATCTCTTATCATCAATCTAATTTCCTCTTCTATTACTTTGTCAATATTTGGTTTACCACCTTTTATAGAGAACAACAATGTAGCAAAGTGGTTCCAACTAAAAATAAGCTACAATGTGCTATACACATGAAATAACGACTATGCAAAAAATATTAAATGATTTCAATTCCATAGCCTTCCTTAGAATTAGACATATCCTTTATTTCTTGTAAGATGGTCCCTTCATACAAGACTATGCTAAGATATAATATCTATAATTTAATGTGGCTTCAACCATGAATCAAAATATTGTAAACAAAAAATGAATTTGAGACAAGAGTAAAGAATTTATGGTAAGAAAGAAACACCTATAAAAAATTGGTTGGTGCAAAGATCATTTAACACTTTAAATGCTCCTACATTCTTGCAATGTATGTCTAATAATGGAGGTCTTGATTGTGATTGTCTATGTGACCCAATTTTTTCGTTAGGCACCCTAGATGTTTAATCGTGTACCCTATATTTCTATTGAGTGTTTGAATCCTTTCCTTTTTAGCTAATCCTTTTTTTATAAGTATATCTTGATCCCTTTTGAGTGTTGGAGGTGAATTATTGTTTGTGGGAAGCCAAGTGTTTGGTAGAAAAGATGGATTTCAATTTAAGGTAGATAAACATGCCTAGTTGGAAATAGTAGTGTGACACCTCGGTATTGTAGATAGAAAAAAAGGTTAGGAAGAGAACAAGTAGGTGTAAATGATATTGTATTTATATAGAGTATGGATTTAGGGAAATTATGTCTCAACTTAATGAAAATGATCAAAGTCTACTAAATAAACTAAGGTGATAAAACAAGAGTGAAATAAAAAAGAGAAAATTACTACCAACTAGAACTAAGTGGCTTGCCAATTAAAACTAACTATCCAAAACTTAAGCTTTCATTTAAGCCCCTCTAAATAATATAAATTTACTAAACAAAAAAATACAAAAACAACCCTTTAAATTTACTAAATAATAGTTTTCCTTATGTCCCATATTATTGCATGTGCAACACACAATATTGTGCTCTGGAACAAAGTTGTTTCTCTTTACTTTAGATCTACACTCATCATCCTTGTGACCATAGTTGTTGTGAGCATAGAAATATCCATGAAATAAGACAGTATCATTCCTTTAAGGCATAAATGATCTTCTACCCATTTTATCATTCTTTCTTCTAACTCTACAATCAACAACCTTATACCCAAATTTATTGCAAGAAAAATAGTAACCTTGAAAGGATTGATTGAACCTATTAGGAGCATGTTGTCTTGTAGATGGATGACTTCTAAATCATTTTTTCTTCTATTCAAAATTGGATTCATATTCTTTCTTGTCATTTTGAATATTATTTACATCTCATGAGTCATTCTTCTTAGGATCTTCAATGTAGGATTTCTCCACCTTTGTCTTAGGCTTTTCATTTGATTTGAAGCTATCAAGATTAGACTTTTATTCTTTGAATTTTTTTTCTTTCATCTTTCCTAACTCATGTTTCAGAGTGGCAATCTCCTCTTCAAGTTTTAAGCATTGAACAACAACCTTGTTATTGAGCTTGGAATTCAAGCAATCTTCAATCCTCTTGCCTTCTTCAAATTTTACTTTTAAATTAGAGATCATACTTTCTGCCTTTTTTTGATTTGATTGCACATTATTTACCTTCTTTTACTTTTTCTTTCAACTTGTTAATGTTGGTGTCAACCACCGAGCCTAGGATCACAACCTACAAATAGATCTTCATAGAGGAGAGAAGCAACACAAGGCTATTTCACCATAGATGAAAATATTGAGATGAGATAATTTACATACTATACAATAGTTCCTTATAAAGGAATGATGCGGTCAGTAAAAGAAATAACAAACAAAACTATATGCACCTAACTATGCACCTAAATAATCAAATATTTGCCTAAGTAAAACTTAAGCATGGTAAATCCTATTTACCCTAACACCCCCCCTTAAGTGCAACTTAGGGAGATTATTATGCAAAATGCAAGATACAAGATGTAATATGGGTCCTAGCTACATAACCATGTTAGGTACCCATTTAATGCAATCTCTCACAACCGAAGAAAAGGAGAAAACCCTGTGGGAGAAAACCCCTCTTCAAAAGAGAGAAAATAGAAATAAGATGCATGGATGGAGGACTCAATAACACCCCCCAAGGACTACATACATCATGTATATACAAAAATCAATAGCCCCCCCCCCCCCATAAGAGTGAAAGATAGAGACTAAGTAGCCTCCCCACAATGTGTAATCACCTACAAAAATGGTAAGTTCCTGAAGAGAAAACATGATCCAATGTCGAAAAACAATTTGTCTCCCTTTTGGAAGAAACAAAACCAAGTACAAATGCATGAATTCTTCCCATTCTAGATAGGAATTAATAAGTGAAATCCAAATATAGGATGATAATGTCTCTAAAATTTTCTCATGTGTCGCCAAGACCTTGGAAGATGATGCCATGAACCAATCAAGAACATGCACAATCGCAATAGAAGGTGACAAACAAAGTACCACAGAAAACTAATTTTGAACATTCTATAGAGATTGAGATGGAGTGACAACAATATAGATATTGTCATCAATAAGAAGGGATATGCCCTTAAATGTGTCTTCCAAGTCTAAAATGTGAGATTCCATGAACAATGAACCAATTTCCAACAAATACTAATCCCAATCAGGAAGACAATGATAATCATGTTGCTCATCAATGATGGAAGTACTTAATGAAGGTGGATCAACTATCTCTGAAAAAGAATCAAGAACCTCTAAAGCAACTACAACCTCATCTAAAGTCTCAAAAACCTCCAAAGGATCACAAGTATGGTTTATTTTCTTTGAAGAACAAAGAGACACTAGTATTGGAAGGAGGGTCATTGAGAGATGGCGAAGTATCAAGATCTTCATATAATTCTTGAATGTAAGTCCAAAGAGCATGAGGGCACTCAAAATGAACAATTGAATCCAAAATGTCCTTTTCATTTATATGCTCAAAAATAACTCCAAAGACTTTATCCCTAAATCCTTTCCAAATTATATACCTACTGTGTGTGTCTATAATAGGAACTTCATTATACAAATATGGCAATAGTTTAAGCTCACTAAGATGAGTGAGAATAAAGTCACGCCATTGTCTAAAGTTCCCTTTCTCCAAAGAAACCATTGTAACTGAATTCTTCAAAAAATTCAAAGATAGTGCTTCCAAAAACTTTCAAAAAAGAATTAAACCCAATTTGATGCAAAAAATAGTGAGGCCAGTTGTCTAATCTCCATGCTAACACCAAGAAAACTCCACCAAGTACACAAGCAAGACAACCTCATGTGAGACTTTCTCACAACAACCAAAGGAAAATATTTGTATATGAACACAAAAGGACTCCATGGCCTGGAGAATGTTGGATAAATATTCCCAAAAACAAATTCAAAGAAACTTGCATTTTGTTGGCTATTTATTGTACCGATTGCATCTTTCCTTTATAAGGCATTGTTGTACAATATATAAATGATCTCATCTCAATATTTTCATCTCTGGTGAAATAGCCTTGTGTTGCTTCTCTCCTCCATGAAGATCTATTTGCAAGTTGTGATCCTCGGCTCAGTGGTTGACAGCAACAATTAATTTCTTCCTTTGATCCTTCATGAAAACTCTCATATTTTTTATTTAATTCCTTTGCTTCATTTAGTTTTTCAAAGAAGATTGAAGTTTTCCTTCAAAACATATATCCCAATCATCTAAATTGAAGTCCCAGCCTTCAAGTTCCATTGATTATAGATTTGTATTAGAAGAGAACATGTCAAGTCATCACTCAAGGAGTTGGACTCCTTACATTTCTCAGCATTACACTTTATGTCAATAGTATTGAATACCATAAAGAGATTTTCATCATTTGAATCATTCTCCTCATCTTCATAGGAACCAAGTTGTTACTTTCTTTGAAATAGAGACCATTTTTAACCTTATCCTTTTTATTGCTATCATATGATTCTTTATAAGGACATTTAGATGAAAAATGACTTATTCTCCCACAATTGAAATATTTGAAAGGTAACTTACCTTTGCACTTTCCAATACCTTTCTTTAATCTTCTTAAAAATTTTGATTCAATTTCATCAAAGTCATCATTTTGATCAATAGTTTCATCTTCATTTTTTTTTGTTATCTTTGAAAGTATCTTCCTTCTTTGGAACATCTTGACCAAACTCTCTCATCTCAAAGGCAGTAAAAATACCAAACATTTCATCAATTGAATATTGATACAAGTCTTTAGATTCTTCAATGGTAGACACTTTATGACTGTAAGACTTTGGGAGAGATCTCACAACCAATTTTATAATTTTACTTTCCTTTACTTCTCCACCAAGATCAAAGATGTCAGAGATAAATTTTTGTACCCAAAGCATATAACTTGTAATGTCTTCATCTTATATCATCCTCAGAGTCTCAATCTTCTCTTAAAGATCAACATCTTAACTTGTTTCACTTTATTCTCTCCTTCATATATTCTACTAAGCTTTTCTGAAACATCTTTGGTAGAACTACAATTCATCACATTCAAAAAATTTGAGTCATCTAATCCACACAAAATAGCATTCTTGGCTTTAGCATTGCACTCATATAATCTAATTTCAGTTGGATCTATAAGAGGAGTGGTAGAAGTAGTATAACCACTTTTGGTTGATTTTTGAACACCAAACCTAAGAGATTTTAGATGTCCTTCCATTCTCAATTTCTATAAAGAGTATGTGGACACCGAAAAAGTAACCCTTCTACTTTTTCTATCTCGTTTGGGTACTCCTTGTGGCTTTGGCTTAGTTGTGCCTTGATTTAATGTTGCAATGTGTTCAACACATTCAGATTAGGTCTTGGGCCCTATCAAATTAAAATAATTCATGTGGTGCCTTACTTAAGTGTTGTAAAGTGTTGTAACACATTTTCACACTTTTCTAGGACCTTATTAATATAATTCACCTAAATAACCTCTTTTTATCACTTACCAAGCCTTATTTCAAAGTTTTGTGAAGTGTTGTAACAAACTTTCATGTTTTTCTAGGCTTGTCATCAATCATTTGACCCTTTCTTATGTTTAAATGGCCCCATTATACACTTGCAGGCCCTACTTAAGTGTATTTTTGAGAATAATCTTGTTAAAAATTATTTAATGAGCTTTAATTCCTGACACCCACTTAAAATGCCTAAGTGGGACCAAGTCACCACTAGGGGCGACTTAGTCCCATTTGGCTCAAAAATCAAAACTATTTCAAAATTTTGGCAAGCTATTATTTTCTAAACCTTAAGGTCATCTTGTGATATGGTATTTTTGAGAAAATTTGTATAATCATGTATAAATGTAGGGTTTTCCTCTCATTTTCATCCTCCTACAATCTCTTGAATCTCCAACACTTTCTTAATTGTGGGTGCTACCACAATAGTGGTTTACAATTTCTGGGAGGAACTGATTTTTGCTAAAATCACATATTTTTAGAAAATATAATGATTTAAGCCTTGAAAAGTTCCATTTAAATAATTCCAATTGAAGAGGGTTTGATCAAACTACCTTAAATCAAACCCCCTTGGATAGAACCCTACTAGTTTTAAACCATACCTATAACATAGTCTCCTTTACACCTATCAAAATGCTGATTAAAAACCACTTTTGATTTACATTTTATGGGATCAAATGAATTCATTTTAAATTTTATTTTTTCAAGTATGTATTCCTTATTATAAGCTTCCCAAAATGTATAATTTTAAATAAATTTAATTTGATTATTATATTTATTTTTTATTTCTCGTGAATGTAGGTTTTTCACCGAAAATCAAGCTCTTTGTTCTGCACATGTGGAAAAATAGCATATTATTAAAAAAAAAATTAAAAATATTAGCGCACCATATATTGAAGTCCTTGATCCAAAAAATTAAAAAAAATGAATTTTGATACATACAAAAAAAGTTATGCATTATATGGTCACGCTATGTTTGAATTATAATTGGTTTGAATTCGAAACTTGATTAAAGAAAAAATATTCAATAAAAAACTATCTAACCAAGTGGAAGAACTATGTATCAGAGTTCCAAATCTAAATTTGAAATAATTATAATTTTATCCTTCATGGAAAAAAAGTTATACGTTATACGGTGAGCATTACTTTTTAAAAATGTTGTTTTCTGAAAAAAACTAGTTTTTGAGGGAGATGGAAAAAGAAGTGCAATCTAATTCCAAAAATTTTGAAAAAAATATATTTAGAATCTATAGACAAAATGTCACGAAACTCTAGTTTGCATCATCTTCAAATTCCTCATGATTTAGCTGTTATAGGTGCCCGAAAGTGAAGATTTAGTTAAAAAAATATATTTCAGTGTCCAGTTTGGCCAAAAATTGTAAACCACTATTGTGGGATCACCCTTGTCTAATCAAGCAATCAAGTGATTTTGCATTCAATAGTATTCACGCATTTTGGAGCCATTACTTGCATATCTTTAGATTTCTACTTCAAGGGTTTGGTGACTTGTAGCATTGCATGTTGTTCATTCATCATTCTCCTTTCATTTCATTTCATTTTCAAGGGTTTAATTACCAAACTGGGGTTTGACCAAGGTAAACCCCTATTCACTAACCCTTAACACTTTTCCCCCTCTTTGCATGTGTTTTGTAGGTCTTGTATATAGATTTGTCAAAGAGAAAGGTGTGAACAATTTTCAATAATTTATCAAAGTCATTCAAAGTCAAAAAAACCATAAAAGAAGCTTGGAGATCACCTATAGGTTAGATTCTATAGATTCAGATCTAGAAACCTGATAGGAGCTGAAGTGCAGACTGGGAGCTATAGATTGCATCTTTGAATTTCCTTAAATATGGAGGTGGACTAAGTCACCATCAATGATGAATTAGTCCCACTGCTAGGCCTGAAAAGTGATTTCTACAGTTTTGAATACCCTTTTGACTGAAACCTGTTCTAGAAAAATTTCCCCGAAGCAAGACTAAGTCACCCAGCTTGGCATAAGTATCCCAGTAGGCTTCAGCAATGATTTATATAAGATTCAAAAGCTCCTTTCCATCACTTTCTAGTTCCTAGGTGCACCTCTTTAGTTTCATTTTATTTCTGTTATAGTTTTTTGCATATTTAGTTCATTTTGCATATCACATTATGTTTTTAAAAAATTTACATTTTCTTAGTTTTGCATTCATAATTTTTCTTCTTTATCACTTTACAACCTTAGGAACAATCTCCCTTGATATATTTCAATTGAGCTATTGCATTGGAATCTCACATAATTGTTCTTGAGTGTGAACATTGTGCTGGTGTGGAGCCTGATCAGTCTCCAAGTGGGAGATTATTGGTATGTGGTGACTGATCATGCTATATTGTACACCCTGACATGTATTCTTGCTAGGGTCTGGGCTAGGCCAGGCCCCAAGTGGGGGTTTAGGGGGGGCAGCCCCCGAGAAAAATTTTCCTCCTACTTTTTCGCATTATCACTAGAAAAGGAAAAATTAATGAAAAAGGAAAAAACCGACTTTGTAGAAACCTAATCTAAAAGCTTCTAAGCTTGTTAAAAAGAGGTTCGGATGGGGGTTACAGGATGATGAAAAGCGCGATTATTCACAAGATTGTAATAGGTTTTTGCAAAGGATAATAAAATCATTGGATGGTTGCGGTTTGGTGGATGTAGCTGAGATTGGGTGAACCATGTTAAATTCTTTGTGTTATAATTTATTCTATGTGTGTTTAATTTCTTTGTTTATTAATTAAATCTACATTTAATTGTTAGATATCTACCTTTCTAACCCTAAAAAGTGGTATCAAAGTAGGTTGTGTTTTGATTATTGTTTGTAGGAAGGTCTCATAGTTGAGTGGGAGTAATGTCAGACAAGGGTAAGAAGGTTGAGAAGTTTAATGGGAAGAACTATCAGTTATGGAAGATGAAAATGGAGGATTACCTCTATCAGAAGGATTTATGGCAGCCATTGGAAGGGAAAATCAAGAAACCTGCAGCAATGTCTGATAAAGACTAGAATATTTTGGATAAAAAGGCTCTTGGTAGTATTCGTTTATGCCTGGAACAATCGGTGGCATTCAATATTACAATAGAAAAGACAAATCAAGAGTTAATGGAAACCCTGGCAAAGTTATATGAAATGCCTTCCGCTTTGAATAAGGTATTTCTTATGAAGCGTTTGTTTAATATGAAAATGGTAGAAGGTGGGTCAATTATTAATCATTTAAATGAGTTTAATACGGTCACCAATCAATTAACTTCTATAAAAGTAAACTTTGATGAAGAAGTTAGGGCTCTTTTGATTCTGTGTTCTTTTCCTAAAAGCTGGAATAGCTTGGTAATGGATGTTAGCAATTTTGTTTCTAGTTCAAATACATTGAAATTTGATGATGTTGTTGGTGTTATTTTGAGCAAGGAAATTCATAGGAAAAGCTTAGGTGGAACATCCACATAGGCAGTGTTTTGAATGCAGAAAGCAGGGGTAGAACAAATGAGAGAGGAAACAATTTCAGAAATCATGGGAAGTCATGAGGAAAATCAAAGGACAGAACATCCCAGTCTAGAGACAAGAGGGATTGTTGGTATTGTGTTAAGTTGGGTCATTTAAAGAAAGATTGTTGGTCTCAAAAAAATAAAGGAGACAAAAAGGAAGAAAGTAAAGAGGAAAATGTGGTAAGTAATAAATCTGATGAGGATGCTTTGATTCTTTCCCTTGATAATGTTGATGATTCTTGGGTGTTAGATTTAGGGGCTCATTTCATGCTACCCCCCATAGAAGTTATTTTCTTGATTATATCTAAGAGGATTATGGGCTGGTTTATTTAGGAGATAATGAACCCTATCAGATTGTTGGAAAGGGAAGAATCAAGATTAAGTTGCAAAAATTTAATTTCAGTAGGGCAACTAGATGATGAAGGTTGTGTTGATACATTTAGTGATAAAAATTGGAAGGTCACAAAGGGTGCCTTAGTGGTAGCAAAAGGTGTGAAAGTAGGCACCTTATATCTTTGTACAAGTCATACTATTCCTTCTACTTTAATTGTTATGGAAAATGGTCATTGTTCAGGAACAGTTGTTGTAGTTCAATAGGTAGAAGATCATATAATTGTTGTGGACTCTGAATCAACACTGTGGCATAATAGACTTGGGCATATGAGTGCAAAAGGTATGAAAGTACTTCATTCAAATAATGTTTTACCAAGTCTAAAATATGTTAATATGGATTTCTATGAAAGTTGTGTGTATGGAAAACGAAAGAGAGTAAGTTTTCTCAAGGATGGGAAGCAAAAGAAAGATGATAAATTGGAGCTTGTGCATACAGATGTATGGGGACTAGCTCAGGTATCTTCTCTCAGTGGTTCTCTGTATTATGTTACATTCATTGATGATGCAACTAGGAAGGTATGGATTTATTTCCTTAGGTAGAAATCTGATGTATTTGAAACTTTTAAAAAATGGAGAAGCTTGGTTGAGAATGAGATGGGTAAAAGGCTAAAATGTCTCTGATCTGATAATGGTGGTGAGTATTGCAGCAAAGAGTTTGAAGATTATTGTTTCTCTAATGGTATTCGTAGGTATAAAATGGTTCCAAGGACTCCATAGGAAAATGGAGTGGCTGAGCGCATGAATAGAACAATAATGGAGCATGCACAGACTATGATATTGCATGTTGGGTTGCCTTTAAAAATGTGGGAGGAGACTATAAACACTGTTCTTTATTTAATTAATAGAGGTCCCTCTAATCCTTTAGGTTGTGGTATTCTAGAGGAATCATGGAAAAGTAAGAAGGTGAGTTATTATTTTCTCACAACCTTCGGTTGTGAAACATTTGCACATGTAGATTCTGAAAATAGAACCAAGCTTGATGCAAAATTAGAGAAATGTATATTTTTTGGATATAGCATTGATGAATTTGGTTATAGGCTTTGGGATTTTGAAAATCAAAAAACTGTGAGAAGTAGGGATGTCATATTCAATGAGAAAGTTTTGTACAAAGATCTGTTGCTGCAGCATGAGAAGAAAGAAAATGATTATGCAGTGTTGGATGATATTCCAAACAATGATGTTTCAGTGGCTCCTCCTGCTGGGAAACAAAAACAACAACAACAAATAACACAAACTCCTGTGAATGTTAGATGATCTTCAAGGATAAGTAGACCCCCAGAAAGATTTTCTCCCTCTTTGTATACTATTTTTTTAACTAATGCTGGTGAGCCAGAATATTATGATGAAGCTATGTAGGTGGATACCAAGGTTCAGCGGGAGCATGGAATGGAAGAAGAAATGGACTCCTTGCTAAAAAATTAGACTTGGGAATTATGCAAGTTGCCTGCAGGTAAAAAAGATTTACCAAAAAAATGGGATTATAGGCTGAAAGAGGAGGATGGAGGTAAGAAGATATTTAAAGCTAGATTAGTTGTAAAGGGATTTGCACAGAAAAAGGGTATTGATTTTGATGAGATTTTTTCTCCAATTGTTAAAATGACTTCTATTTGTATTGTTTTAAGTATTGTGGTTGTTGAAGATTTACATTTAGAACAACTTAATGTTAAAAAAAACTTTTTCCATGGTGATTTGGAAGAGGAAATATATATGGAATAGCCACAAGGATTTGAGGTCAAAAGTAAGGAGAAACTAGTGTGCAGATTGAAGAAAAGTTTATATGGCTTAAAGCAAGCACCTCGATAATGGTACTTGAAATTTGATAGTTTTATGGCTGAGCAAGGCTATAACAGGTGTAATTATGACCATTGTGTTTATTTTAAGAGGTTGGATAATGACAACTACATTATTTTATGTTTATATGTTGATGGCATGCTTGTAGCTGGGTCTAACATGGATCACATAAGTGAGCTAAAACAACAGTTAGAAAAATATTTTGCTATGAAGGATTTGGGGGCAGCAAAACAAATCCTTGGTATGAAAATTTGTAGAGATAGGAAAAATAAAAGAAATTTTTTTTATCTTAGGCTAATTATGTTGAAAAGGTGTTGCAGATATTTCATACGGAGAATGCAAAAGCTGTCGGCACAACTTTGCCTAGTCATGTTAAATTGACTAAGGATATGTGTCCAAAGACATAAGAGGAGGAAGAAAAAATGTTCAAGGTACCATATGCTTTAGCTGTAGGTAGTTTAATGTATGCCATGGTATGCACGAGACCGGATATTACACATGTTGTAGGAGTTGTTAGCAGGTATTTGAGTCATCCTAGAGTTGAGCATTGGAATGCGGTAAAATGGATTCTCAGGTACTTGAGAGGTACATCCAATAAATGTTTATGTTTTGGGGGCTCTAATACTGATTTAAAAGGCTATGTTGACTCAGATTTGGTAGGGGATATAGATACTAGGCGAAGTACCACAGGTTATGTATTTATAGTTGGTGGGACAGCAATGAGTTAGATTTATCGATTGCAAAAGGTGGTTGTTTTATCCACCACAGAGGAAAAGTATGTTGTTGCAACAAAGGCGGCAAAGGAGATGATATGGCTACAAATTTTTATGGATGAGTTGGGAAAACAACAGGTTAGAAATTACTTGTTTACAGACAGCCAAAGTGTTATACATCTTGCAAAGAATTATGCCTTGCATTCTAGAACAAAACACATATAGTTGAGATATCATTTCATTCGGTCAGTGTTGGAGGATGGATAGGTCAAGCTAGACAAGATACATACAGATGCTAATCCAGCGGATATGTTTATGAAGGCAGTGAAAAGGGAGAAGCTAAGCTCCTCTTCAACTTTGGTTGGCCTTCAAGGTTGAATTCAAGTATAACAGAGTAGCATGGTCCAAGGTACTTATTTCCAGTGGGAGCTGTAAGTGCAACAATTTCATCCAGGATCAATCTCCAAGTGGGAGATTGTGTTGGTGTGGAGCCTGATCAGTCTCCAAGTGGGAGATTGTTGGTATGTGGTGACTAATCATGCTATACTATACACCCCAGCATGTATCCTTGAGGGGGTTCGAGGGTGGCAGCCCCTGAGAAAAATTTTCCTCCTACTTTTTTGAGTTATCATCGAAAAAGGAAAAATCAACGAAAAAGGGAAAAAACCACCTTTGTAGAACCCTAATCTAGAAGCTTGTAAGCTTGTTAAAAAGGGGTTCAAATGGGGGTTACAGGATGATGAAAAATGTGATTATTCACAAGATTGTAATAGGTTTTTGTGCTAGATAATAAAATCATTGGATGGTTGCGGTTTGGTGGATGTAGCCTAGATTGGGTGAACCACGTTAAATTTTTTGTGTTATAATTTATTCTATGTGTGTTTTAGTTTCTCTATTTATTAATTAAATCTGCATTTAATTGTTAGATATATGCCTTTCTAACCCTAACAAACATTGTGAAATTGGACTCCTCCCCCTTCATTCCCCTTTTAGGTGTGAATAAGAGAAGTTGTGACCCCTATTTTCATTGTTCACATTTTGGTGAACCTAACTTTAGAACATTATATTTCTGATTTCAAGTGCATTTACATCCTAGAATTACATTTCATTGTATTTTGCATTGTTTAAATTTGCATCCTAGGGTTTTAAAATTTACATTAGTGAGAAAGCTCATATAGCTTACATTTTTGCATTTTATTTCATTACAAATCAATGAAATTCTACATATTCATATTATATCTGCATCTGAAAACCTAAAAAGCATAAAATACAATTAAAAATTTCTAAATTTTTTCAAAAAAATCACTCCCTAGACTCATTTGCCACATTGAGTGACTTATCTAGTTGCACATTTTGCATTGTAATTTGTGTCATTTTTAGATCATTTTATACATTTTTGTTTTTTTTGTTACCTTTCTATTACTGTTTCTAGATTTTTTGTTTTATTCAAATTCTTGCACTTAGTTTGTTTTCATTCATTTACATCATGGATATGTGTTTTAATAAGCTTTGGACTTCATTAAAATCTTTAGTTGACATGTCAAGTTGTGCCTTTGGAACTAATCCTAATGAAATTGAACTTCCTCATGCTCCTTCAACTCCTCATGAATGTCATCCTTGTGATGTGGACATCATTGGAGAAGATGATGAAAGCGTGCATAAGTTCCTCAATGATTTCCTTGTCAACCTTGAAGCTAATGCATCCTTTTATCCATCCATGAAACAACAAGACCTTCCTACAATACTACCTCCTGATATGTTTGGTTACTTACATCTTGAAACAAATGAAGAACCTAAGTTCCCTACACAAGGTGAACCTAGTTGTTCTAAACAAACAACCACTCAACCATTCTATGATAACAAAGTCACTAATACTCCAATCAATCTTGAAGAAACCTATGGAAAAGGTTTTACCATTTTTAGCAAACAAGGATGTGACACAACAAGTGAACATGACATTCATCAACTCTTAGAGCAAAATCCAAAAGATGAAAACACAACGGGGTTAGGATATCAAGATCCCTCTTATAACAGCATGCCTCCTAGAGAATATCTGAGGCTTCATGATGATAGCATGGTAATCTTTGATTTCCCTCCTAATCTAATGTCCTCCTTCCTAGAGAGCAACCCTTGACTGATAACAATGACAAGGATGATAGGATCACTTTGGGTCCTCTTCCTTCCATTTAAGAAAAGGATGAATCTACCAAATGGAAGAGGCCTTACAAGTTACAAAAACTAAAATTTCATCTTTGTCCACCACCTAAATGTGAAAGGAAATTGAAAATACTTTTAAACAAAGGACTCATATTATTACCACCTATGAATACATTGGTAATATATCCTAAAGATGCTAATGTTCCACATTGTGCATATCATCGCATTCTTGGACATCGAAGTGATGAGTGTCGTCAATTGAAAGAAATACCAAGAAAGTATCATTTTGATGGTTATAATTGCTAGATCCAATAATTCCATAAACCACCCTCTAGCTCCTTGTCATTTCATAGTTGTAGAACATTCCCTTCTCACTATTACATGACCTTTCCCATCACCTACCTCAGCTCATTCTTGCCTTGTCCTAGTAATGCATTTGTCATTGTCCCTTAGCTGTGTTATTCACCTCCCACTTATATCAACTAAGATTGGGAGGCAGATGACTTGCTTGATGGTTGACTTGCATTTTCCTTACTAGTCTCTTATGTTATCTTTTTCTTTTGTGTGTTTGCATGTGCATAATGTGATCCCCCGTGATGTTTTGTTTGATATTCTCTCGCTTTGTGTCATTCCTCTATTTGTACCTTCATTCTTCTATATGTCATACATCACTTTCGCCTTTTCTTTTATCTTTTCTTGTGTTTTCCTGTTGGGGATGATGCAAGGCATTGAGACATTAATGTATCTTTCATGTTGACCCAAAATGCTTTTCTTTTTTTTCTTTTCCTTTTCTTTTGTCTTTTCTTGTGTTTTCCTTTTGGCCCAAATGATGCAAGGCATTGAGAAATGTGTGTCTCCTTCATGTTGACCTAAAATATTTTCCTTTTTCTTTCACCTTCTCATTTTCATTTGGCTTGTGTTTTCCTTTTGGGGATGATGGAAAGTGTCGAGACACCCTATGTCTCATCCATGTTGACCCAAAAGGCTCTTTCTTTTTCTTTGTTTTCACTCTATTTGTGTCATTCTTTGAGTTCTATGTATTTGGACGATGATGAAAGTTCCCAGCTCTCTAAAAAACATTGCAACAAAGAACATATTGACCCCAAATCCATAGATCCTTATGTGTTTGGTGTTTTCATTTTGGAGACAACTCCTTTCTTTTCTTTTTCCTTTCTTTCACATGACACAACCATACTTAGAAACATATGACTTGGAATAAGGGTTTCCAAGTTGAATCTCATGTCTTTTTTTTGTTTGCATTGTTCATTTTGCTACTTTAAAGTAATTGCTCACAATACGATGTGTGGCAATTTCTTTAAAGTGGGGGCATACATTGGCATTATCATTTTGCATTTTTCCTTTTTCTTAGTTCTTAGTGTACAACCTTCTTACTTCATACGATGTGTTTGTCACTTTTTGGATGACATTGGGTGTAATTTCCTTCATGAGTGTGATCTATCTTAGCATATTATATTCCTCTTAGCAGCTTGATGTAACACACAACATCCCCCAAGTTGTGAATTTTCTATTCTTTGATCAGTCCTCTCTTGGAGACATTAGAAACAATGTTCCCTAAGTTAAAGACCTCGCATGAACTAAGCAAGACTTCTTTGAGCATCCTTTGCATGTTTCATTTTGCATTTGTTATATGGCCACCTTGCATAACACAGCTTGCATGCCTTTGGAGCCATCGCGTTTGTTCATGAGCTCCAAGGATACAAATTTTTTCTTGTCTCATGAAGCTCGAAAAGTCATTTTCTTTTGTGGCGCCTTATTAAAGTTATCAGGAGGTATAACTTTGGTATGGTTGACTGGAATGCCCATTTCAAGGCATGAATTTCCCCATAGCCACCTGTGTGTTTGTGAATGCATACCATCCATGAGTGTATGTTTCTCACCTTTTAGGCTTTCTCACCCGGTGAACAGCCAACAGTTTCATCACCTTAGAGTGAGTATGCATTTTTCTTCCAGACAAACAGCCTAGATTTGATCCACATTGTGTTGGAAAAACAATTGAAGCTTGATCCGATTCATTCATTCTTTCTTTTTCATATTTGGCATTGTGTGCTTGTGCCTTGTCACTATTCTTGATATTGTGTGTGTTCCCTTTGCACTTATGATAGTTCATAATGAGATTTTGATCTTGGGGGCTTGATCACCCCTCTTGATCATTTTTGTCCCATCTTACTAGCATTGGTTCATGGGAACCCCTCTTGATTGTGTGTGGGTCTACTTTAGTGTGAGTTTGAAGCAAGTTCATCCTCTCACTAAAGTGGGGGCTAAATGTCGACACCAAAAAAGTAACCCTTCTACTTTTTTTGTCTCGTTTGGGTCCTCCTTGTGACTTTGGCTTAGTTGTGCCTTGATTAAATCTTGCAATGTGGTCAACACATTCACATTAGGTCTTGGGCCCTAGAAAATTAAAAAGAATTCATGTGGTGCCTTACTTAAGTGTTGTAACACATTTTCACACTTTTCTAGGACCTTTTTAATATAATTCACCTAAATAACCTCTTTTTATCACTTACCAAGCCTTATTTCAAAGTTTTGTAAAGTGTTGTAACAAACTTTCATTCTTTTCTAGGCTTTTCATCAATAATTTGACCCTTTCTTATGTTTAAATGACCCCATTATACACTTACAGGCCCTAATTAAGTGTATTTTTTAGAATAATCCCATTAAACATCATTTAATACACTTTAATTCTTGACAGTTACTTAAAATGCCTATGTGGGACCAAGTCACCACTAGGGGCAAC
The DNA here is from genome assembly GCA_007258455.2 of Sequoia sempervirens. Classification (NCBI taxonomy): domain Eukaryota; kingdom Viridiplantae; phylum Streptophyta; class Pinopsida; order Cupressales; family Cupressaceae; genus Sequoia; species Sequoia sempervirens. Next base: position 307,948,175 of record VDFB02281492.1, read on the forward strand.
TTAGTCCCATTTGGCTCAAAAATCAAAATTATTTCAAAATTCTGGTAGGATATTATTTTCTAAACCTTAAGGTCAACCTATGATGTGGTATTTTCAAAAAAATTTGTATAATCATGTATAAATATAGGGTTTTCCTCTCATTTTCATCCTCCTATAATCTCCTTAATCTCCAACACTTTCATAAGTGTCTAATCAAGCAATCAAGTGATTTTGCATTCAAGAGTATTCAAGCACTTTGGAGCCATTACTTGCATATCTTCAGATTTCTACTTCAAAGGTTTAGTGATTTGTAGTATTGCATGTTGTTCATTCATCATTCTTTTTTCATTTCATTTCATTTTCAAGGGTTTAATTACCAAATTGGGGTTTGACCAAGGCAAACCCCTATGCACTAACCCTTAACACTTTTCGCCTCTTTGCATGTGCTTTATAGGTCTTGTATGAAAATTTGTCAAAGAGAAAGGTGTGAAAAGGTTTCAACATTTTATCAAAGTCATTCAAAGTCAACAAAACCCTAAAAGAAGCTTGGAGATCACCTACAGGTCAGATTCTACATATTCAGATCCGAAAACCTATTAGGAGCTAAGTGCAGACCGGGAGCTACAAATTGCATCTTTGAATTTCTCAAAATTTGGAGGTGGACTAAGTCACCATCAGTGGCGAATTGTCAGGCCTGAAAAGTGATTTCTACAGTTGTGAATACCCTTTTGGCTGAAACCTGTTGGGGTAAAATTTCCCCAAAGCAAGACTAAGTTGCCCAATTTGGCGTAAGTGTCCCAATAGGCTTCAATAGTGATTTATGCAAGATTCTAGAGCTCCTTTCCATCACTTTCTAGTTCCTAGGTGCACGTCTTCAATTTCATTAATTTTTGTTATAGTTTGTTTGCATATTTAGTTCATTTTTCATATCACATTGCATTTTCAAACATTTTGCATTTTCTTAGTTTTGCATTTATAGTTTTTCTTATTTATCACTTTCTAGCCTTAGGAACAATCTCCCTTGATAGATCTCAATCTTTATTACATTGGAATCTCACAGAATTATTCTTGAGTGTGAACATTGCAAAATTGGACTCCTCTTCCTCCATTCCCCTTTTAGGCATGAATAAGAGAATTTGTGACTCCTATCTTCATTGTTCACAAAGTAATTAGTCCCATCAAACTAAGGACCCTTATATGAACCATCATGTGTCATCTTGGATCTTTACCTCAAGCGATTAAGCTTCTTTACAAGAACTTGGATTTTATAACAATTGTTGAACACGCCCAAAGACTGAGAGAGGGAGATGAATCAATCTACCCAAAAAATTAAGCCCTTCTAGACCTTGAAACTTACAACACAATGCAAACTTTTTATCTCAACTAAAACCCTTAAACAAAACAATAATAGAGAAGGATATAGCAGTTTGAATCCTTAGTAACTTCAACAAACCTTATGTAATAAAAGATATAAAAATTCTACTTCTAACTAGATCAGTAAAAGTGAGAAAGAAACTGGTAACACACACACATAAGGAGAACACTATATTTGCATGGAAAATCCAATGAGGGAAAAACCATAGTGAGAGTTAACTCATAATATAAAGGCTCACTTCTAAAAGAACTTGCAAGAAGGCTCACTGCCTTAGAGCAAGATACAAAAGGGCTTGTCTAGAACTAAAGCCAACACAACTTCAAGAGCAAGATATAGAGGACTTGATGAGATTCACTATCTCAGAGCAGGATATAAAGATTTAGATAAAGATTACAATGCTTTCCAAAATAACACTCTTCTAACTAAGATGTTATAGTACATATGATTCTATCTTTCCTCTTCACAATTTAGCACTAACTCTACTGGATATTCAATACATTCCACACACTTTCTTTTTCACACTTGTACACTTATCTATCTTGTTTCATCTGAAATGATCTTGCATTTATATCCACCACAACTCTTCAAAACTTTAATTAGGTTAGCCAAGAAGAAGATAATCAATGAATTCAACAAGTCGGCCACTAATAACATAATGTGGTCATATCCTGAAGATAGAGAGGACTAAAAACAAACTTATTGCATCTTCCAATGTGATCTAAAACAATTCACACATTAGCACACATCAACCTAATTCGACATCAAGGAAATGTGTAGATGAAACTTTGAAGCACATAACCAATTGGCCCAAATACACACTTTCCATTGAATTTACTCAAAGAAGTTCTAACCAAGATAGGTCAAGAACCAAAACTAACTTAAAACATCTTCCATTGCAGGCGAAAACCCCCAAACAAATGGGGCAAGTAAAGTCCAACAAGCTTTGTTGGCCAAATATCCACAAATAACCAAGAAAGCTAGCTCAAGGCACAATTCAACACCAAAGTAGCCAATTAATGTGTGGGTCACATGGAGATGTTCCCTAAACATATAACATCACTTCCATACACTTCTATTATACTATGATGCCATCAATAACCACCACAAATCAAATAGGAATAGAAAACTATCTTCTAGAAACACAAAATGCTTAATCATGAGATATAACATTAACAGATCAATTTGTGGATCACTTTAACACATTAAATTGGAAATTCGAGACACTATATAGACATTAAGAGCACATTCACCAAGTCGTAGGAGAAAATATATTAATGCAAAGAAATGTGGAGCATTCCCCATACCAATCCAAACAACCAGTAACATTGCCAACCTTCTACAATTCACAAAAATCTCCTCAAAAACCTAGGTGAACTGAAAAATATAAGAGTGCAACATCTACAAAGCACTAACATTGAATCCCAAATCATAGGAAAACTTCTTCAACGGTGAAGGAATGCAGAGCATTCACCTAGAGAAACTTCAATACAACTTAATCAACTTGCAGAGGCCAAATCTTTCTTTTAGCAACTTATACATCATCAAGAATGTTGGGAGAAAGCATAAGACATACTATAGAATTTTAGCAACATCTCTCCACTATCGATCATGCTTCTAATCCTCATCTCAATATATCATTATAAAATAATTATGTTGACAACAATTATAATTTTCTTGGTATGGAACTAGGCATGACATCCAACCATGAACTAAATATCAAGTCTCCTTTAGATAAGGCATGACATCCAACCATGAAATTCTCCAACTCTTCTTTAGATAAGGTATGACATCCAACCATGAACTTCAACAAAGTTCTCTTCTTTAGATAAGGCATGGCATCCAATAATAAACTTTTGTAACTCTTCTTTATATTCAGCATGAAATCCAATCATGAACTGAACTGCGACTCTTCCACACATCAATGTTAGCCCAAACTGAATATGACAATGACAACCTTCCTTTCTTCTCAAGTGCTAACATCAATGACAACCAACAATCACTGTTGACATCAATGACAACAATTGCCAACAAATTTATTCTCAATTTTACTATTATTTGATGTTGTACTAATTTGTTCTCAACTTTAATATTCTATAAAAATATTGAATGAGATTATTTTAATTTATGTTGTCAATTAATGACCTTGAGACTAAAATACTATTTTTGGGATAGCTCTTTTATTTATTCATTTCATGTCACTATGTCAATCATGATACATAGTAGACTATGTAGATATATTTTGTACAATAGGTTTTACATCTCTCTACACTCTACATAAAAATGACACTCTTCAAAGGCCAAATAGTTAATAAAAAATTTACATTTCATTCCTACCAAAAGGGTTGGTAATTATTGAAGTCTGTTGCTTTCTTAGATATTGAGTGAAAAGCATTCACTAAAGGAGCTCAAATTACTAGAAAATGTAGTAGTGTAGATTCATTATCAAGGGCTTAGAGTGTATGTAAACTAACACATACAAGAGTTGTTTGGGCCATTTAGACATTTTTACATAGATTTTATTTTTAATTATTTTCCTACTACTTTATGATAATGATTTTATTTGTTTTTAAAAGGAATTATAGGTACATTAATGATAATATTGGATAGGTTATCATTCAAACTTAGAACCTACTTCTGGCTAGTGACACTTCCCACTATTGAACCGCTTGTCTTTCCATGATGAAATCTTTCAAATTCAATCAAGAAGTGTATTTCAATTCCAACACATCCTCAAAGATACATTCATGTTGAGATCAACTATGATATCAAATTCAAAAATTCAAACATGATATTATTTAATTCTAATAAATTTTAGATGTGATAAAATTTTAACTATGATACAAGATTTTTAATTCTGATTAGTTTTCAAAGACTTTGTAATAAAAAATATTATTCAATTACTAATTTAATCTAAATTAATCTGTACATATTTACATACATCTCATTAATTTTTTCTAAACCACATTTTTGGAAAGTGTATTTTCCCTTCCACAACCATTAAGATAAGTAGACAGTCTTAACCTTTGAGGCCGAGAGACTTTGGTCAAAAGGTCGGGATTTAATTTGGTAAAACTGGTGTAGTCAAATAAGTTAATTGCTTTACATATGTCGGAAGTCACGGAAATTTCTTAGAATTTGTTCAGGCTGTCTCGATGTAAAGGATAGCTATAGACAACAACAATCATGTTTCCACCTTGTATGACTCCCCTTTAAAATGGTACTAATTAATTTTATTTTTGCGAGCCAAAAAAAAACCTCACATCCTCCAATATTGAAATAACGATAAGCTAAACGCCTAGGTAGTACACACATTTCATATTATGGATTCACTGTAATTTCAACTCTTTGTAAGTAGGGCCATTTTCGTAGAAATATCCTAAATTCTATGGATCTGAGAGCCTCAAGTTAGAAGGCTACACTTTGAAACTTCCTTCATGAACCGTTTCGCGGAATTCAGATGTTTTCTGTAGTCATGTGCCACTGTGATGCCTTAAAGAAAGCGCGTGGAATTTTATCACTAGTAGATGTGAATATCGCAGAAAGAGAAAAGCGAAGTCGTTGGGAAATTTCTGCGTTAAATTTGTCTTCGTTAATTGAGTAGGGGGAATGGAAAGAAGGAGTCAAATTAGCGTATTGACTCCGCTAGTTTTTGTATGGTCTTCATTACGCCGGGTCTTTCTCTCGCATATCTTCCTCTGCTATTAAGCTGCGATTCATGTTCCCTCTTTACTTCATTTCTACTACTGTTTTCTTCTTACTCTTGTAACGAAGATGAAAATGGAAGGCCTACCTCTTCATCTATGCCATTCTCACTATACCACTCTACCCCCTCTATATCCCCTGCGCTTCCTCTTTCTTCTCTTCACAATATTCATGTCATGCCTCGCTCCTTCTTCTCAAGCTTTCTCAAAACCCTTCATATGTGGGAATCTAACCTTGGAATATCCCTTCGGAAGAAAGAACAGCGGCTGTGGTGATCCTGCGCTTCAGGTTGACTGTGATCTTGATGTGAATAAGACTCTAATTCATATTAATGGCTCTGAATACTATATCTCAGGCATCTGGTATTGGGATAAGATCATGACATTAATTGACAAGAGTCTGTTGGGTGCGAGATGCAATCCATCATTCAGTAACCATACAACAGAAATCTTGTCTAGCACTCAATTTCACATTACTCAAGAAAACAAGTATTTAACTCTATGGGAGGACTGCTCAGATACAACTAAGGATCCACAAGTAAATCCATTACGATGTAATGATACTTGGTACTATACTTTGAACGAAGAGTTGAATTTGGGTAATACATGCGAATCCCAGGTAACAATCCCCGTCTTAGATGATAGCTTACCAAATCATATAGAAGAATTCATTTATGAAGGATTCAAAGTACAATGGACTCTAAACGAAACCTGCGATCATTGCGATAATAATGGTGGGTATTGTGCGTATAAAAAAACCGATTCCGGGCAGATTTATTGCAAGTTCCCTAAAAGTGAGTATGTCTTCATTCATACTAGTATTGATTCCTTTTCTAATAAATTTACAAAAAAATTAATGCTTTATAAGTTGAAACGTTAGGAATCAATATAAGAAATTTATATACTGTTTTACCAATTTTCTCGATATTATTTTTGTAAATGTTGGTCACAAGCCTTGTGTATGTGGCATTGCAGAAAAGCCTCCGGTCATTGCTCTTATTCTAGGTGAGCATCCCCGGGCATAGGATCTTTACTAATTTTGATGAATTTGGGCGAAGGATTCTGTTTTCCTTTACAATTCGACTTCATACTTCAAATAAAATTCTCTCATCTTTGTATTCTACTGTAGGTTCCCTCGGAGGCACTGGGCTCGTAGCAGCCGTAGTGATGCTCTTCATTTATTATGTTAGAAGGAGAAAATCATCTTTCACCCGGGGGGTTGCTAGCGATTTCAGCCATTATCAAGGAACCGACATAGAAGAAGGCCAGAAAGGGTATACGTTAGGTACTTTGCGCATATTTCCTTATCAAGAACTTCAACAGGCCACAAATTTCTTCGACGAGAAGAACGAGCTTGGAGATGGAGGGTTTGGCGCGGTCTATCTGGGTAAACTTGAGGACGGACGAACTGTAGCAGTGAAGAGGCTTTACCAGGAAAACTCTAGAAGATTTGAACAATTTATCAACGAGGTACAAATCCTATCCTCTCTTTACCATCCAAACCTTGTTCGTCTTTACGGATGTACAAGTCCGGAGAGTCCGATTCTGCTGCTTGTTTACGAATATGTGCCAAATGGGACCCTGGCCGATCATCTGCATGGAAGCCGAAGAAGCCTCAGAGGTTTGCCTTGGGGAGCTCGTTTAAAAATTGCCCTACAAACTGCCAAGGCCTTGGCGTACCTCCACAGCTTCGATCCGCCCATATTTCACAGAGATGTGAAATCCAATAACATTCTTCTGGACGAATATTTGTGTGCAAAAGTTGCAGACTTTGGCCTTTCCAGATTTTTGCCCCTAAATGTCTCCCACGTCACAACTGCTCCGCAAGGCACGCCAGGGTATGTTGACCCAGAGTACCATCAATGCTTCCAGCTCACTGAAAAGTCTGATGTCTACAGCTTTGGGGTTGTTTTGGTAGAGATCATCTCTGCCAAAGTAGCGGTGGATGTAATGCGAAATAGAAACGAAATTAGTCTCGCTAATATGGCTGTAGACAGGATCAGAAGAGGTGTTTTGGGTGAATTGGTGGATCCTGATTTGAGGATTAAAAACAACCATGAGGTGAAGGCCATGGTTGCTGCAGTTGCCGAATTGGCCTTTGAATGCCTTGCAAGAGAAAGGGATTTCCGACCATCCATGAAAGAAGTTGTTGATCGTCTCGAACAGGTCAAGGAAATGCAGCAGCAAAGCATAGAATCTTCTAAGCTCTCAAGCATCTCACCCACAGCTTCTCCACTTTCAGTACCAATCATGGGTTCGGACAGGCCTGGACAAGTTTGGGTTCCTTTGTCTTTGTAGTCTGTATACATATAAGCCATATGTATTTTATGTATTCAGTTGTCTGTCAAGATATGTATGACGAATATAGGAGCCAATAAATGTTTCCGCCTGTATAATTGAGTTCTTTTTAATTAAATTACGCATTTCAGAGATTTTGAAGATCCACCTCTTTTGTATGCATATGCTGTGGAGCAACAGTGAACTTATTTGATTATTATTTTAGAGATTTTAAATTGAATTGGAGGAGTGTTTCAACCAACAAATACCTAGAACACCAAAGTGAGAAAGACTTTGATTTGTGTCCATCAAAGACCTTAACGACCCTAGTGAGAAGACTTCGATTTGTAATACAAGGTTACTGAGAATGCGAAACCCACAAACCAATATAACATTTCTTTCATTTAAGTAACATAGACTTCAATTTGGTTTTTCACACCAAGTCTTTTCTAATAGAAGGGCACTCAAAAAAACCCGATTTAGTCTCTGACCACACATCCCCAAAGTGAACGCCAACAAAAGGAGCCGTACAGTGCAGCACATACGGAGCTAAGGTTCGGGCACGTCTCTTCTTTGTCGGAACGCCGTGTTTAATGTGGATTAAGGGAGGCAATTCTTAGTGTCGTGGTTAGAACGTCAAGTCGATACTGGGCCCGGCTTTTGACAATTATTTTTGGGGTTATAAACAACACAAGGCAAAAGCGAAATTTCTTGGTACTTGGCCAAGGATATCGAATAATAAATTAATTAAAATATTCATTGTGCTAATTAAAATGAGAGTATTAGGATTTTATATAATTTCAAATAATTTTTTTTATTATGAAATATAATGGATGATTCGTAATTGAGATGTGGTGATGAAGTATGGATTGAAATATTAAGATAATTAAATCAAAGTAGTTAAACATTTTAGATAATTTTTACTACTCGTATCAACTTTGATGGTCATAGTTCACCTATAACCACAAATAGGTATATGTAGCTTTGATAGGTAAAAATGAAAGCAATTCATGTAAAAAAAGTCAGCAAGGCTTTATAGTTGGGGAACTATAGTTGGGGAACTAGTAAGAATTGGAAATTGACAAGAAATGTTGAATTTTGTTTTTTTATTTGTTATTTTTTATAGGAATGTTGTTGCATTTGTTTGTAATATTATGTTATTGTTTTGTTTTGATGTCGTCTTGATAAAAATTGTGATGATTTGATTTGTGGATCTTGGTATAACAACGATTTAGAAAAGACAAATTTATTTGCATAAAAAATGAAATCAACAACTAATAAACTAACTTGAATCTAATTTTGATTTAAACTAACTTAACTTCAAAGTAGACTAACAACTGATTAAAATTTAACCAATAAATAAACTACTCTAAAAAAATCAAATATAAAACAATAAATAAACAAATAAATTTAAACCTACGTCTAGTTGGTATAGGTCTAGAGGAGGGATTTTGATAATTCAACCTTAGATTTTTTCATGAACAATAGATCATTTGAAGTTCCTACGAGAAACAAAGGGTAGGGAATAAAAAATGTGATGAGTGGAGTGGTCAAAATTAATTGTGGTTGTAGAAAAGATGTTGTAGAGTTCAAGATATGTCATTCTATAATTTACACATTCTACAAGACAACAAGGGAAGGAAAAATTGAATTTGGGTGAAGATAATGAAAAGGTGCAAATATTGGTGCTTGGTTGGAAAATTTTAGTCAAAGCTATTATTATTAGTGGGTGATGATTTCATAAGTATTACAACCTTAATGAAACTACCATAGTGGTTTCCTCAGGGCCACAATGATCATGAAATCATTGGGGTGGTAACATTTTTTTGTGATAGTTTTAAAATTTTCATGATAGTTTTATGATTACTATCTTAGAACTATTAACATTTTTTTTAGACCAAGAGAATGCAAGTAAAATAGACCCTATGCAAGATAAGTTAAAATAATAAGGAATTGGCATAAACCTTTTATGCCCACAATATTAGAATGTAGTTTTAATAAAGGGTTGAAGTCTCAAGCGAGTAAGTAAGTCCTAACACAAAAGTTGGAGCTAGCACATTAGGATCAAAAGAGAAAAATGAAGGTTGTGCATAGTTAAAAGTTTTGCATGGGTGTAGATTTATGTACAAAGAATGAAACACACATTCTTGGAATAGTTTTTGATTGGTGGTCATTTAAGAAGGAAGTCTAGCACATAATTCGAGTGATGCATAACTCTACACATGGGAGTGCTTAGACAATTACATGCTCACTATGCCAAGGAGGTTGGTGAGAGATTTTAGTATTCATGTGTAGTTACAAAGAGAGAGGAAAACACATCATCCGTACATTTATATATATATCAATTAGAGAGGAGATATGTGATCTAATGTATGGAGGGTTGAATATCTTAGGAAATGAATTATTAAAGTATATTTTAGTTGAGTATACTTGATCTCCCAAAGACCAATGGGGTTAGTGGTAGTTAACAGAGTTAATGGAATTTATGAAGTTGGTAGAGATTGGTGAATTTGAACAAGGTGAGTGGGAAATCAAAGCAATATATTTATAGTTGAGCCTACGAGTAGAGATTAGAGGATAAAATCTATATTCTAGTAGAGTCAAACTAGATAGGAGAGATAAGTAAAAAGATATATTTAGTCATTGTGATATGTGTTTGCAACAATTTTCATAGATACCCCTAAATATCATTGTAATCTTAAAAAATTTCCCATTTTGAGACTAATAAAATATATTATTTCATTCCCATTTTGTTGTTGTTTCCTCATTTGTCTTATGTTCTACTATGTAGCTCTAAGATGGTATAGTTAATGTATACCTTTACTAAGACCCCTAATTGCAATTACATCTTGTATTAGAGATTAATTTATAAATCTAGAAGGAGACAATGTAAGAAGGTGAGTTGTATAGGATTAAAAGTACAGATCACATAACATTAATAGATTCATAATAGTGAGAGGAACCTACATAGAATTGCAATAGAAGATCATAGTAGTAGTAATTCATGGAAGAGCTTACATAGAGGTAAAGTTATAGAGAGAAGGAATCAACATGTCATCAAGAAGAAGAAATATGAGTGTGTGGAGAAGAAGACACATCCTCTAACTAGAAATTATTGAGGAGAACTTGTGAGGAAGTGGTTAACTCTCCATCCCAATCAAATTCCCATATATAGAAAAATCAAAAGAAAATGGCTTAGCAAAGAGTTGAGGAAAGGAATGATATGAGGATACAAGTCTTGATAATGAAAAAAGAGATCACATCCAAATTAGATATACATGCTAGAGGATATTAGTGTGAAAGGAGAAGTGAGTAGTGTAAAAGGTGAAAATGTTGAAACAACAAAAAGTAGGAGAAGGATTTTCTCTATCTTTGAGGAGATAGGGTTCCTATTTCACACTCTTGTTTCACTTAAGGAAACCCTAGAGATCTCAATCCAAGGATGGAATGAACAAAAGAGATATGCTAAAGGTTGTCCTAGGGTATGATTAATGACAAAAGAGGGGTTCACCACCAAGCTAGGGCTTGGAAAGACTAGTAACATGCAAGATCTAGTGAAAAAACCTAAGGGTGATCCCACAATAGTGGTTTACAATTTTTGGCCAAACTGGACACTAAAATATTTTTTTAACTAAATCTTCACTTTCGGGCACCTATAGTAGCTAAACCATGAGGAATTTGAAAATGACGCAAACTAGAGTTTCGTGACATTTTGTCTATAGATTCTAAATATATTTTTTTCAAAAATTTTGGAATCAGATTGCACTTCTTTTTCCATCTCCCTCTAAAACTAGTTTTTTTCAGAAAACAACATTTTTAAAAAGTGATGCTCACCGTACAATGCATAAATTTTTTTCCATGAAGGATAAAATTCTAATTCTTTCGAATTTAGATTTGTAACTCTGATATCTAGTGCTTCCACTTGGTTAGATAGTTTTTATTGAATATTTTCTTTAATCAAGTTTTGAATTCAAACCAATTATAATTCAGATATAGACCAGGAGGCGGTAACTTTTGGTATGTATCAAAATTCCACCTTTTTTTTGTTGGATCAAGGACTCAATATCTAGTGCACTAATATTTTTAAATTTTTTTAATAATCTACTATTTTTCCACATGCGTAATCAGAGCTTGATTTTCCTCAAGTGAAAAACCTACATTCACGAGAAATAAAAATAAATATAATAATAAAATTAAATTTATTTAAAATTATACTTTTTGGGAAGCTTATAATAAGGACTACATACTTGCAAAAAATAAATTTTAAATGAATTCATTTGATCCCCCAAAAGGTAAATCAAAAGTGGTTTTTTATCAGCATTTTGATAGATGTAAAGGAGACTCTGTTATAGGTATGGTTTAAAACTAGCGAGGTTCTATCCAAGGGGGTTTGATTTAAGGTAGTTTGATCAAACCATATTCAATTGGAATTATTTAAATGGAACTTTCCAAGGCTTAAATCATTATATTTTCTAAAAATATGTGATTTCAACAAAAATTAGTTCCTCCCATAAATTGTAAACCACTATTGTGGCAACACCCCTAATGATGTGCAAAACCTCACTAAATGGACCTAGACATGAATGCAAAATAGAATGTAAAATTGGAGAAGCAAAGAGGGGCACCTGGAAGCCTGTACCAACCCGAATGAAGACTTGGAATGCTAAAAAGGTTGGATTTAGTACAAACTAGGACTCATACGCCAGGATGGACAATTTAGTCCTAGATTAGGGTTTCTGTGTAGGAACAAAAATTTGGCTAAGATGAGTGGGTAAGTGCATGGATCTGTGGCACAATTTTGGCTCTTAAGATGCCACTTTTTTTTTTTCTGAAATTAGCAAAATCTGATTTGCACAAGAAAATGAAAATAGTTATCCTCAATTTCAAGATGTAGCAAGAACAAAAGTTGAAGTGCTTCGAGTCTAGTTTCTAAGCTACTAGTTCTTTTTGAAATTAATGAAGATTATGGGTCTCAAAAAGGGGGGGGGGAACAGGTCATGTTTTTATCAAAAAAATAGCATAGTGCCTAAGGGTTCCCCCCTTTTTGATTAACTTTTTTTTAGAATTTCAAAAATTCGAATGGTGAGAAATTAGCTAACACCATGTAGTTTATCCTCGTTCTTTCGAATAATAATTTTTTAATGAATATATAATATTTTATGAATTTTCAAAGTGGACACATCCTAAAAGCTGAAATTTGAGCGTGCCCCCCTAAATTTTTTGAAAGATAATTGAAAATTGAATTTTTTTCATCATGTGTAGAATGGAGTCTAGTTTCAAAAAATGTAATTTGTTTCATGTTTTGATGAAAGAGTAAAAATCTATCCTAAAACTAGCACATGTTGGTTTTTGACAAAAAATGGAGGCATTTACAATAGAAGCTATGGATCAAAACCTTAACTGAATCAAAACAAAAAAATAATTATATATTTAGATAGTTAAGAGAGAGGTTAATGCTATCATGATTTTTTTATAAACTTGCATTGAAAGATGTGCAAATGAGATGGGGAGCACAGACAAAAATATGAGGAAATTTGGCACCCTTTCAAAAAATCACATCTTTTGCATGAAATGGTTGTCCAAACCTTCGTATTGGATGCCCAATGTAAAATAAAACCCATTGGGTTGGTATTTCCCAATGCAACCTATTTGGCGCATGCCAAATGTCATTCATGACTTTTGGAATGCATTTTTGTAAACTCTTTGTTTTTCTCTTTCTCTGCCAGGGAAACTATATACATGAAATAAACATTTAAGTATAAGTTGACATTTACATATGGAAATTTATTTTCTTATACTTTAAGTTATATTTCATGTATATAGTTTCAGGATGTTTGAGAGTGGTTTCAAATCTATAAGAGTTATAATGCAAATTCTAGTTTTTGGAAGATTTTAAAACATTTTAGAGTTAGTCAAATTTTGGTAATTAGCATGTCAAATTTTAGTAATCAGGAGGTCAAATTTCATCTCTCTCTCTCTCTATCTCACTCATTTCCATCTCTTATTATCTAGAATTCTCTGTCTCTCACTATCTCCATCCTTTTATCTAACACTCTCTCCCTTGAGCTTAAGAACTATGTCTCTACATGTCCATCTCTCTCTCCTTCCCTCTCTAATATCTCCCTCCTTTCCTCCTTACCTCTCTACATTTCTCTATCTCC
>VDFB02281492.1:307961767-308180759 GCA_007258455.2 Sequoia sempervirens
GGAGTGGATAGATAGAGAGTAGAGAGAAGGAGAGAGTGAGAGAGAAAGATGATACAACTTGTTGACTACTAAAATTTGACCTCCTGATTATTGAATTTGGCTATGTTTGAAATTTTTAAGATCTTCCAAAAACTAGAATTTGCATTATAACTCCTAGAGATCTGAAACCACTCTCAAACATCCTACCTATATACATGAAATATAACTTAAAATATAAGAAATTAAATTTCCATATTTAATTGTCAACTTATACTTAAATGTTTATTTCATGTATATAGTGTCCCTAGCAAAGAAAGAGAAAATGAAAGAGGTTAGAAAAATGCATTCCAAAAGTCATGAATGACATTTGGCAAGCACAATATGGCTTGTTATAGGTATTTTTTGCAATTTGGCACCAAAATTGTGTCACAGATCCATGCACTTACCCAAGTCTAGAACACTTGAAATCTAGAAAAATCACTAGACTAGGTCTCATACGCCAAGAATGGTGTATGAGTCCTGCTTGGCTTTTTTCAAGGATCAAGACCTGAATTTTCTCTTCAATCTTTGCTCTGTCTTCTCAACTTGATTTTTGGATCTAAATAGCCAAATTTTTCTCTATCGATGTCTTTTAATGATCTTCTAAGCAAGGTGACAACTTTTATGACTTTCTACAAATCACACACCAAAGAGAAGGAAAAATGTTGTTTTATTAGTGGAACTGTTTTAGTAATCAAACCTTGTATTGAAATCAAAATTGAAGAGGAATGATGAATGAACAAAATGTAATGTTGCAACTCACCAAACCCTAGGAATAAAGTGTTGCAAGCATGTATGAAATGACTCCAATGGATGTAGATCTTGACTCTTGCTTGAATGTGGTGGATCTTAAATTGAATATTGGATTGAATCATGAAGCCCTACATCACAAATGTTAGCTCAAAATCAAATATGATGAATGATGACTTTGGCATGATGTTTGATTCTTGAATAATGCTCCAAAACACTTGATAATTAACTCTTGAATGCTCTTGTAAACTCTTGAATGCTCTTGAATGCTCTTGTAATCACCAATTTTCTATAAGGATGCTTATTCAACTTTTTATGTGAAAATGAGTGAAATAACCTTTGTATTTATACTTGTTTGTGCAAAATTTCCCTAAATTATATTACTACAAGTCGACATCAGATCTAAGAGAATAAAATATGACCAAGAATTTGAATTTAGTTTTGTAGACACCTAAATTTGGATACTTGATTTATCCAAATTTATCCCCTTTCGTCTAAGCATCCCCTTATTTGCATTAATTAAGTAATATCGCTATTATTTAATTAATATCCTTAATTTTTCCAAATCCCTAAGGTATTTAATTAATAAATAAATACCTTATCTCTTTAATCCTCCTTTTCATCAAATGAATTAAATAAATATGACATTTATTTAATTCCTCATATGTCACATCCTCCATCATTTTTATCTAATCCTAATCCATCTTCTAATCTCATCATTAGGGATGTGCACATGCCTAATCATTGATTAGAATGTGTCACATCCTCCAACTTTTGCAAGTTGGCCTCTAATCTCTCTTAGCCACCTAACCCTCCTTTAATCCTTCATTAACTAGCCTAATCAACCTCTCAAGGAATTTTTAATTCTTTTTACCCTTCCAAGGAATATTAAATTCCTTTTACTCTTCTCCATGTGATCTTTGACTTGTCACATCAAGTCACATGTGAAATCTAACCCTCTTCTAATATATCATTAATTAGTCTAATCATGTACTTGCACAACCTTAATCACTTAATTAGGTCATCCCTAATCCCCATATCATTTAAGGAATGTATTGGATCGGATTCGTGTATGATCTTAAAGTCCTCAAAATCAAAAAATCCAAAAATATCAGAACATATCAAAAAATCCAAAAATAGGTCAAAAATCCAAAAAAAAAGTCGTCCAGTCAAACTACGTCATCTCTAGGCCTTGAACATAGGAAAGGTTGATCTTTGATCATCCCACGAGACACTTAGGTCAGTCCTTTAGGAGTCCATCATAATAAACGGACATCTCATCATGTACATCATCATCTGTAAATTGGTCAATTCGTCAGTTGAACTATGTCATCTCTGAGCCTTGAACATAGGAAAGGTTGATCTTTGATCATCCCTCGAGACACTTAGGCTAGTCCTTTAGGAGTCTGTCATAATAAACTAACATCTGATCATGTACATCATCATCTGTAAATCGGTCAACTCGTCAGTCAAACTACGTGGTCTCTACGTATATAACGTAGGCAAGGCTAATATTTTGATCAGCCTCTAAGGCCCCTAGGATAGATCTTTAGGTTAGTCTCTTGGTAAAAATCTCAGAAAACCCCAAAACATCATAAAATCAAAAAATCAAAACATTTGCAAAATCTCAAAAATACCAAAAACAGCCTCAAAACATCTCAAAAAGATCAAAAAAATCCAAATATTCAGAAAAAATCCATCTGTCTCATCTCACTTGCACCCACATTAACATCATCCATTATAAACGATTGTCATCCTGAATCTTTGGTAAGATAATCGAAAACAAGTCTAGCAGGTGTAAAGTGAAAACTCAAAATGTCAAGTCTTAGGTCTAAATTGGTACATAAAAAAGATGGTGAGCTCATCGCATCAATAACTCATCATCCATTTGGTCCCATATCAATCATTTGGAAGAATGCTTTGGATAAAAGAAATGACGTGCCGCCATCCACTAACATGTCCTAGGATGAATCCTTCCTACAATGGGCATTATCTTTTGGAAATAGTTTCAGTTCTTATCCTTAAAAACACATCCTCTTTTGGTTAGCGGTATTGAAGAACATCAGCTTGTTTGTTTACTTTGTCTTTATCTTCTAAGTTATCTCATTGCGCTCATTCCAAGGACTTCTCAATGATATCTAAACAAGAGGATTTAGAGAAATAGGAATGGGGGAAACGATCATTATCTTTTGTCTGCTTTGCTTGTTGGATATCCTTGTAATATAACCTTGGTGAATACTTGCTTTGATAGGTATGTATGGAGGAGGTTTTGGGAAACTTGTTGACTATTGCATTGACAGGTTATATCTTTATGTGCTTTGGTCTGAGGTGTTTGAAACTTCTGAAGTGAATCCTATAAAGGTTTCCATATGTTAGGTGTCAACAAGGATACTCCTATCTAATTATCAAGTCAAAGTCCATCTCACTAGGTGCAATGCCATCCTAGTTTTCTATATCTTGATGCATCAGACCACGTGTGTTATCAAACATAAGGAAATTGGCCCTTTGAAAATCCCAACTCCTCGGCAAGTAATCATCATCATTTGCATTTTCATCATCCTGTGTCTTTTTGAAATGACTTCTTCTCTTTCATCCCTTCTTGCTTATCGTGCTAACAAGGTACTATGACAGTTGATCATCATCATCATCCTCATCACCATCAATCCTACATCCACAAATCATTAGCATATTGCATAAAGCATATCATATAGGAAACACATGCATTTCATTTCCACCATCATATAAATATGGAATTATAAGCATTCTTCATAGATAAGAACATCCATTTTATTACATTGCATTGCATTTATCACATAAATCATCGCATAACATTCATTTTCATAAACATTTGCATAAACATTTGCATTACCACCTATTGCATAAACATACATCATAGGTACATGAGCATTATAGATAATCCATTGCATACATACTTGCATAACATCATAAGGTCATCTCACACATTACATTCATTTTGCATAAGACATCATCATCATGGCATATAGTATATCACATTAAATGCATCACATACATACATTATCATTTAATATGTTTAGGATAATAATATTTGTTATTCTAAGCATCTTATAAAACCATCTCATTTGCATCATATCATATAAAACACAACCATTGCATCTGCATTGCATTATATCATCCACTAATCATCCATATCATCTCATGAATAGCATCATGATCATTTTTACATTTCATTGCATAAATCATTCCACATCAGCATAAATAGGAACATCCAAAATTCATTACATACAAAGCATACATCCACCCATAATCATTTCACATATAAGTAGGATTCATATCATTTCACGTATTCAACATAGATCATTTCCATATCATTTTGGATATTGCATATCATATCATTTCACATCATTACACATCACATCAATACATGTGCATATCACAAGTCAATATAATATAGATATGTTAGTCATAATCATAATGCATATATCATTGAAAATAAATACATCCATCATATAGTGTCATTACACAACATACAAAAATAAAATCATCCATACATGCATAAATAAAGGGTACACATCACATCGTATCAAAATCATCATCGGCTCATATGTATATCATCAATAATGTAACTGTGATAGTACAAAATAAATTGGATCATTGTACATGAATGTCAATCAATATAAAAGGCCCATCGAGCTATCAAAAAGGAGCCCATAAGGCAAAAAATTATCGTATCATCTTGATCAATGTCTACCCCCATGTATACTGCCCTCGCCCCTGTCACTGTGACCCTCTGCTAGTCTGTGGCTGGTTTACTGTGAGTACTCTGGGACTCATGCTTCTCTAGGTACAACCTCATGATAGTGCTTCCGATAGTACTCGGCCTCTCGGATGGAATCCTTGTAAGAATAAACAGACATTGTGCTTTGAGAGGAGGCTGCCATGCTCTCTAGCTATTGTCTTTGGCCTAGCTCTGTGGTTGCATGTAAATTTGTGGCTTGTCTCTGCTGTATGGCCTGATCCCTCTCGGCCCTGAGCTGACCTATCTTGATCCTAGCCTGATCTCTCTCAGTTATCATGACCTAGACTTGAGCCTGCAACTACACAATCAATGCATCTCGAGGATCCACTTGCCCTGCTGGCTGCACTGCTGGTTGTGCTCATGGTTGTACCTGAGGCTGATCCTCGGCCCATGGTAGTACACCTGGTGGCACTTACAGCTGATCTGGAATTGGTACATCTTCTTGACCTGGCTAAACTAGGGGCCCGGCCGGCTGCTCCTGTTGAGCACCATCACATCTCCATCCTCGTCCTCCCCCTCTGCCTCTCACTCTCCACCGATCGCGGACTACTCCTAGAATAGTCAATCATAGCAGAGGTTGGAACCAATCCCTGTATGCCTATGTGACACCTAGATCTGTAGGCCCCTGATCATAGGCCCATGGCCAAGCCACCAACTGTTTTAAACTATTGATGGCCTCTAAGGTAGGAATGTACCACCCCCATGAAACTTGTGACATGGTACGGGTGAAGACAACCACATAATCATCATCAGGATGATCCTGGGACTCACCAAACTAATGCTACATGCACCCAAGAAGGTATCTCTTGATCATGGTGTGATCTTTCCCTTGCATAAGCTGGTCCTGGCGGGCAAAGAAGAGTTGATCTACATCGTCAGCCCATCTGGGCAAACCAAGGTACAGATGCCACATAAAAAACCTGCATCTCATGTAAGACCCTCCTCTAGTAGGGGATCCCGTGCTCACTTGTTTGTGTAAAGGACACACCACCTTTGTAGCCACACAAGGGGATCATCTAGCATCATTGGAATTGTAACAATCCAGGGCCAAAGCACAACAATGTGCTCCCATGCCCACACGTGAAGAAGAGTCACCCCTACTTTGAGTGCTCTGTCGTCCATGTAGACATACTCATGAAGGTCCCTATAAAGAGAGGCTAGAAGGACATGACCCCATGCAAAATGAACTAGCCTATTATAGACCATACACTCCCAGTAGAGTCCCCAACTGGGACTGAAGTATTGACCTTGTCGGTTTGGGGCAACGAGACCCGAAATGACTACCGCAACAACTAAGTGGAAGGGAGGTGCTAGGGTCCTGTGCTGCTTGAGCTCGATCTAGCCCTCGCAAATGACAATTTCCTCTATGGTGAGGACTCTGTGGTAGGAATCTCACCCCTTATCCATGTCAAAAATCACTCGTCGACCGTGAATCGACAGTCTCATAATGTGCCAAACGTCCTCCACGGTGACAGTAGCCTCGCCGATGGGAAGATGGAAAGAAGAAGTCTCATTGTGCCATCTCTTAGCTAGCGCTGATAGCATCCCTAGGTGAGTGCAAATGGGTGCTACATAGGCGATATACCATAGCCCCATGTCCCAAAGCCGATCCTGATCCCTGTCACTTAGGTCCCGCAAATAGTCGAACAGATCCCGCAACCTGTGCTCTCGGGAGTAGAGCTCCCTCGCCGCATCCTACATCAGGAAGGGTCATCATGTTAATTTTTTTGAAAAATTCTTCATCGGGCATCCAAAAAACCTCTCCAGCATTGAAATCTGTGAAGGCATCACAGTTTGATTTTTAATCAAACTCCGATGCTAGGGAACAAAAGACCAAAATAACATTGTCGCAGTTCACTTTTCCTCCCAGCGGCGCACTTTAAGCAAATGTAGGACTGTTGCATCGTAGTTTGTAAACCGCCCCGCCAGCCATGAGCTCAGCGTCACAGTTTGGAGTTTATTTTCAAACTCCAAATAGCACCGCCACGACGCAATTTGACACCGAGTAGCGCAGTTTGATTTATGAGTGGTGCTATATAGCGCCGCTGCAGAGTGACTGACTTTAAAAGCATTAAATGAAGCCTAAAAATGAAAAACAAAGCTCAAGTAAGGGTCACTTACTAGTGCCCCGATGTCGAGTGGTCGTTGGTATGTCTGAACTCAATCAGAAATATGCATCGGAAGCTGTCATTGAGCCATATTTTTAGGAGGCCAGAGCTCAAATCTCAATGTTGCAAGATGGTTGTGTGTGAAAATGACTTGAAAGTGACACCTTGGGCCCCTTTTAAGCTTGAAAATTAGGGTTTTTTCACCCTGATTGGTTATCTTGCTAGGGTTTTGGACCCCCAAGCTTGTTTTGTCCAGTTGAGGCCCGTTTTACATCGTTTTATTGCGTTTAGACACGTTTTTGGCCTCTTAGAGCCTTTTCGGACTTGTCAGGCACCTTGTCCTCTTTTTTCGTGAGATCACCCAAAAATTGAAATTTTCATCCAATCTCTCGAGGGGGCAATATATTGGTGTGTTTTCTCTCAATAGGTAGCAGTGGGGCAAGATTTTAAATAATGAAATTTTTTGGCTTTTATCAAGATCATTTATTCTTTGAACCAATGCAACAAGTGCATTGCTTCAAATAGGGGAAAAATGTAGACACGTAAAATATATCGATTGACATTGTGCATCTACTCCTGACCTACTAACATCGTTTCATCCTAAATCATCCCTCGGTCTAACCATTTAATCAAATCCCCTTATCTGATTAAATTCATCAATATTTCTCTCTCAATTAAATAAACCAGTTATTTAATTAAGTCTCTCATTTTTTTAATCAAATCAATCATCTGATCTAATTATCCCTATTTAATTAAATAATCATTTTTATTTGATTAAATCTCTTAAGTCTATCTATTAAATTAAATAAATTAAAACATTATTTGATTTAATCTAACACCATCTCTTTTAATTAAATAAATCAAAATCTTTATTTAATTAGTCTCTTATCATATTTCTCTCTTATTTGATTTAAATAAATCCATAAATTTGAGTCAAATAGGTCACATCATCTAATCTCTCATTAAATTAATTAACCTTGATTAGTTTAACCTCTTATCATGTCCCATCCTCTAGCATTTACTACTTGCTCATGAAAATAGATTTAATTAATTTATTAAATCCCTATTTTCCTCAACAAGGCATCTTTTTGGAATATCCTTCAAGTTTGAATTCAAAAATCCAAGTTGACATGTACATCCAACAAGGCATTTAACTCTATCTTACATGTCCTTTTCCTTGAGCCAAGTGGCATTCAATGCTTCTTTCTTCCCTCTTGCAAGTCATTTCAACAAAATTCAAAATTCAAAAATAAGCATTTATTGGCACAATCCTCAAAACTTGCACATCCTCCATCCACTCATAGATTGACAAATGGCATCTTTCCATTGGATGAATGTTAGTCCCACATTTGCTCAATTTTGAACATTCATTCTTCAACCTCATCTATAAATGAAGAGCTCCTCTCCTCATTTGATCACCCACAAATTATGCAAAGTTACCATGCTAAAATATTTAGCCATTGTCATCCATCACCATTGAATCATAGCTAGGTTATGCAGGTTTTTAGCTTGGAGCACTCAATCTTCATCAACAAAGTGGATCACTCATCAACACTCATCGACATACATCAATCTTGCATCATAGGAGTTGGGAAAGGGCCAATTTTCACATCAAATTGGCACCAATTCCCCTATGGGATCAAGAGTTTGATTGCTTAATTAGGATTCAATCTTTCTTTTGGTTATTTTCATTGTGTTCTTCATTGTTTTTCTAATTTAAGCTTTGTGAATGGATTTCATGGGGAATCCTTGTTCTTGCTTGCAATTTCTAATCTAATGTGTTTGTTCTCATTGTTTTGTAGGTATTAGGATTGGGGTTCTCACAAATTGGAATCAAGGTCTTGTACAATATGTTTAAGACGCTTGAAATGTTTCATATAATATCCATTTTTTCGGTGATAATGGAAATAAGCATTCAATCTAAAGTTTAGAGGTAGAGGCTTATTAGGATCAAGAGTCTTAACGGGAGGTAAGGTGATCATTTTATGTTCTAAAATTTATGACATTGTGTATGGAGGGTATTAGGTAAGGGAGTGAATTGCCTAGCTAGATCCCCAAATGCGAAAGGATTTGTCTTCCTTATAGTGGCCACTTGGGTGTCAACATGTTGAGTTTTTTTATTGATGGGGATTAAGTTGAAGGAAGCCTTTATTCTTTTTTCTAAAAGGTTGATAATTTTTTTGGTTTGCGGATTCAGATTTTTTAGGTTGGCTAGAGGTGGTTTTTGTTTCACAACTACTAACCGAATTTTGATAATCACAAAGGGTAGTACATAAGTGCATGAAGGATGGGAACTTCATCATGGTAATATTATCTTGTATCTTAGTTTGCAAGTTATTAATGAACATACTTTGAAGGTGAGGGTTGGGAATCTTTACGTTGATTTGGGAATAAAGTGATTGGTAATGTGAAATAAAGTCAATAATCTTTTCATCATCTTTTTGCTTACATCACATCAAATCAGATAAGGTCATCTTAGGAGTCATATGCACTTGAAAATGGTTTATAAATGCCTCAAAAAGTTCATTGAATGAATGAATTGAGTTATTCAGTAAGAAGGAAAACCATTCTAGGGCGATATCCTTCAAGGATCTAGGGAAAATCTTAGCAAATATTTTATCCTCAAGAATAAAGTCACTACATAAGGCAGTATATGCAAAAACATGGTTAGAAGGATCCCCTTTCCCCCATATTTCTCGAATCTAGGCATCTCTATACCTTGTGGCATCAACATTCTCAATATCTCCAATGATAAGAGATTACTTTTGATATAATATGTAGGTTGGCCATTTTGATTTTGGTTTATGGTGGAAACTTGTTTTGAAGGGATGAAACGGTTTGCAAAAGTTGATTTATGAGAGGATCATTGTTTGCATTTTGTCATGGAGGTGAATATGGTGGGGGTGTATATGTGTTTGAGGGACAAGTGAATGGAATGCTTATAGGAGGTAAAGTGGTAGGAGATATGATGTGTGATGCCACAAATGTACTAGGGATGCTAGTAGAAAAGCCCAAGGAAGGAATCATATTACTAGTAGGTTGAATTGTTGTTGTAACTTGAGGGTTGGTATGGGTAGGAATAGAGGCAATGGTTGTGGGAGGAGTAATTTTGGTTCCTCCTTGAATTGTGAGATTGTTCGAAGGTAAAGGAAAACTAGTATTTGAGCTAAGAAATTGTCCAAAAATCTGAATTATGTTACACAAAAGATCAATTTTGTCTTCACCTTCAATCACATGATGTATGTTATCTATGATAGGGATAGCAATGGTTGAAATTATTTCGGTACTTATTTGATTTTGTAGGTTTTCTAAGTCTTCATGAATTTGGATTATGTTTTCTTGTGGAATAATAACAACCATTGTTTCAACATTTGTCACACTACCTAAAGGTAAAGAGTTGTCAAAGGTATGGTCCATATCTAGTGAACTAGTTTTAACACTAGTAGTGAAAGAGCTAGATAACCCAAGATCCATGATGAATGTACTATCGTGGGATGACATGAGTCTCAAACTTCATCTCACTATAGTATTAGCAATAGGAAACCAAGTAGAAAATCTCATACAAGGGAAATGCAAGATGTAATGAACATAAGATAAATGCTATACTCTAATTATGATTCAAATAAAATTAAGCTAGAAGCAATGAAATGAAGAAAACATAAATTCTACAAACTAAAATAGATAACTAACAGTAGCAAACAGAAACACAAAAATAAAGTTTTTAATACTGGAAAATGTAGTTTAAAATTTGAAACATGACTAAATCACCTAGAAGGGTGTATGAGTCACAATCAGGGTTTTTTAGGGGTCTGAACAATGAATAACAATCACAACAAAATACCCATAAATCAAGCAAAATCTACTGTACTAAGATTAAATCACCCAGACGAGAGTATGAGTCCTAGTTTAGGGTTTTTGCATTGTTTTCAGCAAATTTTGTGTAAATGTTATGCTTTCTAGTTTCTATGATGTCTAAGTTAAGAGAAAATTCATATTCTAGATGAATTTCAATGATGCAAGATGCAAAAATGCAACCTATATGCAATTTCACTAATGCAAGATTTTGAAATCCTAGAATGCCAATTAACTAATGAAAACCCTAATGCAAAGTTAATGAAAGCTAGATCTAGGATGACGATGCACTCCAAATCAAAATTAAAATGTTCTAAATGTAGGTTCACCAAAATGAAACAATGGAAAATAGGAGAAGGATTTTCTTTATCTTTGAGGAGATAGGGTTCCTCTTTCCTCTTTCACACTCTTGTTTCACTCAAGGAAACCCTAGAGATCTCAATCCAAAGATGGAATGAAAGAAAGATATCTACTAAAGTTTGTCCTAGGGTATGATTAATGACTAAAGATGATTTCACCACCAAGCTAGGGCTTGGAAAGACTAGTAACATGCAAGATATAGTGACGAAACCTAATGATGTGCAAAATCTCACTAAATGACAATGAATGTAAAACAAAATGGAAAATTGGAGAAGCAAAGAGGTGAACCTAGAAGCCTATAGCAGCCTAAATGAAGACTTGAAATGCTGAAAAAGCTAAATTTAATGCAAACTAGGACTCATATGCCAGGCTAGGAAATTAGTCCCAGATTAGGGTTTCTGGGAAGGAACAAAAATTTGGTAGAGATGAGTTTAGAACACCTGAAATATGGAAAATTCACTAGGCTAGGACTCACATGCTAGGAGTGGCATATCAGTCTTGCTTGGATTTTTTGAAGGATCAAGACTTGAATTTGCTCTTCAATCTCTACTTTTTCTTCTTTACCTGATTTTTGGATCTGAATAGCTAAATTTTGCTATGTAGATGTCTTTTAATGATCTTCTAAGCAAGGTGACAACTTTGATGAGTTTGCACACTTGACAACTTCTTTCCAATATTTCTCCTTAGAGGGTCTTCAACCTAGATCTGCAAATCACACTAAAGAGAGGGAAAAATGTTGTTTTGTTAGTGGAAAGGGGTTTTCCTTGGTCAAATCCCATTTTGGTAATCAAACCTTGTGATGAAATCAAATGTAAAGAAGGAATGATGAATGAAAAAAATGTAATGTTGCAACTCACCAAACCCTAGGAGTAAAGTGTTGTGAGCATGTATGAAATGGATCCAATGGATGTAGATCTTGACTCTTGCTTGAATGTGGTAGATCTTGAATTTAGTATTGGCTTGAATCATGAAACCCTACATTACAAATGTTAGCTCAAAAATAAACATGATGCATGATGAATTTGACATGATGTTTGATTCTTGAATAATGCTCCAAAACACTTGATAATCAACTCTTGAATGCTCTTGTAAACTCTTGAATTCTCTTGTAATCACCAATTTTCTATAAGGATGCATATTCAACTTTCTAGGTGAAAATGAGTGAAATAACCTTGTATTTATACATGTTTATGCTAAATTTCTCGAAATTACAACACTGCAAGTTGACATTAGATCTAATAGAATAAAATCCTTCCAAGAATTTTAATTTAATTTAATTTTAAGCCACACGAGACTCATACTCCAAAAGTGGCATATGAGTCCCATTAGGCTAGGCTATGGGACACATTTTTCAAGAAATGCTTAGATTCATGTGAAATCCAGATTGGGGCCCTAAAAATTTGGTAGGACCCATATGATCAAGGTGGTGTATGAATCCTGTATCACTAAATCTGGACCATACAATCCAAAAAGACATGAATTATAATTGGATGTTGGTTTATGTCAGGATTATCCTTAGAAAGATGCATTAATCAAGGCTTGTGGATGCAAACTAAGGCCAAGTAAAGCATAAAGAATCCCCATCTATTAGTGAAACCATATATTAGTGTGAAAGTGTAGTACAACACTTTACAACACCCAAAATAAGGCACAATTGTGTCCATTTAGTTTACAAGGGCCTAAGACCTAATGTGAATGTGTTAAACACATTACAACACTAAATCAAGGCATCGTTAAGCTTAATTTAACAAGGAGGGCCTAAACAAGCATGAAAATGTAGAGAGATACTTTTTCTATTGCCATAAAAGTTACTTTTTAAGCTAGGTATATTTGTAAAGAAGCTAAGGAAAAAAATAACTTCCTACACTAATCTTGAGAGGAGGGTTATGAAAAAATTCATCTCTTTAGAAAATTTATAGAAATTGAACATAAATAAACATAAATATAGAATTCATAAAAAAATATAGTGATTTATGTGAGAAAAACTCTTTTTAGAGAAAAAACCTAGTCTAAAATTCACCCAATATATTTTTCTAGAATAAACAAGATTACAATATACATGAAAAGTAAGATTCACATAGGAGTATCACCAAGAAGAGATTCAAAGCTAACTAAATAGCTATCAAACTCTTCAACACAATATAATAGTGCAATACCTGTCCATTATACAATGCCCTTACAAAATAGGGTTTCCTTCTAGGGCAAGAAAAGCTAACATAATCTCTACTATCTGATATGTGACCTGATGATGAACAACCTATATTTACAATGAAGAATAATAAGTTACAAAATTTAGCGTTCGAGGGTACTTTTCTTGAACACCCACCAAAGGGATGGGTCCCCCAAACCTCACAAGTTGGTATCCCATTGCACCCCCTACCATGCTCAAATTTCAAGGTTGAGACATAATTTTCCTAACATTCTCCCACTTGTCGAACACCTTGTAAGAGAAAAGGGAGTATCAACACTATAAGTTTAATTTCTAGGGGTTGAGACACCCATATATTTTGAACACCATCTAAACTTATCCATGCTCACAAGTTTAGTTAAATAATCTACAACATTCATCATAACTAGCTTCACACTGCCATCTACAACCATATCTTTAACAAAATGATATTTTACATCAATGCTCTTGGTTTTGTCATAAAATTTTGAGTTCTTAGCTAGGTAGATCACACTCTCATTGTCATAATAAATTGTCATTTCACCTTGTTTCCAATATACGAACATTGATTCTCAAGCCAAATGGCTTCTTTACAAGCATGAGTAGTTGTCACATACTCAACTTTAGTACTAGAAAAATCAACCACAACTTGATCCTTACTCATCCAATTGATTGTACCAACAAATAAAGTAAACATATAAATACTAGTGGATCATGTGCTATTAACATCACCTACCTAGTTTAATGGAAATGTTGTCTAGTGAAAGCTAGAAACCAACCAAAAGGAATTTAGATTTCATTCCAAACTAATCGCGATGTTTATTATGTATGAAAATGAAACACCAACAATCAGCAATATTCTGAGAGGTCAAGCATCTGCTAGAGAGTATGTTAGTTCTCAAAAATGTTGGTTGAGAAACCACAAGAGGTTGCTAAGCTCTCGGTACATTTTAGGCTAACATACAAGGCCCAATGGTGTATTTGAACCTTCTTTTCTTCAGGATCTACCAGACCTCGATGGGTATACCTATGCAAATGGACTAGACTTAAATTGTGTGCTCCCTACTTAAGCAATCTATCCACAATGGCAATTGGAAGTGGAGAGATGCAGACCTATTTGGTATAAATTGTATAAGCAATATCAAGGTGAAGTTTATGAATATGTTTAGTTAACAAATGTAAGGTTTTGAAAATAAATTTTTCAAAGCTAAATGAAGAAAAGGATAAGACCAGTGCCTTGTTGGGTAGATGGAGTCGAATGAAGATCTTGAATATGTGACCTGTATTAGCAATAACTCAAACTGTTTGGCACACTAATATTAGTTTATGACTTGTATAAACGTGTAGGTAATGATTGAAAAACTTTATTTATGGATCCAACTGATAAAACTAGGTTATTTATAATCTACCAAAAGGATTTAGTCTTTACTTGAAAGAACCAATTGAGTAAATTATGCAAAAACACATATTACACCAAATTGGAGACAAATTGACAACCCTAACTATATGGCTCTTCTTATTGATCCAATTAACACTTCCAAATTACTATGATTGATTAAAAGGATGTTTAATTTCTCTAGGGAAACCAATTAATCACATCACACAGATACAAAAAATTTACATTGATAAATTGAATATATACATGATATATCAATTTAAATAACAAATAAGCATTAAAATTGAGACAACCAAATACTTGAATAATTCCAACAAACAGTTGATACCAAGAGTAGGCCACAAAATTAGATATCTTCCATTGACTTCATCAAAATTTATACATGCAACATGGTATTTTGAAATGTAAGCATTATGTCTATCCCTATTCACCTGTTACTTTCTCCTATATCTAATCTAATGATCCATTTTGGTCTTGGTCTCTCTTATTTATACGAGAGGAAACAAGCTCTAGATGAAAGGACATGTGTTTTGATAACAAAACATAATTTGAAATTAAACATAACTAAAGGAACTAAACAATAAACATGTGCGTTAATCCATTAATCTCTGAGTAAAAGCCAATGATCACCTAAGACCTATTCAAACCTTTTACTGTATGATATTTCCTCCTTGTGATGCTCACAATCAATCTTCATCAGAGCCCAAATATTTCTCTTGCCACTTACTAATTGTTAGTTCACTTGTCCATTTGAATTCTTGTGCAAATGTGAAGATTGTGAGATGACTTTTCCATCTATTATCTAGGAGATTTCTGACATCCACCACAGAATTTGTGTATCCACTATCCAGTATGACAATCCCATCAATAAAAGTATGAAATTTGTTGAGATTAATCTCCCCATCATCCTGTACATGTGTTAAGCATTTAGGAATCATTTTATCAAATTCTTCTCTCCATTCATCTATTCCTTTTAACTGATTATCATCTTTGAAGATCAAAGGGTTGAAGATGTATTTAATAGAATCAAATGCAATCCTCCTATTCTCCACTTTCTTCCTCATATCTACCAAATACTTATACTCCTCAATTACACCCTTTACCATTTCCTATGTAGGTTTGAGTCTTGTGGGGCATCTGGATCCCTTTGTGTGGCTTTGTACAAAGTAGTCGGTATGTGATAGGTTGGTTGCCACCTCTTTCAGAGCTCTTCAAGGATAGGGAAGTTAGCATCTATCTGCTCCAAAGCTTTAATAAAATTTCTAAACCTTTCATGTAATCCACTTATCCTCTCCTTCAATATCCTAATTCTATGCTCCAATATCTTCCTTAGAATCTCCATGATATGTTTCTTAACATCCTCCATGTTATGTTTCTTTTGTTTAGCAATTTCATCTTTCAATTGTTGTATTTGTGGATCCTATGCCTGGACAGGTGGGTGATAGACAATTAAATCATCCCCTCTTACTGTGGTGGCCTACTGCAACTTTTTTTTTACCTTCACATTCTCAATAAACAATTTGTTCACCTCATCATTTGACAATTTTAATCTCTTCTCATATTCATTAATCTTCTTTTCCATATTATCCACCACATCTTTAGTGAACATTGCAGAATGCATGGTTGTAGTTGTAGCCTCTGTGGGAGTTGTGTCTTTCATTATTCTCACCATATTTGACCCCCTCATTTCCTGCACTACATCCAAGATTCGAGGCTTCATTGTGTTTTTCTATTTTTTCCACAGAGCAAGTGTTTGGGTAGTTGGATTGTACCATGTTCCCGAGACACCTTCCTCTAAATCAAATTCTGCTACTAACATAGGATCATCCTGTGGTTTGATTTGATCTAGAAGAAACAATTTGGATAGCTCCATCCCCAATATAATGAGCATATCACTTTTCAATACTAGTTCTCTTGCCTCCTGGGGGTGACATTGATGCTATCAAAATTTAATTCTACAAAGGTCGGAGCTTGGATCTCAGACTACTTTGATTCATCAACTCCCATAAGATTTATTTTCAATCTTTCATCAAATTGTTTCATCTTCATCTTAATCCAAAATTCCTTAAATTAATTGGTATGGATAAAACCATCATCTTCCATAAACCTTAGAGAGGCCACTACCCTCTCATCCTCCCAAATTTCATCAACTCCCTCATCTGAAAGCTTGATCTTAGGATCATGAGGCTCTTGGAATTTTTGTTGCTCTAATACCTCCTTAACTTTAGTTAGATCTATGACTGCTTCTTCTTCTTCATCATCACTTGATCCATAATAAACTAGTGATTCAGTCTTCTGTCTCTTGGCCTGTGATTCATGAGTGGTAGATGAAGGGGATAGATGTGTATGTGATGGAGGTGGTGTTTGTGATGTGGATGCTTCATGAGATTGTTGGTGAGCTGTGGGAAGTGGAATCAACCCCTCATCTTGGACCATTTTGTATAATTCATCAAACTTATCAAGAATTATTTGCATTCTTTTCAGGGGATTAGGTTCATCAACAAAAAATCCTTTGACGCTTCTATCCTTCTCTTTCTTCTTATTTTCCCACTTCATCATTATTATCCACCTTTTTGTTGTATGTAGTACATCAGCAAAATGCACCAAATTTATTATGGCATCCTCCTCAGAATCAAATTCATGAGATATGGCCCTCTTTGTCAGCAAGGTCCTTCTGATCATATTAATATGAGCCTCTGGGTCACACACTCTTACCTTTCCAAACTTGAGGAGATAATTAACCCTCATGAACCTCTAAAATTCTTCTGGCATATCAGATCCAATGGCTAATTCTTCAAATACTATCAAATCAGGAAAGAATGTTCCTTTCCTCTGATTCCTCATCAAATCATGTTCCATCCAGAGCATCTACCACATGAATTCCAGAAAACATACTCTTGTAGGTACAAATTTGGGCAAGATATGTGGTGCTTGATTATAGTCATGTACTCTGATAATAGTGTGTTGTGGCATAAAGAACCAATCAGCATAATTATGAGTACAAACAAGGTCTAGCTTATACTGTACATGCCTCATTATATTCTTCAATGATTTAGGTAACCTTGGTGTTGGGTAACCAAAGGTAACTATCAATCTAACAACAAAATCACATTTTGTACATCTGTTATCCTAGATGTAACACCAGTTCTATTCAGGGATTCTTACTTCATTCTCTTGTGTACACAACTTCATCCTTCTAGTCCATTTCATTTCATTCTAGTACAAGATTAAATGACATAACAAAAAATACTTCCTAAAAGCAACGAGATCCTTAGCCTATTTGATCTCTAACAAACCTTCATGTATTTTCTCCTCAATTACAGATACGAAATCAAATTCTACATTTGACTCAGGGTGTTGAATTATCATGGCCATTCTCATCAACCCCACTGACATATTTTCCTCTGCATCTATCCCCAATACTTGACACAATGCATGATAAGTGTTTTTGAAATAAACCTAAAAATCTAAAACTGGGAAAGTCTCCATTTTAGAGGAAGGGATGTGGAGTATTCTATTATTATCACCCCTTTTCATATGTAGGGGGAGATCATCACTTTTTTATGTTCTCCTCATCCTTTTGTACTCATGCTCCAGTTTCACTAGATTTACCTCTGTTACAACTTTAATTAACTCAATATCAATGAAAATATTGAGAACAATTGGTTTAGCTAAATCAAGAGTCTACGGGTTTGATGTTGGAACCTTATCATTCCTATTTCAATAGAAATACCAATAGAGGTTCCAACCTGACTGAGGAACAATAAGGTTTCTACATCCCTGAGCTAAATCTCTAGAATCCTTCTTGGGTCCTTTGTCAATTGAACCAGGTAATAAAGAAAGAAATGGGGACTGTAAGGAGGGTTTACTAGTTTTGGCTTCATCCTTTTTAACTCTTGCTTCAGCCTTCTTTGGTGCCATTTTTATAAAATTCATAGAGGATGATGAGGAAAACTTACTCAGTGATATAATTCTCCTTGAAGAATTCCTTTACTTCTGCACTCTGAGCTCATCCACAACTTAGCTATTCTAAATAATTCTTAACTTACTTCGTGTATTCTAACACCAAGATGCATTTACTCCTAAATCATAAATTTGCACTATTCAAATCCTTGTATCGAGCTCAATTTTATATTTCAAAATTGATTGATGTGATTGGTAAGCTTTAAATGATCTAACGACTGATTTACCATGCTACCTCAAGTTACTTTTTACTCCCCTATGGTACCGCGGTGTCTCCTTGGTACATATATTCCATATACCGCTCTATTGCGGGTCACCTTTTGCCTTCCCGTGGTACCACGGTGTCTTCCTAGTGTTCCTCCTTAGTATACCGCTTTACTACAGGCTATGCTTTGACCCTTTGTGGTATCGTGGTATGATTTTATTACTACTCTTTAGTGTACCATTCTACCACAGGCTATGTCTTGATCCCCAAGCTATAGCAGTAAAGGGTGAAGGTGATAGTGTATAGTAGGGGCTCCTTTTACCGTCATACCATTAGCTACTTTGTAATGAGCTGTGGTAGAGAGGTATGATGTGAGGGCTATGTGGGGTGGCCAATATGGTAGCGGTATCATGGGAAAGGGAAATTTTGACATTATGAATGGCGATAATGTGACTTTTTATGAAAATGTTATTAGGAATTTTAGATTTTAATTGATAAATCCATTAGAATTTTTTATGAAAATGTTGGTTCTAACATTGGCTCTAGTTGGGAATGAGTGATGTTGAAAATTGAGGTATTTTCTTAGTTTAATACTTTGTAAAACTTTAATATTGCTGATCTAAATAAGCTTTTCCTTTTTTACATATTCTTTGTGGGTGATTATCTTGATTAATCCATTTTACTGTTTGTAGAATGTAGACAGAAGTTGATAGAAGTAGATAGGATATTATAAAGATTACACAAGCATGTACTGTGGAGAACACCTTTCAGGTAAAAACTCCAACAATAATTATTCTATTATTCAATCTCTGAAGTAGATTACAATAGCTCCAATTCTTGCTTGAGAATGCCTCTTTTTCCTTCACCAAAACTTCTTCACAACCTGCAATAAAACTGATACCAACTCTCTTCAAATTGCTTGAGATATATAGGCTTTAATCAGCTTTGTAAACTCCAACTGAGTTATAATTACAATGCTCAAGCCCTATCCATAGAAGGTATGCCTATCTCATGCAAATAGAGTTATGTCATGAAGAACAATTTCAAATCCCCATCTTCATGCATTTGGGCATCCCAAACTGAAGTAGCAACTCAACCTATGTTTTGTAAATATCTTCAAGGCTTCATCCTCAAATTAGTTACCCAAAAGTGGTCCAACTTAACTGAGCCTTCTGAAATATCTCAACATGCAAAGGAGTTAATACCAAGAAGCCAACTTGGGGCACCCAAGTTGGGTCCAAGTCATTTCTTGTTAACTGAAACATTTCTCAACACCATTCATGCAAGAATGTTCATCCCCTGTTAACTGGAGGTAGGTCCTATTATCTATCATGCAACTCAAGTCATTAGCCATGCATTCCAAGTTAACTGAAATCAACTAGCATTCAACTAAAACTAACTAAAGATAACTAAACCATAACTGAATTGAACTGAACTGAACTAAATTGAACTAAATTGATTTTGAACTAAACTAAACTGAACTGAATTGATCTGAACTGAATTGAACTGAACTTCATGCATGCAAAAATAAAACCCTAACTCCTAGGATCTTTACATGCATTCAGAAGTGTTATCTCTTACTCTAAATAGTTAACTGAACTCAAGGTGAGTGTCACCTTACCATGTGGGTGCCCCATGTGCCCCTATTATTCTAGAACTCACAATGGACACCCTCACATGCTCCTAACATTTAGAATTAATTAAAAATTCCAATTAACATGATTATTTCATCAAATATTAATCTCATCCTAATCTTAGTGTTGTTGAACACATTCCAAGAACTTAGGAGATACATGAAATAAATAATTTTTAGGATTGCAATTAAATGGCATCCTATTTTCAACATGATTTACTAATCACTACAAGAATCTAGAATATCTCTAGGTGCATACCAATTTTTTGAGGATATGAAAATGTAAATGTGGTGAGGATGGAATGGAAATGGATATGGAGGTGAAAAATGATGGAGATGGAAATGATCCTACGCTACTGTACATGGAAAGAAACTTTGTTTTTAATGAGGGAATTCTAGGATTGTCCATGTACTGGAAATTCCTAGTCCCTTTTTTATTTCCTAAACTACTGTGCATGGAAAATAGATCATTTTAAGAGGCTTGTCAAGAATTTTCCATGCACTAGCAATCCTTAATCCTCTGGTATTCTTCAAAAAAACAAGTGCTTTAGAAATTGCCCATGTAACTGAAATTCTTGTTCTTTTCCTGACATGTTTTGTAAATAATAAGAGTCCTCCGCTCCTTTTCCAATGATAACAAAGGGACTTAACCATAAGGCTTCAAATTTTCCATTCTTTCCCTTCTCTTAACATCTAGCATTCCACATTAGTACCAAATCATTCACCTCAAATTTTCTATTTTTGGATCCCTTGTCAAAAAGGTATTTCATCTATGATTGCAACTTCACATTTTTATTTTGATCCATTCTCCTTATTTAATCAAGTTCTACAAGCTACTCCATCCTTTCCTCCATTGGTTTTGGAATATCTAAATCTTCCTGAAGGATGAAATTATAAACTGGTAAAAGGTTTTGCAATGGCATCTTGGCTTGTGTCCCATACACCAGTTCAAATGGAGACTTTCCAATTGCTTTCTTTATAGTAATCCTATTTGCCACATAGCCATTCTCAACTTTGAATCCCATGCATTCTTATTTCCATCTAGTATCCTTCTTATGATTTTCAATATAATTTTATTACTAGATTCTTCCTGACCATTTGCTTGTGGGTGGTAAGGGGCAACATAAGAAACAATAATACCATATGTGTTGTAGAAATTTTTAAATTCATTAGACCTAAAACACATCCCATTTTCTATGATCAACTTTACTGGTGTACCAAATCTGGTTATGATATTCTCCATTAGTAAATTTATTACCACCTTGCTTGTTGCTTGTTTAGTTGGGATTTCCTCCACCAATTTAGTGAAATAATCAGTTGCTACTAATATCCACTTGTGTCCTCCACTTGAATTTTCCTATATTTCCCCAATAAAATCAATTCCCCATTGGTGGAAAGGGGCTTCTACGTGCAAAGGTCTAAGTGGTAGGGCTCCTTGATATTTCATCTTTCCTGAGAATTTCTAGAAAGCTTCACATCTCCTTACGTATGAAAATAATCATTGAAAACTTTGGGCCAATAATAGCCTACCCTGAGAATCTTATGTGTAGTCATTTTGGCAGAATAATGACCTCCACACACTCCTTCATGCATCTCCCTCAAGACATGTTCTACCTGTGATTCATCTAGACACAATAATAGCACTTCATCCTTGTTTTTCCAAAATAGATCCCCTTCTATGAATACATACTTGGATGCCTACATCTTTAGATTTCTCCTCTGATTATCATTCAATCCTTCAAGGAATTTCATATGTCTAAGATAATACAATATGTTTGTGTACCAAGGAGTATGTTCAATGCTTGCAACTACACCCTCCTCATTTTCTACATTGTAGATTCGGTTAGCCTCAATGTTTGCTTCTGCCATTAGTTTGGCTAGGCCCTATCCCCTTACTAACTTGGTAATCTGAATTTCCATATTAAATTCTTGGATCTTATTGATCCATCTACATCTCTTCCATGTCACCTCTGTCTACACTAAGATATCTTTCACAATTGTGTGTGGTACACATGCAATTACTTTGGCTCCAACTAAATATGATTTGAAAGCTTTTGTTGCTTTGACCAATGCATAAGCTTGTTTCTCCATAATATCATACTTTAACTCTAACCCTTACAGTGACTTGCTAAAGGACACATGTTGCTCATAACCTTCATCATTCTTTTGTAACATAACAACTGCTATGGTGTGGAATGAGGCAAATGAAAATATTTGGAAAGGTTTGGAAAAATCAAGGGATTTTAGAATGGGGGCTTCTTTGATAGATTTCTTGATGGATATAAAATCTTCCAAGTCTTCTGCAATCCAATCTATTTTTTATCCCTTCTTCAGCATTTTGGATATGGGTTTAATAATCTCAACAAAATTTGACACAAATCTCCTAAAAAAATTAATTTGTCCAAAAAATGATTGAATGGCTTTAACAGTTTTGTGAATGGGGATTTTGTCTATGGCTTCTACTATTTCAGGGCCTATTTTAATCCCTTCTTTTGATACAATATGCCCCAAAAGCCTACCCTCTGTGACAAAAAATTGACATTTCTTAGGATTGAGACTGATACCATATTCCAAAGCCCTGATTTGAATATTTTCTCTAGGTGTTCCACATGGTCTTCTTCCCTTTTGGAATAAGTAGTGAGGTCATCTTGATACACTACCATTATAACATTAATCAAATATGCAAATGCCACATCCATGGCCCTTTGGAAAGTTTCCCCTACATTTGTGAGACCGAATGGCATTATCACATAAACATATGTCCCCCATGGCATAGTAAAAGTTTTCATGTATTGCTCAGACTCTTTAACTTTGACCTGATTATACCCAGAAAATCCATCCATCATTGACAAAAACTCACATCCCGTTACTTTGTGCAATATGGCTTCCATATTCGGGAGAGGGTAATTATCTGTAAGGGAGGCAACATTTAAATTTTTGAAGTCTACACATAGTCTAATATCCCCCATTTTTCTTTCTTACTGGAACCAAGTTTGAGACCCATGTTGAATGTCTAATGGGCTTGATAATGCCTCAATCTCTAAGTTTTGCCAACTCCTCTTGCATTTTAGGTTCCAAAGTTGGATTGATGGGTCTTTTCTTTTGCCTAAATGGTTTTGCATCTGGTTTTAATGGAATCTCATGTTGGAAAATATCCTCTATGTATGCTTTAAGATCCTCATAAGACCAATCGAAGACATTCTTGTATTTTCTCAATAACACAATCAGCATTTTCCTAATTGTTGGACTTATCTTCTTTCCAATGTAAACTCTTTTTGGAGCTAACTCAGTCCCCAGTTGATTTCTTCAACATCTTCTCTCTTCACCAGTATCTGCTTCATGAGAGAATGATCATTTCCATCATATACCCTTTCTAGTGCGACAAGTCCTTTGGGAAGTTTGTTGGTTTTAAGCTGCAAAACTTCTTTTCCAAATACGGTCTATTTTCCATTTACTTCCTCAACAAATAGATTAAAGTCAATCTCTTGAGCTTCATGCTAGTCTATACAATGGATAAAATTTATGAGATCAGTATCATCATTGAAAACTTTCCAACTATAGATATTATCAGGGACAACAGGCCTTGTTTTGAATTCAACCTAAGATAC
Source organism: Sequoia sempervirens (assembly GCA_007258455.2). Lineage (NCBI taxonomy): Eukaryota > Viridiplantae > Streptophyta > Pinopsida > Cupressales > Cupressaceae > Sequoia > Sequoia sempervirens. The sequence goes on from VDFB02281492.1 coordinate 307,985,606, forward strand.
TCCAAACAAGGTGATATCATCTCTTTTCAGGGCTACATTAGCTATAAAATATGCCATCAAGTTTTTGGACCTGTCTATGCATTCAATGGAGAAAGCATCAAATAATTCAATTGTATCCCACACAAAATTCGTATATTGTTTTAACCTCTTGCTTTTTGTAGCATATTTTGACCTGACTTGTGAAATAATCAATTTAGAATCTCCCAGAATAGTTAGTAGTTTGATATTATGTTTGACATCTATATTCAAACCAATTAGAAGGGCTTCATACTCTACTATATTGTTTGTACATTCAAATTTCAGCAAGAATGAATACTTGAATGTAGTACCTTTAGGTGAAATAAATACTATCCCCGCTCCATTGTCTTCCTGGCTACATGCTCCATCGAAATAAATCTTCCACACACCATGTTGATTCTTGGAAACATGTTTGCAATTGGATCAGTATTCACTAGTTCAAGTTGGGAAGGCTCTATTCTAAAACTTCGTAAATCTACATCACAAAATAAATTTAACTAATCTTGAGGAACATAATACACAATCTGATTCATCCTTGGTTCTCTATATAACTTGACCTCTTCACCATTGACTAGTATTGTGGCATATGACAAGTCAAACTATACATTTCCTCTAACTATTGTAGTCCATTTCCTTGACAAGAGCATTCCAAAATGAGGTGTATCAATCACAATTATGTCAATGTTATAGGTTGCTTGTGGATAAGCAGCCAATTTCACCTCTACATCTTTCATAATTCCTATCACTGGACATGCCTACTATCCATAGTGTAGCATTTTCCACCAATAGTGTTTACCCACATGCCAAGTTGTTTCATAACCTCTACCGGCATGATGTTGATAGCAGCACCTGAATCTATCATACAATTCCTCACCATCTTTTTATTTATATGTAATTTAATAAAGAATGGATCCACTTGTGGAGGATTCATGAATGCATCACCTAGGAAAACCTCTAGAACATTTACCTTTTCCTACTTATTACTAATCGTAGTGGTCCCCTTGGTCTCAGAGTTTGTGTTTTTATCATTCCCATTAGATATTAACTAAATAGCACTATCCCTTTACTTTTTAATTTTCATCATTTCAAGTAATGGGACAAACATTTTTGCTTCGGATAAAGCTTGTGTGAAATCAAAAGAGGCACCTTCTGCTTTGGTCATCTTCTTTTGCTCCAATGACTCTCCTTTTCTCTCCTCCTTTTCTTTCTTATTTGATCAAACTTTTTCTTATCCTTATGCAATTCTTTGTTTTCCTCCTTATCAACATGATTTTGTTCATTCTTATCAAGCTGCTTATTTTCTATCTTTTTTGAAGCTCCCTATGTTGCTCTCTTATCTTTCATAAATATTCCTCTTGGAACACCCTCACTTTCATTTACTATTTTGTTTCTCAATCAATATTTTCTTTTTTCCTATTCTACTGCAACAATGGTTAATTTCTTAATCTCTTCCTCAGTTGGTCTTCTTATATTGCATTTACCTAACTAAGATGGTGCACTAGGAGAACATTGTTCATCATTGCTTTCTTCATGATAAAAAAAGACTTGTTCTGCCATATGGACATTGTACCTTTTCTTATCAACATCATACTCATAGCCTCCTTCTTCTGACGATGAATATCCCTGCTCAATGGGATGAAGGGTGTGGGAAGTTAAATAGATTGTATGATCCTCTTCATTATTGTCTACTAGAATTTCCTCTTCTTGTATTGATTGAGCTACAATACAATAGTCAGGGGAATGTGACAAGTTACAAACTTGACACCAAGGATTATTGTTTACCATGTATGCTCCTCTCTTCTTTAAAGGATCAAGGGTCTCCTTAATTTTAGGCCTATCCATCACAGGATTTCCATCCTTCAAACTTGTATTATAAGGCATATCATGCAACCGCGACCTTTCATTTTTGTATGTATTTTCTTGCCTATTCAGACGGTTATTAATATTTTGGGGAGCCCTAGGATTATCTCTCTTACTAATCATCCTTGCAGCCTTTCTATTTTTTTTCAATAGTCAATGCTATTTTTTGAGCTTCAGCTAAATTTCTAGGGCACCTATTTCTAAGCTCATATCTTGTCTTTGGATCAAATTCCCTTAGATAAATACTCAATGTTGCAGGGTCTGCCAACTTGGATCAATGAGGTATTTTATTATGTAATTTGGAGAACTTCTGGTTAAAGTCATAACCCAACTCATTCTGATGTTTCTGGATACTTATCAATTCAGGTTTGAGCAAGAAGTTGGGTCCACATTTCTAAGGGGAAGTGTCATTTTTCAGCTTTAAAATAAATACCCATTCATTTTTTAAAATAGGTACCCATTTCGAAGTGTGTACTTGTTCCAAAAGGTTTGAAACTCAAAAGATATGGTTTTCATTTCAATTTAGACTTAGAAAAGGCTTGGTAACCCAACACCTAGGCTTAGACCTACAAGTACAAGGTCAGGGCAATTTTTGAGAGAAAAAAACTAACTTTGGCAATATGGTTGATGGACATTTTTTTCTGAATCAATCTATAAAATTAAAACTCATTAGAGAAAATAATGTCTAGTTTCCAAATATATAATTTTTATTAATATTCGATTATATTTGTTAATTTTTACTTAATTTCTAAGCAAACTAGTCCTTAAACTTGAAATATCAGGGTTTTTTTGTTTTTTAATAACTTTTCTTTGGTTAAGTTTCTTGTAAAAATAATTATATGGCACCAATCTTTGGAAAAATATCTACACAATGAAAAAAAAAGATTCAAATTTTTTTTAGTTTAGGTCCAATTATGTTATCTGTACATGATTTTTAAAAACAACAATTAAGGCCAATAAAAATGCAATAAAAAAAAATATATTCAAAAAAAGATTACAAAAAAATTTTCTCATCAATCTTCATGTTGTTAGCTCTCTTTCCCCAAAAGGAATTAGAAAAATACTTTTATTTGGGCCAAAAATTAGTGTTCGTACATGTGCATGGTATGGTAAAAAAAAGGGACTTTTAAACAGTGGTTTTTATACATCCCTATCAAAATTTATTTTCTATGATCTGGGTATTTGAATAAATTACATATTTGGAAACTAGATTCAAAATGCTAAATTTCATAATATTGAATTTTTTTAAGATTCATTGTGTAAGTGCCTCAAATTTTCAGTCCAAGATTGACAAATTCTAAAAAACAGCAAAAACACTGCCACTTTTTGAGCTTTTTGTGGACCCAACTTCTTGCTTCAACCCATTCATGCAAGGAAAACTCTGGTGCACGCTGGTTCCCATACTATTCAAGAAACTGATCACAAAAATCTTGAATGGAATCAATAGAAGTTGTTGGTAAACCGTTAAACCAATCTCTAACTTCTTCAATTAATGACATCATAAATAGCCTCATATGTACATCTTCATACTGCATATCCAAATCTTGAATAAAAGCATTAAAACTCCTTAGGTGTTCCTCAACAGTGACCACACTACTTCCTGTAAATTTTGGGACAATACCTCTCCAACTACTTTCCATAGGGTAAGGATATATTTGGAATCCTGCTAATTCAAATTGTCTGATCATAGTTGTGTATTGTTGAGGAGGTGGATTTTGAGGATGTTGATATTGATATAATGGATTATTATATTGTACTTGGGGTGGTGGCACATATTGTTGGCTAGGGGGTGGTTGAGCATTTGGATGTTGTGATGGATTTCTAGGTGGAGGGTTTGATGATTTGTATTGATTCCCAAATGGCTTTTGAGGTGGATTTGAAGGTCTTGCATTATTATTCCCTTGTCTGTGAGGTGGTACCTATTTAGGGAGGTTAGCTATCTAAGCATCAAATTGGGCTTTTTGCAGCTTCAAATCCTGGAGTTCTTTTATCACTTGGAGAATTTGTTCATATTCTACTTTTGATCTTTCCATTTCTTGTCTTTCATTTCCAATTGTGCATTTAATTCTTCTTAAGTCATAATTCCATAATTTTCTTCAGGGGCTCCATTATCAACAGGCTCATTCTGATTCCCTTCCATTCCTTGATCATATTCATGTTGTCTCTTGATTCTTTTATCCTCAAGTCCAGCCCTGAATTCTTCTTCTTTCTGAGGATCTATCTGATAGAAAGGATTCCTTTTCTCTTAAGGAGTGTGAGGTTCTCCAGCTGAGTTATTTTCATTTGTCAATGTATCATAGCGATTATATGTCTCAAAGTGAGGTTTTGATGTTTTATCCTTATTTGTCATGCACATTTCATTAGACACCTTCTTACCTTTATCATTCCTATTATGCATCCATTTACCATTGTCATTGGGACCTCCTTTATATAGGGACCTTCTGCCATGCATGTTGTGAACTATTGTGATGGTCTGATGTGTACTTTATTTTATCAGAGTTGCCACTCACTTATGTGTAAGTGAGAAAATTTTATAACTTTTTATTTCCAGTGGAGCCTTATGTAATATTTTTGACTCTATGACAAAGGCCCTAACTCTGAGTTCATTCCCGAGCAGAGTCTCCAAACTGTTAGTTCTCAAAAAAGTTTGTTGAGAAACCACAAGAGGTGGCCAAGCTCTTGGTACATTTTAGGCTAACATACAAGGCCCAATGGTGTATTTGAACCTTCTTCTCTTCAGGCTCTGCCAGACCTAGGTGGGTATACCTATGCAAATGGACCAAACTTAAATTGTGTGTTTCCTACTTAAAAAATCTATCCAAAATGGCACTTGGAAGTGGAGAGATGCAGACCTATTTGATATAAATTGTATAAGCAATATCAAGGTGAAGTTTATGAATATGTTTAGTTAACAAATGTAAGGTTTTGAGAATAAATTGGTCAAAACTAAATGATGAAAAGGATAAGACCAGTGCCTTGTTGGGTAGATGGAGTTGAATGAAGATCTTGAATATGTGACATGTATTAGCAATAACTCAAACTATTTGGCACACTAACATTAGTTTATAACTTGTATAAATGTGTAGGTAAATGATTGAAAAACTCTACTTATGGATCCAAATGACACAACTAGGTTATTTATAATCTACCAAAAGGATTTAATCTTTACTTGAAAGAACCAATTGAGTAAATTATGCAAGAACACATATTACACTAGATTAGAGACAGATTGACAACCCTAACTATATGGCTCTTCTTATCGATCCAATTAACACTTCTAGATTACTATGATTGATTAGAAGGATGTTTAATTCCTCTAGGGAAACTAATTAATCACATCACACAGATACAAAAAATGTGCATTGATAAATTGAATATATACTCTATATATCAATTTAAATAACAAAGAAGCATTAAAATGGAGACAACCAGATAATTGAATAATTCCAACAAACAGATGATACCAAGATTAGGCCACAAAATTAGATATCTTCCATGAATTCTTCAAAATTTATACATTCATCATGGTCTTTTGAAATGTAAGCATTATATCTATCCCTATGCACCTAATACTTTCTCCTATATCTAATCTAATGATCCATTTTGGTCTTGGTCTCTCTTATTTATACGAGAGGAAACAAGCTTCGGACCAAAGGACAAGTATTTTGATAAAAAAACATAATTTGAAATTAAACATAACTAAAGGAACTAAACAATAAACATGTGTGTTAATACATTAATCTCCAAGTAAAATCCTGTGGTCACCTAAGACCTATTCAAAGATTTTGTTGTATGATATTTCCTCCTCGTGATGCTCACAATCAAACTTCATCAGAGCCCAAATATTTCTCCAGACACTTATTAATTGTCATATCAATTGACCATTTGAATTCTTGTGTCGATGCGAAGTTTGTGAGATGACTTTTCCATCTATTATCTAGGAGATTTCTGACATCCACCATGAACTTTGTGTATCCACTGTCCAGTATGACAATCCCATCAAGTAAAGTATGAAATTTATCGAGATTAATCTCCCCATCATCCTATACATGTGTTAAGCATTTAGGAATCATTTGATCAAATCCTTCTCTCCATTCATCCATTCCTTTTAACTAATTATCATCTTTGAAGATCGAAGGGCTAAAGATGTATTTAATAGAATCAAATGCAATCCTCCTATTCTCCACTTTCTTCCTCATATCTACCAAATACTTATACTCCTCAATTACACCCTTTACCATTTCCTATGTAGGTTTGAGTCTTGGTGGGGCATCTGGATCCCTTTGTATGGCTTTGCACAGAGTAGTCAGTATGTGATAGGTTGGTTGCCACCTCTTTTGGAGCTCTTCAAGGATAGGGAAGTTAGCATCTATCTGCTCCAAAGCTTTCATCAAATTACTAAATCTTTCATATAATCCACCTATCTAAACTCCTTGAATATCCTAATTCTATGCTCTAATATATTCCTTAGAATCTCCATGATATGCTCCTTAACATCCTCCATGTTATGTTTCTTTAGTTTAGCAATTTCATCTTTCAATTGTTGTATTTGTGGATCCTCTACCTGGACAGGTGGGTGATCAATAGATAATTAACTCATCCCCTCTTAATGTGGTGGCCTACTGAAACTATTGTTTTAGCTTCACATTCTCAATAAAAAATTTGTTCACCTCATCATTTGATAATTTTAATCTCTTCACATATTCATTAATCTTCTTTTTCATATTTTCAACCACATCTTTAGTGAACATTGCAAAATGCATGGTTATAGTTGTAGCCTCTATGGGAGTTGTGTATTTCATTTTTCTCACCATAGCTAACCCCCTCATTTACTGCACTACATCTAAGAACCAAGGCTTCATTGTGTTTTTTTTTTTCCACAGAGCAAGTGTTTGGGTAGTTGGATTGTACCATGTTCCTGAGACACCTTCCTCTGAATCAAATTCTGCTACTAACATAGGATCATCTTGTGCTCTGATTTGATATAGAAGAAACACTTTGGATATCTCCATCCCTAGTATAATTAGCCTATCACTTTTCAATACTAGTTCTCTTGCCTCTTGGGGGGTGACATTGATGCTATCAACATTTAATTATATAAATGTCTGAGCCTGGATCTTAGCCTGCTTTGATTCCTCAGCTCCTATCAGATTGATTTTCAATCTTTCGTCAAATTTTTCCATCTTCATCTTAATCCAAAAGTCCTTAAATTCATTAGTATGGATAAAACCATCATCTTCCATAAACCTTAGAGAGGCCACTACCCTCTCATCCTCCTAAATTTCATCAGCTCCCTCATCTAAAAGCCTGATCTTAGGATCATGAGGCTCTTGGATTTTTTGTTTCTCTACCACCTCCTTCACTTCAGTCAATGTTATGACTGCTTCTTCTTCTTCATCATCACTTGATCCATGATCAACCAATGACTCGGTCTTCTGTCTCTTGGCCTGTGGTTCATGAGTGGGAGATGGAGGGGATAGATCTGTAGGTGATGGAGGCAGTGTTTGTGATGTGGATGCTTCATGAGATGGTTGGTGAGGTGTGGGAAGTGGAATCAACCCCTCATCTTGTACCATTTTGTATAACTCATCAAACTTATCAAGAATTATTTGCATTTTTTTCAGGGGATTAGGTTCATCAACAAAAAAATCCTTTGAAGCTTCTATCCTTCTCTTTCTTCTTATTTTCCCACTTCATCATTATTATCCACCTTTTTGTTGTTTGTAGTACATCAACAAAATACACCAAATTTATTATGACATCCTCCTCAGGGTCAAATTCATGAGATATGGCCCTCTTTGTCAGCAAGGTCCTTATAATCATATTAGTATGAGCCTCTGGGTCACACACTCTTTCCTTTCCAGACTTGAGGGGATAATTAACCCTCATGAACCTCTAAAATTCTTCTAGCATATTAGATCCAATGGCCAATTCTTCAAATACTGTCAAATCAGGAAAGAATGTTCCTTTCCTCTGATTCCTCATCAAATCATGTTCCATCCAAAGCATCTGCCACATGAATTCCAGAAAACATACTCTTGCAGGTAAAAATTTGGGCAAGATATGTGGTGCTTCATTATATTTGTATACTTTGATAATTGTTTGTTGTGGCATAAAGAACCAATCAACATAATTATGAGTACAACCAAGGTCTAGCTTATACTGTACAGGCTTCATTATATTCATCAATGATTTAGGTAACCTTGGTGTTGGGTAATCAAGGGAAACTATCAATCTAACAACAAAGTCATCTCAAAATACAAAAAAATCACATTTTGTACATCTGTTATCCCATATGTAACACTAGTTCTGTATAGGGCATCTTACTCCATTCTCTTGTGTACACAACTTCATCGTTCTAGTCCATTTCATTTCATTATAGTACAAGATTAAATGACATAACAAAGAATACTTCCTAAAAGCAATGGGATCCTTAGCCTGTTTGACCTGTAACAAACCCTCATGTATTTTCTCCTCAATTACAGATGTGAAATAAAATTCTACAGTTGACTCAGGGTGTTGAATTATCATGGCCATTATCATCAACCCCACTGACATATTTTCCTTTGCATTTATCCCCAATACTTGACACAATGCATGATAAGTGTTTTTGAAATAAACCTGAAAATCTAAAACTGGGAAAGGCTCCATTTTAGAGGAAGGGATGCAGAGTATTCTATTATTATCACCCATTTTCATATGTAGGGGGATCTCATCACTTCTATATGTTCTCCTCAACCTTTTGTACTCCTTCTCCAGTTTCACTAGATTTACCTCTATTACAGCTTGTTTATTTAGGTTAAAACCCTTGATAATTGCATCCCTTGAGACATCAACTAAACACCCACCATTTGGAAGCCTGACAATTTTAGTTGGGGCATGGTAGCTAAGGGAAAGGGCTTTAATTAACTCAATATCAATGAAAATATTGGGAACAATCACTTTAGCTAAATCAAGAGTCCACGGGTTTGATGTTGAAACCTTATCATTCCTATTTTGATAGAAATACCAATAGAGGTTCCAACCCGACTGAGGAACAATAGGGTCTCTACATCCCTGAGCTAAATCTCTAGAAACCTTCTTGGTTCTTTAGTCAACTAAACCAGGTAATAAAGAAAGAAATGGGGACCGTAATGAGGGTTTACTAGTTTTGGCTTCATCCTTTTTAACTCTTGCTTCAGTCTTCTTTGGTGCTATTTTTATAAAATTCAGAAAGGATGATGAGCAAAAATTACCCAGTGATATAATTTTCCTTGAAGAATTACTTTACTTCTGCACTCTGAGCTCGTTTGCATATTAACTATTATGAAAAATTCTTAACACTATTGTGCATGTTTTGTATACACGCTTTGCCATACGTAGGGACCCCCTCTTTTCACTCTCGATGGGGTACTTTTCTCCTATCTCATTTTGCATGCCACTTTTTCCAAGCCCAAATTGGCCATATGCCTTCAAACGATCAAACACTTCTTGACCAAATTCATTTGCACACCCAAATTTGCTAAGTCTTTTTCCTTTGCAGAGATCCCTTGGTAGTTTTCCTCTACTGGCATCCTTGGGGTCCTCCGAGTCTTCCCTCATGGGTTTCCCTTGGCGGATTTCCCTATTGTACTTCCCATATCAAATGGCCAAAGGACCCCGTCCTTCCACGACCCGGGACCCGCTCCTTGGATTGTCGTTTCCCCATATTTTCGACGAAGTCCTAGCATCCATCTAGTCTATTGGGCCCAGCTTGCTTGATCTCCCTTTTTGGGTTTCCGTTGCTCATTTTCTAATTCCAACGGCCGTTCAGTGGTGGCCTTCCATCTATCAGATCTTAGAGCTTCTCTCGCCATCGATTTCTCTCAAAACTTTTGAAACAGCTATCTGACGACCTCTTCCCAACTATCGACGTCTTCCTAGCTATTGGGCCCCGATGATCCCACAACTATTTTCAAACCATCTCACATAATCTGGGTCTACCATACAAAGAAATCAATGCATACCATTAATTAAAATTGGCCTATAAACATTTCTCCTTGCCCTTCATTTTACTTGGGGCAATCAAATCTAGGGAGAAGCAAAGTCCCCCTTCCTTTTTTCCACCTATTGCCTTGTTCCTACTGACTTGGTCCCTGCTTGCTCAATTCGCTCTTTTCCTTCATTTTTGACTTTGGGGAAAAGTTTCCCATGGATTTGGGATGTTTTTGTGGTGCCTAGGTGAATTGCCAAGGTTTTGTCAAGTTTCAGGAAGTTGCAAAAATTTCATTGCAGAACCCAACCCCTCTGTGGCGATTCCAAGAACCCAACCCCTTTGTGCCCGTTTCTGGAACTCCACCCTCCATGGTCATTTTCGGAACTCCATCCCTCCTTTTTCGTTTTGACCTTCCATCTACCCCCAACATTTTGGCTCCTGAAACTTGACCCCTTCATGGCCATTTATGGAACTCCACCCCTCCATGGCCATTTCTGGAACTCCATCCCTCCTTTGTTGTTTTGACCTTCTATCCGCCCCAACGTTCCAGCTCCCAGAACCTAGCTCCTCCGTGGCCATTTCCGGAACTCCACCCCTCCATGGCCATTTCTAGAACTCCATCCCTCCTTTGTCATTTTGACCTTTCATCTACCCTTGGTGTTCTGGCTCCTAGAACCTGGCCCCTCTGTGGCCATTTCTAGAACTCCACCCCTCTATGGCCATTTCTAGAACTTTGTCCCTCCTTTTCCATTTTGACCTTCCATCTACCCTCAACATTCTGGCTCTTAGAACCCAGACCCTCTGTGGCCGTTTCTAGAACTCCACCCCTCCATGGCCATTTCTAGAACACTGTCCCTCCTTTGTCATTTTGACCTTCCATCCACCCTCAACATTCTGGCTCCCAGAACCCGGCCCCTTCGTGGCCATTTTTGGAACTCTACCCCTTTGTGGTCATTTTCGGAACTCTATCCTTCCTTTTCCATTTTGACCTTTCATCCACTCTTGGCATTCTGGCTCCCAGAACCCAGCCCCTCCGTGGTTGTTCGGAAATCTCCTTCCAAGTCGCCATCCCTCCATGGTTGTTTTTCCTCCCGTCCGCCATCCGCTATTGCCCGTGACCCGTCATTCGTCATCCTTCCGCCCTATGGAGCCCGATCCTCGAAGCACCCATTAATGTTTATGGTCCAAATGAACTCCAAATATGAATACCATGATCTTTTGATGATGCATGAATGGATCTAACAAGGAGTTTGCAGGATTTGACTAAAATTTTCTTTGATTTATGTATTAAAGCACTTACAACACTTCATGTATGCAGGATTCAAGAAGCCTATTGTGGGTCCATCAAGGAGACCCATTGAGAAAGCCGAACAAGGAAAAGTGCATAGCTCCTGTCACCATTCATTTTATATATCCACCTTTCCTCGTAGTACCCATCAACAACACTGGCATTAGAAGTAGGCCTATGCCAAGGGAGTCAGTGACAAATCTACAAAGGGTAGCCTTGAAGGTGGTGGGAGGGAGTAGTTGTTTCCTCCCTCCAAACAAATGATCATGATTCGTGAGGAGATGTCTCATCAGATCATCTGATCCATTTAAAAATGATGCAAATTTGTAGGTGAGGTTGGTCTGATCCAATGGAAAATGTTGCAAACACATCAAGCAAAGAGTAGCCTTCTAGTAGTTTCAGCTATAGTGAAAAGGGAAATCAACAAGAGGACAAAACTGCTACAACACCTAGGCACTAAAAGAAAAATAGGGAAAAGACAAAGGTGTATTTTAAATTGTTGAATAATGAGGTGTAGGTGAAGCCCTAGTGCAATCAAATCTAGGCCACACAATGTAATTCAATCCTAGCCATTCATTTGGGCTTTGAAAAACTATAAATAGGGGTCTCCCCCTCATTTGTAAAGGGTTGGAGAGTTGTTGGAAAAGAATTTTTCAGAAATAGAGAGCTACATTGCATGATTTATGGATGTTTCTCTTGTGTTTCTTCATTATGCATGCATGGTTCTACTTCCCTTGTTCATTTTAGTTGTAGATTCTTGAATGGAAGTGGTTATGGTGATTGTTGTTTTAGTATTTGATGAATTTTTAGCTCATGCTTTTTGTGGTTCATTGATGATGAATCACTTTGCTAATCTAGTTTGAGCTTCCTTCCCTTATTGCTACAACCTAGTTCAATTTCATGTTTATGATGTGCATGTGCAATCTAAAAATCTACAATCCTTAGAAGATTGCACTAGTTTTGTGTAATTGTAGGATCCTCTTAGCCAAGCAAAACCTAGTTTTGGGAGTTTGTCTACTGTAGCAGCCTACATGATCATTGTTCATTTGTAGTTTCAGATCCAAGAACTTCCTCTCTTCCCTACCCTTTTTCCTTTTTTTAATAAGTAACATATGCTAAGGTTCATTGCACATTGTAAAGCCAAATCCAATGATAAAATGGAGTTCAAGACTATTGTTTGAACCTGTAGAAAATGTTCAACTCTCACATCCTAAGAACTCCATTTGCATATCCAACTTCCCCACTTTGTGACTCATCTGTAAGTCTTCCTTGTGATTCCAGTAAATCACACGAAATAACTGAGATATTCCAAGCACTATCAAGACCTGACATTAGAGACCTTGGGATAATGTTCTGCAATATGATTGTGGAAGATTGTCTTTCAAGAGAGGTGATGCACCTATGTATTACTTGTGTTGAAATTTGCATAAAAAACACATCAACAAACACCAAGATGCATTTACTCCTGAATCATAAATTCCCACAATTCAAATCTTTGTATCGAGCTCAATTTTATATTTCGGCATTGACTGATGTGATTGGTAAGCTTTAAATGATCCAACGACTAATTTACTGCACTACCTCGAGTTACTTTTTACTCCCCTATGGTACCGCAGTGTCTCCTTGGTACATATATTCCACATACCACTCTACTGCGGATCACCTTTTTCCTTCCTGCGATACCACAGTGTCTTCCTAGTATTCCTCCTTAATATACTGCTTTACCGTAGGCTATGTTTTGATTCTCTGCGGTACCATAGTATCATTTTATTACTACTCTTTAGTGTCCCGCTCCACCACGGGCTATGAGGTATAGTGGTAAAGGGTGAAGGTGACAGTGCATAGTAGGGGCTCCTTTTACCGTCATACTGTGAGCTACTTTGTAGTGAGCTGTGGTAGAGAGGTATGATGTGAGGGCTATGTGGGGTGGCCAATATGGTAGTGGTATTGTTGTAAAGGGAAATAATGACATTATGAATGGCGATAATGTGACTTTTTATGAAAATGTTATTGGGAATTTTGGATTTTAATTGATAAATCCCTTAGAATTTTTTATGAAAATTCTAGTTCTAACAGAGTATATGGATCAAGCAGGAGAGAGAGAGTAGATGGAATTAGTGTGGATCACAAACATCAATAGAAAGTATATGGAGTTAGTGGGAAAGAAAACTAAAGAAATGACTAAGTGGATTTATCAACAGCTATTCAAACAAAAAACTAGAATGAAAGAAAAAAGGTGTATTCAAGCCAAAACTTATTGCTATTCGTAAATATCTTTCAGATAAATATCACCTTATAATAATACTCCTTACTCTTCTATTAATTGGGATTTGGCCAAAGTGGGGAATAAGGACTCGTGATAAAGCAATGCAAGGGAAAAATGGTTATCCTTTCCCTCCACCACCTTCTCCCCACCCCCCCAACTTCCACCAGTGTTATGAAAGCTAGGGAGTTGGATCAAGTCCTTATTCTTGTAATTTGGACTTTTGGTTCTCTTGGAGAAACTAGGTCGTAGCAAGATCTCCTAGCTCCTATTTTCATCGACCATTTGGCAGAATGTCAAAATGTTTGATTTATTTTTGGTGACTATTCGGCCAGAAACCACAACCAACATTCTAGATGTTGGAGCCCCAAAGCTAGGGGGTAGTTGACAACTCCCCCAAGGAGACCAACCACCCTTAAATCAGTAGATAGTAGTCCTCACACTACAACTCCTACTGGTAATATCAGTGGTGGTGATTTTTTCTGCCATAAGCTATTCTCCTAATAGCCCTCCATCATTGCCTCTAGCCTAAATCAAGGCACTTATACTCCACCATAGGATGGCCACTGCAATATGTGATAGAGGATACACTCCATGGAAGATGGAAATGAATTATAGAAATAATGGGATGGAACCACCTACAGGGGACACTCCATACACAGGTGAAAGGAAGGATGGAAGGAACAAACATTCTTTCTTTATTTCTAGAACAAACAAACAAGATATTTTATTCTTTATAATGGATTCAAACCTTCACTCCACAAGGGAGGCCACCTGGCTAATCTTGTCTCAACTTCAATTTTATTATCAACATAACATTACCAAGTGCCTCCCTATACTCTCTAGTGGATGCTTGACCTCTCAAAAAGATCAGGAAGGATTCAAACCTTCACTCCACAAGGGAGGCCACCTAGCTGATCTTATTTCAACTTCAATCTAATTATCAACATAACATTACCAACTACAATTTTATTCTACCATAAAAAAATGCATATTATTTATAATTGCTTCATCAAGGGAAAAAACATCTCCTATCAAATTACCTTGATAATACAAGGAATACTCTAAGATGCCTCACAAATATCTAAAGAATATTTTAACTACATCCTAATGAAATCTACTATGTTTAAACATGTATATATAAAGAAATATCATTTCTTGGGAAATGCTTAATCTAATGCAAACCATAACATACATCAAAATTACAATTGCACTCTAGTAAAGCACTCTTCTTATGTCTTCCATATTTGATGGAGATGTTGGACAATATAAAATAAATTTTCCCATCTATAAAAGGAACACACAATGGTCTAACAATCATGAATATTGAACCTCTATAACAATGCATTAGCATACTTACTATGGCCAAGCCATAGCTATTTTATCACTCTATCTATTTTAATTTCCATCCCAATAATTTTTTTTATTTGCACAAAGATATTTCATTTCAAATTAAGATGCAAGTTGAGACTTTAGTTTTGAAATCATTAATTTCCCTTTACCAATAAATAACATATCATCAACATATAATGCACATAATGAATAGGAAATTATCACCATTGGTTTTACAATAAACACAATGATTTGATTTAGAATGCTCAAATCTCAAACTCATCACATATTTATCAAATTTTTGGTACCACATTGTAGGACTTTGTTTGAGGTCATACAAATATTTCTTCAATTTACAAACCAAATTAAATTTTCCTTTCACCATGTAATGCTTTGGCTCTATCATGCAAATATCCTCCTCCAAATCACCATGAAGGAAAAAAATTCACATCTATTTTCTCAATATCTAGATCATAAGCAACATCAATAGAAAGCAAGAATCTAATGATTTTTTTTACAAGAAATAATCTCACCATAATCAACACCCTCAACCTGAGAGTAACCTTTTACAACCAATCATATTTTGTACTTCTCAATACCTCCATTTGAACTAATAGGTTTGTATCTTTTAGGTAATGGTACCAGATCCCATCTATCATTATTTTTCAAAGTTACCATTTCTTCATCCATATCACTCTTCCAGGATTCTATATCATTCATAAATATTGCCTCTTCTACTTTGGACTCATCCATGTTAGTAGTCAAAGAAAAAATGCATCTTCAGTCATTAGGTGAATACCTTTTTAGGTGGTTTTTTATGTCTTGTAGAACTTTCAACAAGCTAAGTTCGAAGTTATTCCTCCTTTTATGAAGATTCAGAGATAGATGAGCTCTCCTAAACTTATTATCTATCTAGTGACCTCAATTCAACTTCCTAAAGTGCAAAAGGAAATTGAATCACATTTTTCTATTTATTTGTTCTTGTTGCAATGTAACAAAAGAAGGCTTAGTTTCTCTAGAAATAACACTTTTTCTACATATTACCTTCTGTACAACAAGATCCAAAATCTTGTATCCTTTCACACCATAATTATACTCGATGAAGATGCATTTCATGACCTTATTCTTCAACTTTGTTCACTTCTCCTTTTGCACATGTGTATATGCCTCGCAACCAAAAACTCCAAGATTTATCAATGAAGGATTGTGACTTGACCATACCTCCATATTCATTTTATCCACAAGAGTTGATGTAGGAGACCTATTAACTGGATAGCAAGCAGTGATAACATCTTCATCCCAAAAATTTATCCTAGAACAACACCACTAAGCATGCTTCTAAGATTCTCCACCAGTGTCATGTTCATTCTTTTTGCAACTCCATTCTATTGTAGAGAATTCAAATTTTCCTTTTGTCTCATAATGAGATATTATTTACATATTCTATCAAAATCATTAAAGAAAAAATCACTTCCATTGTCATCCCTCCAAAAAAAGAAATACTTCCATACTACAACTCAACCATTTCTTTAAATTATTTAAATCAACTAAAAATTTAGAATTACTCTTTAGAAAATATACCCATGTCCTACTATAATCATCAATAAATGAAACATAATATGCAAATTTTTCAATGGAAAGAATATCTATAGGACCAAAAACATTAGATTGAATAAGATCCAAGACACCACAAGATTTGCGAGAACTTGAGTAAAAATAAATATAGTTTATGTATCATAAATGTAATTCTCACAAAAATAAAATAAAGATTACAATCAGTCAACCCTTCAACAAGGTTTTTATTTTTCAAGGTCCTTAGATCCTTTTCTCCAATGTGGCCAAGTCTTCGGTGCCATTACATAGTCTTCTTTATAGGTAATTTTGATTTGGAATAAAGGGCACTCTTGGGTACTCAAAATCCATGACCATCTACTGAAGGTGAAACCCTCACACTTTTCAATAAAGCATCCATAGACTCACTTTTTACAAAATTACTTTTGAATTCAATAGTATATGTGTCAAGCTTATACAATGTGCCAAATATGACACCTGCAGAAATTATCATAGCACCTCTAACCATCTTGCATCTTGTGAATTAGAAAATACTACCTACACACTCACATCTATTTAAAGTTTTCTCACAAATAATAAATTTCATGCTAATCTATGGATGTGCAACACATAATTAATCCTTTTTATTCTACCATTAGGAAACTTGATTCTAACTTTACCATGACCAAAATTATTTAAATAAGAATCATCACCTAGTTACACCTAATTTCCATCAAATTCTTCATATTTAGAATATCAATATCTGTTAGAGGTCATATGAAAAAGTACACTTGATTCAATTAACCGTGCATCATTACTTGCACAAGTGGCCAAAGTTGCATTAAATGCATCACCATGTCTTCCTTCTCAAACTTAGAATCATTATCAAATTTCTTATTTTTCTTCTTCTTTTCTTATTTGCAATCCTTACAAAAGTGTTTGGGCTTATTGTAGTTCCAACAGATAGCTTTGGAATTTTTAGGAGATATGGATCTCCACATGGACTTGGATTTATCAAACTTCTCATTCTTCTTTCCTTTTTCCTTAGGTCTTCTACAAAATCTAGGGATTCCTTAGCACTAATGGATACCTTCATCCTTGTACCTTCAAAAAGTAAAGTACCCACAACATCTTCAAATTTGATGATAATAGAAGTTCTCTCAATAGTCATAACAAGAGAATCCTATGGATAAGGAAAAAAACAAAGTAATATCTAACATCTCTCTTCCTCATCCATTTTTAGACCAATTGATTCCAACTGAGCCACCAACATATTGAATATTTCTATAAGTTCTAAAATTTGTCCACCCTCTTCCATTCTCAAGGAATACTACATGTATTCCTCAAAAAAATCTTGTTGACTAAATATTTTGATTGATGTATCTCACCAAGTTTCTTCCATTAGTTTTTTTGTAGAGATCTCTTCATAGATATTGATTAAAATAGAGTGTTCCAAGCACAGTTTAATTATACCTTTGGCTTTATGGTACATAACATCATATTGAGCAGCCAAAATAGCATATGCAAGCCTTAAAACATTCTCATCAACAATATCCCATAGATCTCAATCTATTAAAAAATCCCCCATCTTTAGCTCCCACATATCAAAATTATTACCAAATTTTTTTTAGATACATGTATTCTCCTTGATGAACTTGCCATCTAAAAATCCATACAACAAGATCACACAATATCTTCTACACAAGCTCTCACTCAAGATTAGATTAGTTCAAAAAACCCAACAACCCACAATTGAAACCAAAGGTGATCAAGCTTTGATACCACTTGTAAGGAGAACAAGGTAGCAGAATAAATCCCTACACTAATCTTGAGAGGAGATTTATGCAAAAAAAAATATCTTTACAATAGTTACATAAATAACATTCATGCCACAACATAGTGATTAATGTGGAGAAAAATATTTTGGGAGAAATATATCACACTCCAAAATCCACCCAATATATTATTCTAAAATCAACAGTATTACAATATACATGCAAAGCAAGTTTCTCACATGAGTATCACCAACCAAAGACCTAAAGACAACTTAACAATGATCAAAATCACACACACTTGATACAACAGTGTAATTCTCAACCATAATACAATGCCCTCATAAAATAGGCTTACCTTCTAGGGAAATCAAAGCCAACATAATCTATATCGTCAAATATGTGACCTAATGATAAATGGTCTAGATTTACAATGAAGATAAATATGCAAAAAATGGCTTTTGGGGGCACTACCCTCAAACTCCCATTAGGGTCCATAAGGATTTTACCCACCTTACACTCCCCTCCCCACACTCAAATTTCAAGGTTGATACATCATTTTCCTAACAATAATAAGGTTTTTAACTTATACATCTTACACTTTCTAGACTAGATTAAGTGAAATAATTTTATTTTATTTTTAGTTTAAAATTTAATATATTGCCATACTAATAGTTGATTAAATGAAATTGTATCTAGATATATTCTCCTTCCTACCTAAGCTATGATGGAGAAAAGAGAGAGAGCTAGGTTATGCAAAACATAATTTACTACAATATGGCTAAAATCAAAATAGAAAATCAAATTCATGACACAAAAGAGGAGTTTAAGAAATACTTGGGAATCATCCTCACAAGCTCAATACATTAGATTTTATCATGATGTGTGGATTTTTAAGTGACATGATGCTATTTCACTTAAGAATTGTTCTCCTATTATTATTTATTGTCTAGAAACCTTATAAAAATCAACTATTCGATCATATTTTAGACCTTTTACACAATAATAGGGACAATGGAATAAGTAAACCAAGGGAATATTGGATGATTAAAAAAATTATAAAAAATGAATCTAAACTAATTTAATTAAATGAAATAATAAAGTGGATGAAGAGAAGAGCACAAACAAACCTCCATGCATCTAAATATTTCAAGAAAGCAGGTAGCTTAAACAAAAGAAAGTTTTGGAATTACTTGGGAGCTTACCACGATTGGTCAAGCTCCTATTTACCTTTCAATTTTCACATGCAATCAATGATGTGGATGAAATGGAAGATGTGTGTCAACGTATCCTAAGTTTGTCTAGGACTAGAGCAACAAAGTGAAATAATCTCAATACCACTCCAAGATCTACAAGAAGTGATAAACTAGTGTGTTTGAGAGTGTCAAAACAAGACAAGGAACCCAACAAGTGTTAATATTTAATAGCAAAGAGTAAATACTTGAACCCAATTGTCTCATGGCAAGAAGGGACATGAACTTGCAAATATCACATAAAGATGTCCTTTAGGATGTATGAATCTAAGGAAACCCCACACTAAATAGTAGAGTGCTCAAAGAACCTTTGAATTTTGGTAAAGGGTGTTAGTAAAAATCACAAGAACACTTCAAGTAAAAACAATTTTGCAAGAAATTCTCCAAGAGCTTGATAGTGAGGGAATGAGTTGTAGATCTAAACAAATGGGAGAAAAAAATGGAAGATAAAGAGGCATGAATCTTGAATTGGTTATTGGAATTTGTCCCAAGATAGTTACAATGCCTAATCAACAAATAAATGAGGTAATATTTAAGAGAAATGTGTGTTTTATGTATCTAAAATGTTAGCGGATGTTTGCATGTCATGTAGACATCTAAGAAAAAGAGGTCATCTAAATGCTTGAAACATCAAAATAACATAAGGTAAATGTAAAAGTAATATTGGTTAGCATAGAAAGGGGGAAACACAAAAAAAAAATGCTAGTTGACAGTGAGGGTAAAAAAAGGATAAGGCAAGGCCAAATGACCCTAAGAGCATACCAGGGGTTACAAATTAAGTCTAGAATATAACAAGAAAAATTAAGGGTATATAAATTTTTATATTACAAGTAGACGTTCAACCATGTGGAGGAGATGGGTATGCCATAAAAAACACATTTCTAAGGATGAGAAGATTGTGACAAACTAATAGAGTGGGTATTGGAGATGGAGCACTATTTCATACAAGAGAGGATAAGAGATCCTAAGAGGGTAAAATTAGTTTCACTAAAATGACCATAAACAATATCAAAAGAATTGTTTTCAATGAGCTAGTAGATTCTAATTTAAAGATTGAAGACAAAATAAGATGAAGGTCATGATTGTTGTAGTTGCCTAATTGATCTTTGAATGCCTTGCAAGACAAAGGGATTTCATATCATCCATGAAAATAATTGTTACTCATCTCAAAATAAATCAAAGAAATATTGTAGAAAAGAATAAAATATTCCCATATCATAAACCTCAAACCTTTCCACTTTCAAGACGAACCATAAATTTAAATAATAATATACAATTTTGAATTCTTTTACCTTTACAATTTATATACATACCAACTATATAAAAATATACTAGCAATTGCACCTTAGTGTGCAATGGGTACGCCAAAGAAGTGTGGAAAGTCAATTAAGATAAATTTTGATTTATTTTTGTAATATATAAAACTATTTTAATCATTTTATGTAATTAATGGTTTTATTTTAAAATATAATATATAATAATAGGTATAATTAAATTATTTACAATTAAAAAAAATCCACATTTCATATAATAATTTAAAAAATTAATAATGATATAAATAAAATCAATTTAAAAAATTATTAATGATATAAATAAAATCAATATAAAGAAATAAAAGTTAATTTAAAAAATTATTAATGATATAAGTAAAATCAATATAAAAAAAAACTTTTAGACTTTTAACTTTCAAAAAAAAACTTTTTTACTTTTAACTTTTTAACTTTTAGCTTTAAAAAAAAAACTTTTAAACTTTTAAAATAATGAACCACTGAGATTAGTTTGATGGTAAGCAGATTGATACAAACCATTGATTGTCACTTTTTAGCTTTGTCTTGTTGAAATAGGATACACCTTCGGCATAAATAAATTCATAATTGTTTCCATAAATATAATATAATAATTATCTAAAGATCTACCTATTTTGTTTACATGGGCTGAAACAAAACACTTATTTAATTATTATTCTCAAATTTTCCTCAAATTTTCCAAATTGAATTGATAAAAGACTTTTTGAAATTGATAAAAGAGTTTTTGACCAAGAGAACACGGAGGTGAGAAAGACTTTTGATTTGTATCTCTCAAAGAACTTAACGTCACTAGACTTCTATTTGTCATATAATAAATAATTTAGACCCACAAAAATTGATGAAATACCTCTTTCATTTAATGTTACCAAGGGAAAAACAATGTAGACTTCAATTTATCATTAAAATTAAAAAAATCCAGTTTGGCATCTTGACTGAAAGACAAGAACAGAGTCTTACAAAGCTAACTTTGGGGCACATCTTTTCTTTATTGGAAAAGAATTGTTTATGTGGATTATGTGAGGGAGGCAATTTTTAGTGGGGCGCTAACAACGTCAAATCAATAGTGGGCTCAAAATCAATAGTGGGCTCAGCTTTTGAGGATTATTCTTCAGCTTATCGACAAAATAATAAAGCGAAATTTACTAGCTATTGAAATTTGTTTTGTATTAAAATTGTTAATTTTATATTAACATTTTTTTCTTTTTCTCTATCTAAGCATAGTTGCAGTTCATAATGGTAAAGATCTGTTATAATTTATCTATTTAGCGGTAAACATTATGAAGCAACTTGTATTCTTTTATGTCAGATTGAATAATTATTGTTAATTTAAGGACACATATCAAAAGATAAAGCATATGGGATCTTAACTTCATATTGTTGTTTCCTTTTTCTTTTATTTTAATCTTATTTAGAAATGACGAGAAATTGAAAGGTTGTTCCTAGAACATATTTGATGCCATTTGTTGAAAACTTGCATCAATTTAGAAAAGAGCACATAATATTGAAGTTATGATTGGCGCAAAATTTTCATATTTTTCACTGGATATACTAGAAGCATTTCACAATATAGAGAAAGGCCCTTAAAAATGTTTGGTTATAGGTTTCTTAGTATCAATTCAAAAACCACAAGAAATTGATGGGTTATTTTTAGAGCATATTTGATGTCATTTGTTTAGATTGTGTAGGTTTTGCACAAACCTAGTCACTAGAATAAAACCAAAAAGTATGTTTTTCCACAAATCTTAAAGATTATGAAAGTAATATGATACCAAAAATAAGATATGTGATCTTACTAATTTATTATTTGTAGAAACTAAGAATCACAAGTAACAAACTATGCCGCTTAATAAAAACTAAATAAGAATTATAGGAATCTTGTTATTAATGGAGGTAAAATCAACTTGTAGTAGAAATTGTATTTCTACCAAGTATTATTAAATGAAATCAAGGAAGTACAATGTACTGTAAGGGAATGTGGATTGCAATCTAGTCCTTGCTCCTCATATGAACTCACTATGAAATCTATTCTTGAGAACACACGATTGGAATCTTACTTTCTAAGGCAAAACCATAATTCCTTCATACTTTAATATACTAAAAAGTGTCAAATTATTGAGGTATTTTCAAATTTACTATGATAATTGTGAGACGATTACAACAATTCCAAAATTACCATTTCAATAAAACTAATACTTTTGATTTCCTAAATATTCTTTATTTTTAAGAAAAAAAAGCCTATAAAAATATTTCTTTTATAAAGATACTCCATTAAACTTGAAATAATACTAATTACTTTAATTATAGACTATAATACATTTAAGATTGATATGTATATTAAATAGAATTTCAAAACCATAAAGCAATGAAACTACTCTAGCACTATATGAACATTTAAAATTTCACATATCTTTTTATACAATTTGAAAAAAAATCTCGTGTAAAAATAAAAATTATCATTTAATGTGAAGATGATCATTGCTCAAATAATTTTGAAATGTCAAGTATGTTCGTTGTAGCTTACAATCCATCCTCTTACCTAAACATACATAATAATTTTTGATAACTAAACTCACATATATCTAGATAATTTATAAGAAAGAAACCTCTTTCTAAACCTATGTGCTTTATATCATAGATCAATGATTGCATAGATTCTAGAGTAAAGAATACCCTTTTATTTTTCTTTAAAGAGCATCATAATAGAAGAGCTAATTTGAAAGATTTACCTATTTTTCATGGTACCATGAATGTCATTTTTCTTGATGTTCAAATTTAATAAGTTGGTGTAATATCTTGTAGATAAGATAAGCATTTTGTTATCAATATCTTTATTGTAATTGGTCATAATAGTAAACAAAAAATTATGTGAAACAATTCAACTTGACTCTATAGTTGTTGATATTGGTTTTGTACAGTTCATGTAGTATCAAAAAGATTGTTTTTGAAAACAATTTGTATATATTTTTGAATCAAGGATGTTTTGGAGCACACTCAGTGATCCATATTCACTCTCATCTTCTTGATGATGGATGAATAAATGTAATCTAAAATTTTGATTCAAAAACATACATAGTTGATTTTCGATAATAAAAAAATTTGAACTCTACATTCTTTTAGCTCTTCTACCCAATTTCATTGAATTCAATGGAGGAACTATTAGTAAAAGGAGAATGAGTTATATTATCTTTTTTTTCACATTAGAAGGCAATAAATAGGGTACAATGCATGTGAAAAAACTTGTAGACACACATCTTTAGTCCAACTTTAATAAGATTCTTGTAGATGAGAAGCATAGCTTTTATCATGGAAAGACACCCATGAAAAGTGAACAATTGTCTCAACTAGTCAAACTTGAATTGTGAATTCTAAAAGTGAATACAAGGAATGAGAGAAAAATAGGAAAGCTATAGAGATACCCACTTGTAAACTAAACATTAGAAAGGAATCCCTATAATGTTTGCATTAAGAGTTTACTGTACATTAGGCTTGTTAAAGTATTTATTTGTGTGCATTTCAAAACATGGGGAATATGCACCAAAATGACCTTGAAGAAGTATCCTTGATACTTGGAACCAAGAGGACTAGCAATATTCAAAATAAGTCATCTTAATCTAGAATAGAGGAACAATGATTCATGATGGATTTGAATAGAAACCTTAATTTGTAAGTTTAAAGAATCTCTAGTCATTCCTCCTATTCCTATATGCTATCAAGGTAGGTATAGGTGTATATATTATAAAGGTCTATCTTGAATAATACTCATCATATAAATATAAAATATCTATTACCAATGATGAAACATATAGCTTATCACATATTATTTATATGTGATTGTTTATGCATAGTGGGTGCAAAAAGATGGGGGACCAAAAATCGGCCACTCCAATTTTTGGTCCTTAAAAAGAGAAAATGTGAGTGTGTTATAATGCAATTATGTTATGTTTTTCTTTGATTTTTTTCTTTCTCTTTCTCTCTCTTTCTCTTTCTCCTTCTCTCTTAGTGATACTATACAAATGAAATTATTTTGAGCGACTTTGAAAGTATAAGTTGACATTTATATATGGACATTTTCTTTCTTATACTTTAAGTTATATTTCATGTATATAGTTTTAGGATGTTTGAGAATGGTTTCATATTTGTAAGAGTTATAATACAAATTCTAAATTTTGGAAGATATTATAATTTTTTCAGACTTAGTCAAAATTCAATAATAAACATATCAAATTTTAGTAACCAGAAGGTCAAATTTCAATAACCAATAAGTGGTATCATCTTTATCTCTCTATCTCACTCATTGTTTATTCCTTATGCTCTAGACCTCTTTCTCTCTCTCACTATCTCCATCCCACTATTTGACTCTCTCTCCCTTGAGCTCAAGAACTATCTCTCTACTTGTCTCATCTCTCTCTATAATTCTCTTTATCTTGCTTCTCTCTCCCTCTCTCCCTCCCTCCTTCCATCTCTCTCTCTCTCTCTCTCTCTCTCTCTCTCTCTCTCTCTCTCTCTCTCTCTCTCTCTCTCTCTCTCTCTCTCTCTCTCTCTCTCTCTCTCTCTCTCTCTCTCTCTCTCTCTCTCTCTCTCTCTCTCCTTTCCTCTCTGCTCTCTTCTCCTCTGTCTCTCTTTCTATCCCCCTCCCTACCTCTCCTTGTCCCCCTTCTTCCCCCATCTCTCTCTCTCTCCATCCCTTCTTACCTCTTCCTCCCTCCCTCCTCCCCCCTTCTACTTTTCTCTATTCCCCCTCTCTCTACTTCCCTCTTTAATTCTCTCTATCTTACTTCTATCTCTCTCCCATATTTCTCACACTCTCTCCTTCCCTCTCTACTCTCTATTTCACCATTATCTCTCTCCCTCTCTCTTCTATATTTTTTTGATGCAGTCACAAATGGAGGGTCCAAAATGGATTGTCCAACCATGTAGCCTAGAGTTCAACAAAATGAAAATAACACAAAAAATGCTCAACAAAATGAATTATCATTTATTTGATATCCAATAGCCTTATTGTTCGAGATTGTTGTAGTGTTGTCATTGATGTCAACAAGGAGATTGTTTCACTATGTTGTCTTTAGTGTTGTCATTGATGTCAACAGGGAGATTGTTGCACTATGTTGTCTTTAATGTTGTCATTGATGTCAACCTCTAGTATGGTGTTGAGAAGGTTTTGTAGATGGTGATAGTGTTGCAATTTTTTGTGGTATTGAAAAGGTGTTGTTGATTCAACTGGTTTGAACTTAGTTTCCAAGTGCTTTTGAGAAAAATTGAATAGAATATACAAGGTGGTAGAATTGTGTTTTGCATTGTGCTATGCATTTCTTCATGGTTGAAGATATGCATGTGCAGTTTGGATGAGATAATTAGAGTTTTTCAGAGATGTTATATATAGAGTTTCAAGTTTTGGATCGTGCGGTAGTGAAAGATGTGTTTGACAGTGTGTTGCCTATAAAGAAGTTTGTCTGGGAGAAATGGAATTGCTTTGCATTTATTTGCATTGAATTTTATTGTCTTATGGATTTGGGAAAATGATAATATTGTTTATATCTACATTCCCTCAAGGAGATTTGTGTGTTCAGTTATTTCACAAGGATGGTTAGTGAGTTGTATGTCTATGGTAGTATGGCTAGTTGCACAAGATGATAGTATTCTTAGTTACAAGTGGTTGTGGCAATGTTGTTGAATATTTTGATGGTGTTAGAATATTTTTGGACATTGTGAAGTGTGGCTTCATGGTCTATAGGATGTTTCTAGACCTAGAGAAGTGTGAATTGATTGTTTGGTAGTGTTAATATAGGTTTGGTCAACCTGGTGTGTTGGTGTTACTTACATATGTGTTTCATGGCTTGTAGAAGCATGGTGAAGTGTATCAATGTAGATTTGGGTCCTGGTTAACCCATGGTGTGGTCTTCTTTCACTTATTTCCACTATAGAAGTGTGTTGCAAGAATGGAAAGATTGAAGGTGTTGTCATTGATTTCAACTGATAACTAGTTATCAACTAGTTGTTGTTGGCTGTATATGTCAAGGATATTGAGAAAATTGTAACAAAGATATGTTGCAAGTGTTCAGTGGTTGCTCTAGGTTTTACTCTATATTTTCTCCTATATTTGTATGATTCAGATATGTTGATCATGGTTGTTAGAAGATGCTATATCCATATTTTTAGTTGTTGATTCATTGTATAGTGCAAGTTATGTTCACTAGTTGTGAATGTAGACACGCAAAATGTACAAGTTGACTTTGCGCATCTAACTCTGATCTACTAACATTGTTTCTTCCTAAATCATCCCTCGATCTAATTGTTTAATGAAATTCCCTTATCTGATTAAATTCATCAATATTCGTCTCTTAATTAAATAAATTATTTTGTCTAATTAAGTCACTTTCCCTTGTTAATTAAATCAATTAATTTGATCTAATTATCCCTATTTAATTAAATAATCAATTTATTTGATTAAATCTCTAAAGTCTATCTGTTAAATTAAATAAATTAAAACCTTATTTGATTTAATCTAACACCATCCCTTTTAATTAAATAAATCAAAATCTTTATTTAATTAGCCTCTTATCATATTCCTCTTTTTTTGATTTAAATTAATCCAAAAATCTAAATCAAATTGTCAAATCAGCTAAATATCCCCTTAAATTAATCAAATCCACATTAATTTAATCCTAATCACTCAAATCCTCTAGATTTTGCAACTTGCACAATTAAATCATTTATTTGATTTAATAATTCCCTATTTTCATTCAAAAAAGGCATCTAAGTGGGAATATTCCTCAAATTTGAAATCTCCCCCCAAAAGGACTTGTCCATCCAACAAAGCATTTAAAGCTCTTACATTGTCTCTTACATGTCTCCCACTTGGCATTTAACTCATTTTTCATCCCCCCTAAACATGTCATCTCATCAAATTCAAATTTCAAACTTGCACATGGATCAAAACTTGCTCAACCTTCATCCTCTCACATGTTGACAAGTGGCATCATATCATTGGTTGAATCTTTGTCCCACATTGATCAAATTTGGACATCTCTTCAACTTATCAATCTATAAATAAAGAGCTTATATCCTTATTTCATCATCTACATCTCAAGCAAAGTTACCATGCTAAAATACTTAGCAATTCTCATTCATCTCATTGAATCATAGCTAGGTTTTTTGTAGATTTTAGCTTGGAGCATACATTCAAAGTCTTCATCAAGTGGATCAATCATCTTCAATCAACATTTGCATTCAAGGAGTTGGGAAAGGGAAAATATCCACACACCTATTTGCACCAACTCCCTCAAGAGATCAAGAGTTTGCTTGCATTAGATAGGATTTAATTGTTTTATTTGTGTTCTTCATTTTCATTTCTTATCTTTTGCAAATTTCAAATGGATTTCTTGAGGAATCATTGGTTTCTAATATTGTGTTTGATCTAATTGTTTGCATGTTTATTGTGTTTGTGCAAGGTATAGATTCAAATGGTTCACAGTGAACTATGGTTTTCTATGTTTCTAGTTGAGGTACAGGAGAAATTTTTTTGGTTTGTATTTCTCTTTGATGAAGTCTTATGACTTGTGGTTCTAGAGTTGAGTTGCCTTGATTGTGTTGAAGATAATTTTAGCATATGGAAGATTCGTGTTTAATGGTTCTATGTGTTTTACACTAGTTTGATCGACTTTGTGTTGAACACTACTTTCAAATTTGATGAAGCGTGTTGGATCTATTTGGGTCCCTATGAAGCATGTGTTTGGGTCGCCCTCATTCTAATTCTACCTTAGGATGTTTTGGAACTAACCTAATTTGAATTTGAATTTGGACAACTAACTTTGGATATGTCTCAAAGTTGAAGTTGATATAAATACAGGATGAGTTAGTGGTGAAGGATATACAAGAGCGAAGAAGAGAGATAAGTATAAAGGAAGAAGAGAAGATAGATGTGACATTGATGCTATCTAGTGAGTGTGTGTAATATGAGTGTGGTAGATCACTGTGAAGCCTTAATGTTGAGTTTCCAAATGTAGTGAGCAGAAGGTGAACTCTATCATTCATGCATGTCTGCGAGTGATTGTGGTGGAATCCTTTGTTGCATTGATATTTTCTTCTCTTTGTAACAAGTCTTCTTTGTCTTCTTTGTATCTAAATGATAGTGAGCCATGTGGGTTGTTAGCCTTGTTGTACAATGAGTTCTTGTTCCAGACAGTGAGTCCTTATTTTGGCAATGAGCCTTATTTCATAGGCGGTGAGCCTCTTGTAATAAGTTTTGATATTCTCTATAGTGTGATTTAATCCTCACTGTGGTTTTTCCATTATTGGGTTTTCCACATAAATCTAATGTTATTGTGTTTATGTGTTGGATTTAAGTTTCTGCATTAGCATTTAATGATTAATCATTTAAGCAATGTTAAGAAATAGTTCTAGTGAATGAATTAAAAGATTAAATATGTGACAACTAATCCACTCCCCCTCTCAATTGTCTTGTTCAACAAAGTGTTTGGTTTTGACCTATTTTTTGGTTGCATGTTTGAGGTACATATGTTTCATTAAGGCTGACCTAAACAAGATTGCTTGAGGTCATAGAGGATATATAAGAAAGGTTAATTGTTGGAGATGGGTGTGGTGTGTAGTGAGATGTGAATTTGATCAAGTGTGGTGATTTGAGTACAAGCTTAAACACCTAAGGCTACTAGATGCAGTGTGCAGAAGTGTCTACATTTTAGTGTACATAAATTTTCTTGAGGTAGTGAGTTGAAATTTGTGAATGGTGTAGAGTTTTTATGGTGGAGCTTCCTATTTCTCTGAGGTAGTGAACCTCCTTGTAATAGTCTTCTTCTTTTCTCTTCTATTCTGAATAATGAGTCCTTTGGGCAGCGAGCGTTTAGCAATGAGCCATTCTTCTCTTCTAGGTAGTGATCCCTTCTGACAGTGAGCATATTATTTTCAGTGTTTCTATTCATACATATGTGAGTTAATCCTCACTATGGTTTCTCCCTAATTATGGTTTTCTAAGTAAATTTTGTGTTCTATTGTGTATGGTTGTTTATGTGTTGATGTTTCATTGTTTACATTCATTTTGATGCATAGTAAGGGTTTGAAGATTAATGAGGGCTTGAATATTTTAATGTACAACTGATTATCCCCCAACCCCTCTTAGTTGTCCTATGTGTCTAACAATTGATATAAGATATGTGGTTCCTTGGAAGAAGCTAAGCTGCTTGAGGTAGTTTTGGATGATGCACAAGAATGGTGTCAAGGTCCCTATGTTTGATGGAGAAAACTATGCTTTCTGGAAAGCCAAGATGGAAGCCTTTCTTGTCTCATTAGGGTTTGGCATTTGGAATTTAGTTGAAAATGGATACACTATGCCTACCACTCCTTTGACAAGTGATGATGAGATCAAGGATTATGACAATAATGGAAAAGAAAGGAATGATATCTTATGGGGGCTTTCTGATTTAGAAATTGTGAAGGTGATAAGCCTCAAAACTGCTAAAGACATCTGGACATTTAGTTGGAGAGCATTTATGAAGGAGATGATAAGGTCAAGCAAGCAAATATGCAAAATTTAAAGGACAAATTTGAAACCCTAAGGTTTTTAGAAGATGAAGATATTGCAGGCTACATGCTCTTGGTGGATGAAATTGTCAATCTCATCAATGGTCTTGGTGTAAAATTGAAGGAAAGTGAAGAACTTATGAAAAAGGTATTGAGAACTCTTCCTAAAGCTTATAGTGCTAAAGTTTCTGCTATTGAGGAAGCTTAGAATTTGGATCAATATTCTAGAGATCAAATTTTTGGTGCTTTAACTACTTTTGAATTGAGGGAATTTGACAAAGATGCTCCAAAGAAAGAAACTACTTTTAAAGTCAGCAAGAAAGATGATGAATTTGATCTAGATGGTCCTGATGAGGTGGAAGAAAACTTTGTAAGAAGATTGAAAAAGGGCACTAGAAAATACAAAGGTAAGTTACACTTTAATTGTTTCAATTGTGGAAAGATAGGTCATTATGCTTCTAAATTTCCAACCAAAGTTTCAAATGACAAACATAAAGATCATAAAGGTAAATATGTCAAGAAGAGTTATTATATTAAAGAAGATAGTGGTGTGTCTGATGATGAGGAATCAAACTATCTAGATGATGGAAGTGATGAATGCTTGTTCATGGCTTTAAATGTTGGAACTATTTATACTAATCCTAAGAGACGTGTGAAGGAAATTGCTCCAAAAATAGGTCACAATATTGAATGAATTATGTTGACTACTTTTCATGCAAGAGAGGAGAGAAACTATTGGATAATTGATAGTGGAAGCTCAAATCATATGATAGGTGATAAGAGTAAGTTTGTTAAGCTTGAAAAGTATGATGGTGGTCTTGTTAAGTTTTGTGAGGATCCATCTGCTAAGATCTATAGAAAATTTTCAATTAGTTTTGATGGAAAACATTTCTTTATGTCATGGGTCTCTAAAATAATCTTCTCAGTGTAGGAAAAATGTGTAGTAGAGGATACAATTTAGTGTTTTAGGATGATGGTTGTGAAATTAGAAAAGAAAGCTTTGAAACATTAGTTACAGCAGGAACAAGGACAAAAGGAAATGTTTGTCATCTCAAAGGTGGTGGTGTTAAGTGCTTTATGTCTTCAATCAATGAAAGTTGGATATGGCATAGAAGAATGGGTCACATCAATTTTGATAGCCTAGTGAAGATCAACTCTACTCAAGTTGTGAGAGATCTTCCAAAGATTGCAAAGCCTATCAATGTAGTTTGCAAGGAATGTCAATTTGGAAAGAAGATAAAGAAGACATTCAAAACTAAAGAATATTATACCATAGGACCTTTGGATTTGGTGCATACATACTTATGTGAACCTACCAAAATAAGAAGCTCTCAAGGTAACTGTAATTTTCTATTGTTGATAGATGATTACTCTAGAATGGCTTGGGTTACATTTCTCAAAAAGAGAAATTAGAAGCTCTAGATAATTTTATACTATTTAAGTATATGGTTGAGAATGCAATAGATTTGAAAATCAAATGTTTGAGGTCTGATAGAGATAGTGGCTTCACCTCTAATGATTTTAATATATTTTTTGAATATCATGGGATAAAAAGGTATTTATCAACTTCTAGGACTCCTCAATAGAATGGAGTTGTGGAAAGGAAGAACAAGAAAATTCACGGAGAAACAACAACCATGATGAAGGAAACAAATATACCAAAATTCTATTAGAAAGAAGCAATTCATATTGTAGTGTACATTCTTAATAGAGGACAAGCAAAAGTGAATAGTTCAAAGACCCCCTATGAACTATGTTATGGAAAACCTCCTATTGTAAAATATTTCAAAGTAATTGGAAGCAAATGTTATATTAGAAGGGATGAAGAGAACTTAGGAAATTTTGATGCAAGATCAAATGAAGGAACCTTCCTTGAATACTCTACAAAGACCAAGGCATATAGGTGCTACAACAAAAGGTTAAAGAAGATAGTTGAAAGTGCAAGTGTCAAAGTGGGTAAAGAATCGCATCAAATTTCAATGTTGATAGAAGGATATGAATTTGATGAACCCCCTTGCAGAGAAGAAGAAGAAGAAGAAGAAGAAAAATAAAAAGAGAAAGAGATGGTAGTGGAAGAGGAAGAAGCTCTGAAAAGAAATCCTAAGACTCTGAAGTATGTGTAAAATCATTCTAAGGATTGGAGACAAGAGAAAAGGTGTACTGACAAGAAGAAGAGCTGCTATGGCAGAGGAATAGGTAAACTTTTGTTTGCTTTCTAAGGTAGAACCTAAAATAGGAACTAGAGCATGCAAAGATAAAAGTTGGATCGAAGCTATGGAAGAAGAATTGAGGCAAATTGAGAAGAATCAAACATGGGAATTGGTCCTAGGACTAGGAAACAAGAATGTGATAGGAACCAAATGGGTGTTCAAGAACAAGTTGAATGAGAATGGAGAAGTTATCAGAAATAGACTAGGCTTGTGTGTAAAGGCTACTCGAAAGTAGAAGGAATATATTTTGAAGAGCCTTTTGCTCCTATAGAAAGAATGGAATCCTTTAGGATGTTTTTAGATTTTTCAACACATAAACACTTCAAGGTGTATCAGATGGATGTCAAGTCTGCATTTTTGAATGGTGAGTTAGAAGAAGAGGTGTACATTGAACAACTAGAGGTTTTCAGTTATTAGATGATTTTGATATGGTTTTTAGGCTGAATAAAGCTTTATATGGACTCAAATAGGCTCCTAGAGCTTGGTATGCAAGACTGGATAAGTACCTTTTGCAGCAAGGATTCAAAAAGGGTACTATAGATAGTAATCCCTTGATGCAATGGATGTGGCATATATGAGCTTAATATTTGTGGAGGGAAGGAATACTACAGCCAACCTAATGTGGGAGATTTTAAAATATGATATATCATGGTATGGCAATGTAGGATCATATACACAATAATTAGAATAAAGTAAGCTCAATAAGTGACTTTAGGAATGTGAAATAGAAATGTAGGATCAATGCAAAGGCTTGAATGATGTATCAATATCATATCAATAAGAAATATACAATAGTCAAAGATAGAGGAAAAACCATGGGAATGATCATAAAATACAAAGTAATAAGCATCACATGATAAAAGATGAAAGTTTGTGGAAGAAAAAGACAAGAAAAAGAAAGTAGGCAAACCATGTTGGAAATAAAATAAAAAAAGACAAAGGTGAGTGAATTGTAGGCATAAAGTAGATGTAAACAAGAATAGGAGGAACTATGTAAATAAGTGATGGATTGAACAACATATATGAAATAATAAAAAATATTCCTAGACAAAATGTCACAAAGAACAAGGAAGAAGTGAAATGAACAATGTAACATATGTTCACTTGTGTCAATATGGACCACGTAAGGTGTCTTCATATCATCCACATACTAACTAGGAACATGGCAACATAAACATAAATCCAAAAATAATAATACATACATAGCAAAAATAAACGTATTTTAGGTCAAAAATGTAGGAGTTGATGGTGACTCCTCAACACCCCCAAGATCAGTTGCGACCAAAACCACTTCCACAAGAGAGAGAATGGCAAGAAAGCTTGCTTCACAATGCAAGATTGATTGATTGCTTGATTAGCTTGAATAAAAATGTACATGAGATGCCTTGCTTATATGGGCAAGGTTGAGAGATAGGTATGAATATGATGTTGACAAATGTCATGATCCTATGACATGAGACAACCAACAACCTAATCATCTAGGAAATGATGCATCCTAGCTAGATAAGATAAGTTCTAGATAAGCCAACTAAGACTTCTAGAAGGAATCTTTTACCTAAGTAAACTTAACCATGTGAATATGTCCCCTAATTTCCTAGTGAATGAATTAACTAGGTACAAGACAATTATTCACACCAACACCCCCCCTTAAGTGCAACTTAGGGAGAAGATTATTATGCACACTTTGCAAAGACTATGACCATGGGTCCCGGCTACTAGGCCATGTTAGATACCCATTTACAATGCAAATGATGCAATCTCTCATAAGCAGAGAAAAAGAGAAAACCCAATGGGACAAAACTCCTCTCCAAAAGAGAGAAAACAAAACAAAACAAAAGAACATGATGTATGGAGGACTCAATGATACCCCCCAAGGACAACATGCATCATGTATATACAATCAAATACCCCCCCATAAGAAGGAAGTAGAGAGATAAGATATCCCCCCCATGATGTATGATCACCTGCAAACATGGTTAAAGTCTGAAGACAAAGCAAAATCCAATGCCTACAAACAATGTTTCTCCCCTTGGGAAGAAGATACTCCAAGTACAAATGCAGGAATGATTCCCATTCTGGATAGGAAGTGGTAGGAAGAGGAATCCAAATGTAGGAAGATTGTGTCTCTGAAATCTGCTCATGCATTGCCAATTTATTGGATGATGAAGATGATGCCACAATCCAATCAGGTACATGCCCAATCACAACAGACTGTGACAAACCAGGAACCAATGGAAACTGATCTTGAACAAGCTCCAAAGAAAAACATGAAGTGACAATAGTTGATCCATGACTATCATCAAATAAGAGAGATAAACCCTCAAATTGGTCCTCCAAGTCTGAAATGTGAGACTCCACAAACAAAGAAGCAATGTCTGCCAAATAAGAATCCCAATCAGGAAGACTCTTAGATACCTGTTGCAATGAATCATTGGACATGCTCAATGAATCATCAACAGAAGATGAAGAATCAGGAACCTCTGAAGCATCTGCAATCTCCTCCAAAGGATCACAAGCATGGGTTATCAACTCTGAAGAATGAAGCACATGTGAGTTGGAAAGAGGAGCTTCAAGAGATGGAGAAGAATCATGGTCTTCATACACCTCTCTAATGTGAGTCCAAAGAGCATGAGGACATTGGAAGTGAATAAGTGTCTCCAAAAAGTCATCATCTACATTTTCAAAAATAACTCTAAAGACAGCAGCCCTGAAGCCTTTCCAAATGCAATACTCATCAGCTATGCTAGGACAAGGAACTTTATCAAACAAATAGGACAATAGATTCCTCTCACCAAGATGAGTGAGTATTAAATTACTCCATTGCCTATAGTTCCCTTTCTCCAAAGTAATTAAGTCATCCATTTACAAAGATATGAGCTTCAAAAGCCAAAAATAGAGATCTATCTTCAACCTGGAAAATATGGCACAAAAATGCAAAATCTCTACAAAATATCTGCACCACTGAAAAATTCAGACTTCCAGCTTTCCGACGATATCTCGTTTCAAAAATTTCGCCTCCGTATGTGAAAGTTATGATAAAATGAAAAAAAGGCCTATAAATAGGCACTTGGGGGCAAAACACAAAGTCTAAAAGACTAAATAGGTGCAAATTTTCGGCACCAGGGGCTAAACTCCTGGTCACACATGTGACCCTCGGTTGAGCAGATACAAAAAATTAAAGCCACTGCGGGCTTACAATTCCATGTTGGCATTACATGGTCGGTCTTTATAGACTGTACAACAAATTTAATATAAAAAAACTACAGAATATAAATCCCATCAGCCTTTACACACAATGTCGGCTACACGGTTTGCATACAAATATGACTATGACCAATATAAATCACTGCCTGGCTTGTATTGAATATAGAACAATCAAAAACATACCCATGTATCATAGGCAATAAATGTCGAGTGACGACTATAAGTTGATTCAGACCCTGCGATCAGGTTTGACCCGGAAGACAGCTGTACACCGATGCAAATGGTAAGGCCGATACAATGAAAAGACAGTGCAATGACATCAGAAGGTATGCCAATGGAAGGCTGGACAATCGGCAGAGTAAAGCCGATGAACCCACCGTAATGGAAGGACAACGTTTAATATGCACCCCGCAGATGCATAGGCCCGACAATAGATACAGCCTCGTCGTACCCCGCTGTTGAGAGCTCGGACTATGCCAATATATGCCGATTGGATGCCCGGTACCAGTTACGGATCCAATGTAGGAGGGCACATGACTATGATGACCGGGACATGCGGATCTGATGGTCGGGATCAGTGTACCGCAAACTCGTACCCTGCACAACGCCGACCAAGACTGGAATTTGATAGTCGATGGTGTACAAAGACAGTCTGCTGATACAAATATTTGCTCCAAACTATAGAAATAAATTGCCTGAATTTATCAAAATATTTGCCCCAAATATTTAATTACAATACGCAGAAAATATTTTACTGAAAATATTTTTTTGCGAAAATATGAAAATTGTACCGCTTGGGATGCTGTCCCAGCAAAAAAAAATTTGCCTCAAAAACAACTTTACCCAATATAGGCGAATTTACAGTCAAAATTCATCTGCGGAAGCTTTTGAATTCAATCGTGAGGTTATTGAAACCCCAATCTGCACCCAGCAGAAAATTTCAAGCCAAATATCACCCTCAGATCTGGGAAGGAATCTGCAACACCTGGAGAGCTCTGATACCATGTAGGAGTTGATGGTGACTCCTCAACACCCCCAAGATCAGTTGCGACCAAAACCACTTCCACAAGAGAGAGAATGGCAAGAAAGCTTGCTTCACAATGCAAGATTGATTGATTGCTTGATTAGCTTGAATACAAATGTACATGAGATGCCTTGCTTATATGGGCAAGGTTGAGAGATAGGTATGAATATGATGTTGACAAATGTCATGATCCTATGACATGAGACAACCAACAACCTAATCATCTAGGAAATGATGCATCCTAGCTAGATAAGATAAGTTCTAGATAAGCCAACTAAGACTTCTAGAAGGAATCTTTTACCTAAGTAAACTTAACCATGTGAATATGTCCCCTAATTTCCTAGTGAATGAATTAACTAGGTACAAGACAATTATTCACACCAACAAAAAATTGGGTTCCAATGAAGTGAATTAACACTATGATATGTAGCACATCAACTATGTTGACAAGTTGGAATCCATAAAAGGTAGAAATACAAAGATAATATACCTTAAAATTTGAGATTTTATTTCACCAATTACATAATGTTATCTAGTTCATTTTGGCTTCACTCTAAAATTTGAGCTTTATGCCAACTTCCTTTGTATTAATTTTCAATTTTATATCAATCTTATACAGTTAGTAAAAAATATGAAAAAATGTTCTTATTATCAAATTAAAAAAAAACATTATAATTAGCATTCCAACACTAAGAACATGAAAATATTATTTCATAGAATCAAATAGAACCTAAAATCATGCAATTTAATTCTTCTATAATGAAAAAAAAAGATGGTGGACTTGTTAAACAATGATAGGTATTTTTTCAAAACCATGAAAAATGTGTTTCTATGTTAGATAAAGAACATATTATAGAAATTAATAGAGCATGTGGGTCCTAAATCATAGGTTACCCATGCCTTTTACCATTGTTTATGATTCCAAGAAAATTGGGCATGTTATAACACACTTGGGTTATCAATTGCATTGAGAATTGCAATAGGGAGAGAGGGGGGAGTTAGCGAGAGAGAGAGAGAGAGATGAAGGGAGGGAAGGATGGAGATTGAGAGGTAGAGACAAAGAGAGGGGAAGAGACACAAAGTGTGAGAGAGATAGGAAAATAGAAGTAGAGAAGGACAAAGATCTAGGAAGTAAGGGAGACAAGGAGGATAATTGTACCATGATTTTAGGTTTATGATGAATATATTAATTTATCGATACATACATGTTTATGATTTATGATTATATATATATATTTATGTATTAATGTAATGTATATGCGTAGACTTATAGATGAATATTCATGTTTATGATAAATATTTCTTGATCGCAAATATGTATGCTTATATAATTTATAATATATGATGACGTAGGAGGCTCATATAGATATTATGAACCATGCATATAAGATCCAAAAACTCTAATAGATGAGTGGGATAGTGGATCAATATGATAACTATTTATTTATATTAGAGAAGTATAAACCTTAGTAGACTCCTTACTAGTAGCAACAACAAAATAAGAAGTATAACCCTTTGTAGATACCATAAGCCTTATTAGATACCATAAGGAAATGATTCTAGTGGTGGTTCTTCTTACTCTTCGAAGAAGAGGAAACTTTAAGAGTTAGGTTCTTAATAGTCATCTAGAGGTTGCAATTCTATCTATGGTGACTCAAGATTTAAATAATTTAGTAGGCCATATTCTATGCATTCAAATACCATTGCGTCATGTTATAAATGTGGGAAATATGGTTATACATCGAGGTCTTATTTATAACGGTTAAAGATATATTTGGTAGTTGGGAGGCCTTTAGTTCTTATTAGATGGTGAGGTATGTTAGTAGATGTAACTAAGTGTGTAATATATATGTGTGTGTGGGGGGGGGGTGGTACGGGGGATAGACAACCAATAGGACCTATACTAGAGCACTATTAAGAAGACATCATATATACCCTAAACCCTAGGCCCTAAACCCTAAACCCTGTATGCTAAAACCTAAAACCTAATATTAATAATATAACACTAAAACCAAAAAAAATTAATCCATAAACCCTCAATGCTCAAAGCTACACATGACCATCCATAAACCCTAAACCATAAACCCTAGGCCCTAAACCCTAACCCTGTATGCTAAACCCTAAAACCTAGCATTAATAACATAACACTAAAGCTTAAAATATTAAATAAATAATCCCTAAAATTTTAACTCTCAACCCTCTCTTATCAACCACAAACCATAAACCCTAAACACTATATGATAAACCCTAAAACCTAACATTAATAATATAACACTAAAACCTAAAAATGTAAATTTTATCCCTAAACCCTCAATGCTTAACTATCCCTTCTCAACCATAAACCCTAAACCCTATACACTGAACCTTAAAACTTGACATTAATAATATAACACTAAAACCAAAAAAAAATCCCTAAACCCTCAATGCTCAACCCTCCTTTATCAATTGTAAATGCTTAACATTAAACACTAAACCCTAGGCCCTAAACTTTAAACCCTATATGATAAACCCTATAACCTGACATTAATAATTTAACACTAAAACCTAAAAAATTAAATTTAATCCCTAAACTATCAACACTCAACCCCCCTTATCAACCTTAAACCCTAAAAAAAAAATTAATATTTTAACACTAAAAAATAAAACATTAAATTTAATCCCTGAACCCTCAATTCTCAACACTACATCATCAACCATAAACCCTAAACCCTAAACCCTAAACCATATATGTTAAACCCTAGAGCATAACATTAATAATATAACATTAAAACTTG
Source organism: Sequoia sempervirens (assembly GCA_007258455.2). Lineage (NCBI taxonomy): Eukaryota > Viridiplantae > Streptophyta > Pinopsida > Cupressales > Cupressaceae > Sequoia > Sequoia sempervirens. The sequence goes on from VDFB02281492.1 coordinate 308,024,950, forward strand.
AAAAACTAAATTTAATCCCTAAACGCTCAATGATCTACCCTCCCTTATCAACCCTAAACCCTATATGCTAAACCATAAAACATAACATTATTAACAATAAAACCTAAAAAATAAATTTAATCCCAAAACCCTCAATTCCCAACCTTGCATCATCAACCATAAACCCTAAACCTTATACACTAAACCCTAAAACTTGAAATTAATAAGATAACACTAAAACCTAAAAAATAAATTTAATCCCTAAATCGTCAATGTTCAACCCCCCATCATCAACCCTAAATCTAAACCTTAAACTCTATGTGCTAAACCATAAAACCTGACATTAATAATTTAACACTAACACATACAAAATTGAATTCAATCCCTAAACCCTCAATTTTCAACCCTCCATTGAATCAACCCTAAATCCTAAACAATAAATCCTAAACCATAAACCCTATATGCTAAACCTTAAAACCTGACATTAATAATTTAACAATAAAACCTACAAAAAACATAAACCCTCAATGTCAAACCCTCCATCATAAACCATTAATGCTAAACCCTCAATGTTGAACCATCCATCATAAACCATCAACCCTAAAGGTCATGACAAATTTAGAGAGAGAGGGGTAGGTAGAGATAAAGGAGAGGGGAGATAAAAATAGAGAGGGAAGGAGGGAGGGAGGGAGAGGTAGAGAGGGGGGAGAGAGGGTGATACAATATATAGTACAATAGAGAGAGGGAGAGGGGGAAGGGGGAGGAAGAGAGGGAGAGAGAGTAGAGAGAGGAGGAGGGAGAAGTAGGTAGAGAGAGGGGGTGAGGAGAGATAAAATTAGAGAGAGAAGGAGGGAGAGAGGGAGAGGGGAGATAGAAGTAGAGAGGGAAGGAGGGAGAGGTAGAGAAAGGAGAGAGAGAGAGGTGAGATAAAGGGTAGAGAGGTAAGGAGGGATACGAGGAGGGAGAGAGAGGGGTGACATAAAAAGGGAAGAGAGAGTTTTTCCTCACACAAACGTGAGTGCATTGTAATATGTTTGTGTTTCTATGAAGAGATAGAGAGGGGGTGCAAGGAAATGCATTTTTATTCATAAAAATGTGAGTATGTTATCACATGCTCATATTATTACCCGCTTTGGGAATTTCCAACCCTTATGGCTGGATTTGTCTTGGAAATACAACCTAAATGGTTAGACTTACATGTCAACAACCACAAACATTTTTTTGAAAAATTCTAAAAAATCATAATGTCGAGCATGCTCTCCATCCGGTTTGCACGTATTTTAATGCTAAGTTTTAAAAAATAACATATTAATGTTGAACTCCCTCTCAACTTTCTAACCATGTAATTTTTTTATGTTTCAAATTTTTTAAGATTTTGATCTTTAATTTTTTTATAATATCTCCATTTTTTGTCAAAAACCTATGTATGGTATTTTTTATCTCATTTTTTACCCATTCATTGAAATTTGAAACAAATTACGCTTTTACAGGCTAGACTCTATTCTTTGTGAACTATTTTTTTTATTAATTTCCAAAAAAATTAGTGGGGAGAATGCTCATTTTTTTATTTTCCAAGATGTTTCCATTTTGAAAATTAGTAAAAAATTCAGATATTCATTAATTTTTTTTTAGAAAAATCAAGCATTAACTACATGGTGTTAGCTATGTTTCATTGAAGCAATTTTTCAAATACTAAAAAAAGGTTTACATTTTAGGAGGGCCACACTAGACACTATGTTATTATTTTTTGATAAAAACAAGAACACTTTGTGTGGTCCTCCTATTTGAACCCCTTAATCTCCACCATTTTAAAAAAAAGTAGTTTAGAAAGTCAATTTAGAGCACTACAACTAGATTGTTCTTATTGTGTCTTCAAATTTTGAATGTAAATATCTTTTATTTATCATCCAAGATAAGTTTTTCTTGATTTAAAAAAAGTGGTCACTTAAGATCCCCTTTTGGTTCCTCATTTCCCTACGCATATCTAATGCGTGACTACACATTAAATGTAAAATTATAAAATATACTAGGAATTTTTTTGATTTTAGTACCCCAATTTGGTGGGGTCATAACTCTTAACCTACAAAGAAAAACCTTAACTATTTGGATGCATTAGAGAGGTCTCCAAAGGATCTAGTTTAATTTTATTAGAGATAGGACTATGACACCCCTCCTAAAATATTGATAAAATTATCAAGTGCCCTTTTTCTCCAAAGGCCTTTGAAGATGTAGATTACAAAGATTTAGAATATACCAAAAATAATTTTACATTTTTCCTATGTTCAAACATGAAAATGTCACCCAAATTCCTTCAATATTAGTCAAATTAGCTATCCATCTTGAGAATACATGAGACTCATTACACCAAGTCTTTGCAACAAGTGAGGAAACTTTTTTCAATTTGGTCCATTGTGACCTACTTGCCTTGATAAGGAAACTATATTTCTTGCACCATGCGGTAGAGAGGAATCTACTAATTTTGTTACTTTTTTTTTCTAAGAACATCATTGACTTGATCTATATCTAATGGAATGGTAATCACTGGGTTGATTTTATCACTATAAATATGTTCATCAATATTTGAGTTGTATAAAAATGATGGGAAATATAAATATAACAATATTGCATTGAGAATTAGATGCAATTGAAGAAAAAGGGACCAATTATTTTTGGATGATGTAGGGTCCATGAATTTTGATAAATGTATACCTTGTAGCATTGAATTGTCAATTCCAACACATTTAGGTGGGATGGTAGATGCTACTAGAAGCCTCATTTTATTTCCCATGAATCCTAATTACGTTGGGTTACATTATTCTTATGGTGTCTCTTAAGAGCCTTGGGAGAAAAAGAGTAATCAAAATTTGATAAGAAAATTATTATAATTTGTAACACCTATGAATATTTTTTCTAAACTTAGTTGGACATTGGGTCAATCTATAAAATCTTTCTAGGTTTTCTCCAGCTTTCAATGATTTTATCACCACTAAAAAAGTCCACCTCTAGTAAGACATATACTATGATCATAATCTCCAACAAGTAATGATGATGTGACTCATTTTGTATAGCATACTACTCATTGTGTGAAGCATCCTACTTAGTTTGTGGAGCTTTCTTATTAACATCTATAGTAGCCTCAATAGTGAAGACATTGAGCATCAAATATTGTTGTAGCTGATGACTGCATACAACCCCACAAGCATGAAAATTGTGTGGTGATACCTCACACCTTGAATGCTTTCTCTCATCACCCTAGGATAGATGCATGTTATGCTCAACCAAGGACTGTGTGAGTGAACTAGTAAACTAAAATGTTTGAACCTTGACACTCTTCTTCACAACTCAAGGGACTATGACATGGTGACTATATGACCAACCTAGGGGTCTCACTAGCTAGTCCTATACATGATATGTCCCCTCTCTACCCTATATAGAACCTTTTTCTCTACCACATAACTCACTAGTATCAAAATATTTTGACATCCCATTGAACATAAAATAATAATAATGTTTCCTCAAGAAAATTTGAGGAATTCATACTTATTACATGGAGTTAGTAAAAAAACCATCCACCACCTCTCTTGAAATTTCTACTTTATTTGCTAATGGCTACACCAATGGATTATAAATATTTTGAAACTTTTTTCTATCATTTCCCTATTTTTTGGGTTAGTGATAAATGCACATGATTTATCTTTCGTAATTTTTTATTGATGAACAAATAATAAGACAATTTTGAGGTGTAAAACTAATTACAATTTTCTCTATGGATAACCCATAGGTTTATTTGTTTAGTGATAGAACCAATACGAGATATCAAATATTATGATGAAGCTACATGATTGTGGTGGTGTGTGCTTGTTGCATTAATATTCTAAAACATTTCTATCAACACTTTAATCTCAATTTTATTATTTTTATTTTACCCTAAAATATTTTATTTTATTTTTAGGAGGATGCATGAAAATTGTAGGAGAATTTTGAGGGGTTTTTTCAAATTCATCTTCTTATACATCATTTCAATCATGTACTTAATTAGGTGGAGGAGGGTTTGGATTGACTAAAAAAATTAACAACTCAATATTGATGTGCAATAAAAGATAATTTATCCTTAACTAAAATTATCAAAAAACTAATATAAGTTCAATGGGGCATTACTGAAAAGGTGGAGATGGCTTGGATTCAACTTATAAGTTTAGTTTCACTTTTCATTGCTTGCATTTTGTTGCCAATAGAGAAAATAAAATGAGAAAACAACAAATATTTTATATTTTTCAGTTTATTTTATGTCAATTATAATGTGCAAGCATGTTATGAAAGTGTTCATGTTTATTTTTGAATTAAATGAGCCTAAATGCACTCACACTTATCATATGACCAAGCCTTAATGTGAACATGTTGTGTTTTTGTCTAATATAAGAAAACTATTTTTATTTTTCCTCCAAAATATTTTTATGACAATTTAGGCACCCATATTTGAGCACATACTCATATCATGACAAGTTAGGGATAACTAATCATCATCACTAGTCTCACAAGATGAAGGATCATGTTGAGTCTTCCAAAAAAATGAAAAGAGGGTGAAAGCATGGATTTGTGTCACACTTTCAACCAATAAACTAGTTAATAATGAAATTATTTTTCCCTAAATAATTATAGGCGAAAAGATTTCACTCAAAACCATGTGGCACATATTGTGTTGTGCAAATCTCTTTCACTTGAAGCTATCAAATAATTTTGTATTAATAAAAGACTAAATTGAGATTTGATTCATATATATGGTTTCAAGTGAAACCATTTTGGTTGAGATGGTTTTTGGTTAAGAGGGTTTCAATTGAAACCATTTCACTTGAAACTATCTATGTGATTGCTTATGTGGCACCTTAACCCTTATTTAGGTGCAATTTAAAAAAAAATCAAATTCAACTCTAGATTTCTCCAATTAGGGGTGCTTTCATGAAAATTTAAAATAACCCTTTTGTGGAGCTCGAAGTCTAGTATCAAGAAATATTTTATTTTTGATATTTTGATTAGTTTTATTACGATTTTAAAAAATATTATAAATAGGTTTTTATAATCAAATATGAGGTTATATATAATTATAATTTGTGACTCTTGGTCTTCCATAGTTGGATTCTAATGTGGAAGTTGTTCTTAAATAAGTGGACTGATAAGTTGTGACTCTTGGTCTTCCATAGGTGGTTTCTAGTGTGGTTACTCGAACGGAGTTGATATTAGTCTTATGGTTCTGCTCATAAGAGCTTGTATTAGTCTCATGTTAATGCTCATATAAGCAAAAATAATTGTAAACAATAAGTAATATCCTCTTGAAAAGGGTATATACTTTTTTAAATCACAAAGAGAAAAAGACAAAAGTTGATGTCCCATGAAAACTATGACGTTTTGATTAATTTTGATTTTAAAAATTGATTAAAAAATAAATATTCATCAATTTTTTTCATGCACTAGATTTTTAGGTAATCTATGGGGAGAAAAAATAAGAGAAAAGAAAGTTGTGATGTCTTATTGACCTTACTTTTAAAAAATCACCAATTATAATTCTTTTCTTACAATTATAAAAAATACATCCAACTAATTTAAAATAAAAATAAAAATTATAAACATAAACTACATTAAGAATTCTCCATTTCATTAGTTTACACCACTTTAAAATTCAAAAACATAAATATCACTTTTAGGTGGTCAAAGTTAAGAAATTGCATTTGTGTTGGTCATTTCCTTTATAAAATTGTGACATAGTTATGCAATTTTACTTATGAAATCTCCAAACATAGATGAAAATGCATACAAAAGGTCCATAAAGGATGAAAAATGAAATTAATACCCAATTTTTTTATACATGGAGCATGTAGGCTCATCTAAGCGATAAAAAGAAGATAATATCATCAATGACCAAAGGATAATATTCAATAAATGTTTTAAGATAAATCATAATCTATGATGTAGGCATAAAGAGAATCCTAAAATAAAGAATCAAAAGGTTCCATGGTAAATGATATATCAATGATAAACAAATAAGGGTTGGTGGTTATGGATGAAAGAGACATGAAACAATGAAAAACATCAAATTTATAAATAAATAAATAAAGCATAACCCTTTTTTATACCTAAACCCTAATGAAATGAAGTACCTGCAATAATTATAAATTGAATATATATAAAATAGAGATGGAAAGAAGGTTAAAACCCTAGTAAAACCTTATAGGGTTTAAAATGTTATGCTTGTCAAAATGTAAAGAAATAAATAGATTCCTTTAATAAAACTAGGTTTAAAATGAATATGAAAATTGATTAAACTAATTTTGAGTTATGGCAAACTATGTAAAAAAATCTTAATTGTTGATATCATTCTCTATGATTTTTGATCATAACATTTTAATTGCAACTTAGAATTTCAACTCCTTATATGTTTTGGAATTAAAATGATAAGATCTAAATTGGGTTGTTCTCATAATTTGGAAAATCGATACTGAGCACTACAAGTTTGATCTTTCAAATGACTTAGATCTAACATTTTGTGTCATCTTGATCATTTGCATGGATTTGATTTGTGTTGCATACAATGTGTATTTCAAAATGAATTCACCTTTTCCTTTTAATATTTAGTGTGTCAAGGTTGTCTTTGAGAATACCTTTAATGAAATTACCAATTAGATGGATGACCATGTTCTCCTAGGTCAACTATCCCAGTAGGCTAAATTAATGGCAAAAATCGGTATGAAAAATATCATACATAGACATGTCGATGACCTATATGATGACTTTGAGCGATACATTTATTCTGTATACAAAATCAAAGTGTGCTCTAATAATTTTATCTTGTTACCTCGTTACAAAATAATTGCACATTGAATGTATTTAAATACCAAAACTTAAGAACATGTCAAATAAGAGTTTACCGAGTTTACTAATTTAATACCTAGTATAAAGGGGTGAAAATTTTGGAATTGAAATTTGGAGATTTGAATTTAAGGTTTGTTCTTGCATGTCAAGATCAGTCCCAAGTAATGTGGAATTGAACCATAAGGCTAAAATATTAATCTCAAGGTGAGGAGGGAATATAAATAAGTGCAAATGTGGGTGTAGTAATGATGAGTAAATTAGAGAAAATAGTGAGTGCATGGAAATTAGTCTAAACGTGAGTATAGATAATTAAGGAGTAGGCCAAGAGCCAAATACAACATAAAAATGTACCTCTTGTCAACATATTATTATAATAAAACATTCCTATTAAAATGAACCTAAAACTAAATGAGAAATGACACAAATATACTAATTTCACTATTATAATTATATTAAAATGTTCACATACATACATATACTCTCAAAAACAAATTTCCAATTATTATGATTCCCATAATAAAAATGTTTTAAAATATAATTTGAAACACATAACTAATAGTAAGAAACCACAAAACCTAAAAACTAAAAGTAGTAACATATCAAAAACATACTATATAAAATAATATTAGTTTTTGATAATTATAAATTTTTTTTATTTTAATTTTATTTTCAAAACTGATATTTACAAAATAAAAAGAAATGTAAAATAAAAATAGTAAATATTAAATATAAAGGAATAAAAAAAAAAAGTTTGACTATTTAAGAGTCATATTTGTAAGTTACACGTCATTTTCAGATTAATTGATATCGTACCTCTCACGAAAATGTGAAAATACCTAACATCTAAACATACAGAAAATTATTTGTGGTCATACCAAAATTTCATAAATTATTATTCAACGATGTTTCCGTCAAACTCAACGTGTTTGACCATAAATGCGATATGGAGACAGCCACGAAAATTTATGCATTTAGACCATAGACAAAAGTTTTGAAAATTCCAAGTTTTAGATTAAATAATTAGTGTGGTAACGATAAGTCAAGTCAACAGGTTGACTGGAAAGTAGTGTCGCTAAAGTTTCCTACTCGTCTTAGATATCTTTCTATGCACGTTTTCGATCATTGTGATATGACGTGTAACCTATTGATGTGTACCATTGAACCGAAGTCCTCGGCTCGATAGTGGTGACTATTGTCTATTCAGTTTCGAGAATGCACCTTTGACCGTATTTATTAATTAATTGAAAATGAGCTTTGTTATCATGAAAGTTATGATGGAAGGCTCATCTCATGGTATATTGACGATAGGGTTTATTTATCTTTTCAACAAGGTGTATTTAATTTTTAGATGAATTATAGTTAAATATTAAAATTGAGTTAAAAATATAATTATTAAAAAAAAAAAAAAAAAGTGGTCTTAGGTTTCAAAACAATTCTCTTAAATTTGAGATCTTTTCCCACCTTCAAGGTCGAGTTTTGTCATTGGAAAGGGAAAAAGAGGAGCAACACCATACTTAGGGCAATTGAAGGATAACGTTGAGAGTAGATTTTCTCTTCTACGCTTTGAGCTTAGCTTTTACTCAAGAGAGTGTTTCTAGGGTATACCTTAATAGGTATTGGAATCAAATAAAATGAACAACCAAAAATAATAACGGCTAAACCCAATTGCACACTTACCATAAATTCTATCACTAAGTCAAGTAAGACTAGTTGTATTAACTTCTATATAGTTGATTAAAAAGTGCAAACATAATCCACATGAAATAAGTTCATTCAAGGTTCTTGTTTTTCCCTTGCACACACACCCCATACTTTGCATCAGCGAAATGGAGACCCTCCCTTAATCTGATCAGAGTTCTTGAGTAGGTATTTTCAAGGTTCTATGGTTATATAGTTCAAGCTTTGGTTTTGGTGCTTGGATACCATCATTTGATTTCATTGAGTCAATCTAGTGCTTTCTTGTCCATTTATGGTCTTGTCTTGCTATTTTATTGAAGGGGCTTGCTTGAATTGAGGATGTTTTCATAATTTTGAGTGTCTTAGCAATAATTTTATTGTGCTTAATTGGTTATATATGTCAAACAGGACTAATTTAAGGAAAAATATTGATTAAAAGTCTATTGCTAGCTTAGGTGAGGTTTTAAAGTTTTCACAAGCATTCTCAATCTTTTAAAATGTCAAAAATGCCTTTTAAAACCTTTAAAATCATTTTAAAAATTAAAAATAATGTGTAAACAATTATTTTTAATTAAAAAATAGAGGAAATGAGATTTTTGCAACTTTACTTAATCTAGACCAGTTGATCTCTATCTTCAAATCTTGGCCATTGATGGTACATTTAGTAATGCACTTTTTATGTTCTAATTTTCCATTATCTTTCAACTTAAATTTGATGGCCTAATTTTCTTTGTATTTTGAAATGCGATGTGCTTTTGGATTGCTTTTTGAGTGTTTTTAGCATTAAAAAATGATTTATTTTTTTACATTTTGGGTATTTAGCTTCCTCATCCTCATCCCATACATGTGGAGAAAGATATTAAGAGAAAGATATTAAATATTTTCTACAATTTCTTCCATTTTCATAAAGATTTTGTGGCATGCAAAAAGGTTAAAATTATTAGTTATTATGGAAGAAAAGTGAAAAGGCTATAGTTTAGTGGTGAAAATTCCATAGGAAACCCTAGTTGTAGAAGTCAAGGGCACTGGTTTCTGAGACGTAGGGTGTCGATTATTGTGGCATTGGTTGCTTTTTTTTTGCCCAACTTTGTGGGGGCATTGCATAACCAACCAAAGAAAGAGATATTACTAATAATGGTGCCAACAAGGGGTGAAAGTGTTGCAAAGGGTAGTGCTTTTCACTAGCTAGGTGATAGCTTGGAGGTAAAGAATACCATTTATGAGTTTGAATCACGAGTAAAGGAAGGGATGAGGATAAAAATGGAAGCTAGATTGACGAATAAAACCTTGTTATTGAATTCCAACAGAGGGATTGCTTCAATGGAGGGTGTTTCTGAATCAAAAGAAGAGAAAATTTGTTAAACTGCACTAGTAGAGGAAACCCTTGTTCCAAATGATGAGAAAGAAGAAGAAATTAGAGAAGATGCAATAGAAAGCTAAGGTAAATCCCTAGAATTCTAGCCACATGATGAAGTTGTGGATTGTATTGTTGAAAATAGAAACAAAACTGTCATTTTGTTTTTCTTGAGAGGAAAACCTACTGAGTTAGATTTTTACAAATGGGCTAAACAAAACTGGGAAAACAAGGGTTGGGCGATTGAATCCATTAGAGGGTTGGGTAAAGGCTATGTTTCTTACATGTTTAGCTCTACTGAGCATTCTCAAGTAGTTTTACAATATGGAACATGGGTTATATGTAGAAAAATTTGTTATTTGCAAGCTTGGACCTTTGATTTTCCCCTTGAAGGTCATTCTCATTCTCATTAACCCATGTGGTTGGAACTTCCCTTCTTAAATCTAACATTTAGACCATTTCTAAAAGATATTGCAACACAACTCAGGAAAGTCATATGGTGAAAACAAAGCTCTGATAAATTTTCCATCTTAAGAGTTCATCCATGGGTATGTGTGGAAATTGACTTGAACAAGCCTTTTCTAGAAAACATTAAATTGTTTGGTCGAGGCTTTGAGTTGGATCAACCAATAGTGTATTTGAATAAGCCCATTGCATGTTTTTTTTTGCCGGTAAGATGGTCATTTGATCTGAGTTTTCCCTATTAGGAAAAATATTTCTTCTTCATCATTGCCTCAAGTTGCTCCAGCTAAGGTAGCCAATAGTCCCATTGTGCAACCAGTCATTAAAAACACCTCATCATCTTCTCTACAAACAAACACAATCCTTCTTGTTTCTCCTCCTTCTGGAACTCCTCTTGTGGAAAAAACATCTTACAAAGATGCTATTATGATTGATGAGTGGAGGATTGTTCAGAAGAGGAAGGAGCCATCTCCTTCTTCCATTTCCAACCCTCCTCTTAACGAGCCTTCCTGCCCTTTCTCTCCTAGGTTATGTAAATCTCCTTGCATGTCCATTTCTCATCCTAATTCTCAACAAAGGTCTAGGTCTCATCCTGCTAGTTCGAATGAAATATGCAAAAATGATCATAAAGTTCCCATCTCTAATCATTTTCAAGTCTTGCCACAAGAGGACATAATGACCCACTAACTGGTTCATCATGAATTGCAAGATATTATCTTGGAATGTGAGAGGGATTTCACACCCTCATCAAAAATTTAAAGTTAAAGATTCTATAGAGAAATGGAAACTTGATGTGCTTTTCTTACAAGAAGTCAAGATCAACAACAATCATTTAGATGTGACTCTTTTTATCCTTTGGAAAGAAGCTCTTTTCATTCATACCTCAGAAAATGAGGGTAGTGGTGGAGTTGTGCGTGGTTTGTCTCCTTGAATTTCCAAACATGTCATTGATAAGGGAGATAACCCATCACATAGTTGTGTTTGGGCCCTTTCCTTTATTAATGGAGAGTTCGTGGGTTATGCTCAATATATGCTCCTAACAATCCAAAGGAAAGAGTGGTTCTTTGGGATTGGATGTCTAAAAATATTCCAAATTATGCTGATTGGGTGTTGGGATGGGATTTTAACATGGTGGAACAACATGAGGATCACAATTGGTTCAACTATTTTAAACTTAGCCATGAGGAATTTGAAAAATGGATCTTTTGTCAAAACTCGCTTGGAGTGCCTGATCCAATTCGTGATAAGTTTCATAGTCATGCCAATAATTGGTTTACTTTGTCCAATTGTAGACCAAGTAGTGATGAAAACTTAGTAGATTGGATTAGTTTTACATGTCTCATAACATAAAGTTGGGAAAGTTTTCTTGAGATTATTTGGTGTAGGTGGATTATTCAACAACCTTATTAGATCACTATCCTATCCTTTGCTCCTCATTTTTGCAAAATGCTGATATCTCCTCTCAACTCCCCTTCAAACTTAATATCTCCCATCTTAAAAATGCAAAATGCGTTTCAACTTTAATGGGAATTTGGAACTCAATACCTAAACCTTTGGAAGGAGAGTCATGCATTGCTTGGTTGACTACTACTATTTCTTGAAGTGTTGAGTTTCTTCGATCCTTTAGAAGGATGGCTTGGAACATAAATATAGAGAGAAATCTCTCCAAGGGAAGTTAGAAAATGCTAGACAAAAACTTAACTTTGATCCTCATAATGAAAAAATTCAAAAGCATATTGTTGTTACTGAAGCTCAACTATGGACATTAGATCATTACAAAGGGAAAGGGGGCAAAATTAGAGCCAGAATACATTGGATCAAGGAAGGGAACAAGGGATCTAAATATTTTTTCAATCACCTTAGCTATAAACATAAAAAAGAGAGAATTGAAACCATAAGGGATGAAAATGGATATCACACTGATAATGTAGAAATTATTAAACTGTTATACAATTTTTATGGGAATTTGTTCAAAGAAGAAAAAAATTGGACTGATATCCAATAGCCTTGGAAGAGAGCATCCAAGATTATATCCCTAATGTGATAGATCCAGGTTATAGCAAATTTTTAGATTGCATCCTCTCTTTGGAAGAAATTGAACATGCCTTGTTCTCGATGAAACCAAATAAAAGCCCTGGTGTTGATGGTCTTCTAGCTGAAATCTACCAGATTATGTGGAATCATATCCAGGATGATTTTTATTTTATTTATTTAGAGTCCCTTTAGAATGGTTCCTTAAGTCATAATATCAACAAAGGTCTTATCAAACTTATTCCTAAGGGGCGGAATGAGGACTCCATTATTGGTTGGCAGCCAATTACCTTATTAAATACTTCCTATGAAATTAATGGAAAATTATTGGCGATTAGAATTAAACCCATTGTCCAAATTATTGTGAGAACTAAGTAAATTGGGTTTTTAAAGGGAAGATATATCCTTGATAACTTAGTGTTATCTTGGGAGACAATGGATTGGGTTCAACAATCAGGTTAAAATGCTTTTTTAGTCAAGTTGGAATTTTATAAATCTTATGATAGAATTTGTTGGAGTTTCATCCTTAAAATGTTGCAATGGTTGTGCTTTGGTCCTCAAATTTTAAAACATGTGAAAATTTTGTTTAAAGATGCTAATGCCCACCTTATTATTAATAAGGTTATATTGGATTCCTTCGAGTTACAATGATCTATAAGGTAGGGATGTTCCCTTTCCCCCTTTTTATATGTTCTTATAGCTGATGCCTTGGCCTATCTTCTTCACAAGGCCTATCATATGAAAATTATCAAAGGAATCTCTATTCCTCAAGGTGAGGTGGTAATAAACTACCACTTTGTTGATGATAGAATGTTGTTCCTACATAACTTAGAAGAAGAGGTGAAAAATACATTGGACATTTTGTAGTTGTATTATGATGTTTTTGGTTCTGTTATAGCACATGATAACACTAATTTTTTTTATGTTTTAGCTTGGTCCTACTCCTCATTGGATCCCCAAAGAGTGGAGGCAGATCAAACATGGTGAGATAACTAGATATATTGGCATTCCCTTCAACTTGCGAGTTTCTCTTTCAAAAATGTGGGTTTGGTTTTTAAATAGAATCAAGAATAAGTTGTTTAATTTTGGCAATAATTTTTTGTCCCTTGCTGGAAAAATCCAAGTGGCTAATAAGATTCTTATTGTGATCTATGTGTACTACTCCTCTTGTTGGATGCCCTTTAAGCAAGGTTTTGAAGGGCTGAACAAAATTATTCAAAAATTCTTGTGGTTTAAGTGGGACGGTAATGCTAGGTTCATTACTTTTTCATGGTCCCGTTCCATTCAACCCAAACAAAAAGGTGGCCTTGGGATCATAGACCCCCTTACCCAAGGGACTTGTCTTGCTACAAAATGGATAATTAGAGATGCTAATGAAGATGAACCATGGAAAATTTTAGTTCATCAATGAATCATGGAAGCTTCTTCTAAGAAAAAATGGCAAGATGTTCATTGGTTAGACAAAATGCTCTTTTCTCCTTTCTTTAAAATCAGAGCTTTGTTTCCTCTCCAATCTATTTGGAAGGCGTGGAAAAAGTTTGTAAATTTTTGAATTGGGGAGGATCTTCCCTACAAAATGGGTTTAATTTTTCCTCAGTGTCGATATGGTGGAATAAACTTATCACTTATCGAAATTAGTCATTAGCGATTAGTTTTCCTAGACATGTTTATTATCTATTCAAGAAAGGGGTTAGACAATTTAAAGATATTTGGAATTTTGATATACTTGGTCAGGCTTCTTGGACTAGTATCAAAGAGTAGTATGGATTGAGTAATAAATATGAGCATTTTTTAATTTTTATTAAGTTACTTGTTCCTTTTGATTTGGCTATGAAATTGTGCACTTCAAGGGACTGATATTTCTTTAAAGATTGGAAATGGATGGTTCAAAGTCACTTCAATCATTTTACTTTAAAAATAGTGTATATGCATCTGCTTCCTTGTTGGAATCTTAGTCCTCATCTGAATCATAAGTGGAAGTGTAGATTCAACTCCAAATTTTGGTCCAAAATGAGTGCTTAGATATGGAAATCAAAGGCGGATATGGACACATAGGTACTGGTTTGTAAGATTTTACATTGAAAACTACTTGTTGGGGCTAGGTTGAAATGCATTATGGTCCAACCAGCTTGCTATCCTTTTTTCCATGGTGCTGAAAATTTGAAACATATATTTTGGGACTGTTATTATGCTAGAAAATAATGGTCTGCTATGTTTAGAGGTTTTCAAGAATATTTAATCATGATTTGAGTTGGAAAGAAGCTATTCTTGGCTTTGATATGAAAAATAATGTGATAGATGATTCTATTCAGCATGTTATATTAAAAATATATGGAAGAACAAATGTTATGCTTTGTTTTCTAAATTTTTTCATCTAGTAACTGATACTCTAAGGCTTTAATTTGATAGATTTCTCTAGGTGGATTTTTTTTCTCGTAGATCCAAGGCCTAAGCAAGAAGAATGGAGAGGTCAAACAACAACTACAATAGATTAAAAATCAGATTATGAAGTTTTAGTTTGACAATAAGCTTAGTCATTATAAAAATATCATACAACATATGTAATCTTGGTCTTTTTGGTTGCCTTTTAGCTGGTTTGTCAATGGTCTTCATGTTATGCTACCTTGTTACCGTATGTGCCTTTGTGGTTGGGTATTGTATGTTTAACTTTGTATTTCAACTACGCTTCATAGCTTTCTCCTCGTAATTCTTTTATTGCTTTGTTCAATATAAAAAATAAAAAAATATTTAAATTTTTTTTGTTGAAGCAACTTTAGCATTTTTTTTTTTTAATTTAAATGTTAATTATGAGGATGGATATAATTTTAAAAAATGATGCAAATATTTTTTTTATGAGGATATTGATGCTTTTCATGCTTTCTTGCAAATTTGGGATGCAAAAGATAGAAAAAATAAATAAAGAAATCATGAAAATTATAAGGCTAGACATGAGCTTTTGATGAAGAAATTGGAAACTTACTCATAATGTGATTTATGTAAAAAATCATTTTTTATAAAAAGGAAAAAATTATTCATTTTAAAGGGGGAAGAATTTAGGAGAGAAATATTTTTTTGAAGAGCAAAATAGATAGATAAAGGATAATTTTCAATGTGAATTTTTGCTGAATGTTTTCCTGTAGCTTGCTAGTTCTTCATCATGGATGGTGATGCATTTGTGTTTGTTGAAGTTTAAAACTTACATTATTTAGTGGGATTCAATAAAGTATTGAATGTTTACATCTTTTATGGTGGATTTATCAAAATTTGTGTAATACTTGCACATGCAATATGGTAGTTTTATGCAATTTATTTTTCATTTTCACAAAATTCCTTTGGATCTTGCACTTATGATATTTATAATTATGTGGAATACTAGTTATGACATTATGAGTTAATTAAATTTCATTGAACTTTCCAAGATAATTAATATAAAATCGTATGCAAAGCTCATCCTCTTTATTTTCAATTCATTTCTTCTCTAAACCCTTATCTTTTGTTCTTTTTTTACAAATTTGGTTAGTTTAGGAGTAGATTAAGGTTAGAATAGGATCTAATTTTTAAAAAATTTCTGTTATAAATCAAATTTCTCATCTTTGCAAGTTGTTAATGTTTCTTTAGTGCTAAAAGTGTTTATTTTTGTGTAATAGGTGATTGGAGTAGCAATTTATTATTTATTTATCTTATTTGTTGATCTCATAAGTGCATTTAACTAATTATTTACCTGATTACCAACAACCCCTTATATAGGTACAACTACATAATCCACTAAATTATCCAACATTGTCATGACTTGGCATAAAGAGACCTTGGGGTTGTAGTGTAGGGAATTGTATACATTTACAATTTCACACTATGTTTGGGTTCCTTAATTTATTGGAGCTTCTAATTTTCCAAATTTTGCATTCCAAATCCTTATTTTTCTCATTTTCTGAATGGAGAACCAAGATTAAATAAAGGTAATCAATAATTAAAACACCTTGGAATATGAGTATCCTAGAGTTATAGGCTAGGATCCATTTTCCCATGGGTGAATGAACCCCTTTTATTGGCTAGGACCCATTTTAAAAATATGTTTTTGGTGACATTTTAATGATTCAAATTCAACTTGCAAATGTTAGCTTTTGGAATCTAGTTTTTGGGAAATTAAATAAACACCTATAAATACATAGTTGTTTTATCATTTGAAATATAAGTGATAAGAAGGATAAAAAATAAAGTTCATGAGAGAATGTATTATTGTCAAGAGCACTCAAGAGCATATTTATGAGTCATTTATAGCAACAATCAAGATACTGACATCATGTCCAAGTTCATGTGTATTTGTGTTGTCTTGTGAAGGGTAATATGCATTATTAGTCCTCAAGCATCCAAGCATTCAAGTATCCAAATCAATCAAGCAAGCAAAATACAACATTCTTGAAGTGATGTTGTCTTCAATCCTTCAAGGTAGAAATTGAAGGGTGGTGAGTTGTAGAAAGCATTGTTCATACATCATTTCCTTCAATTTTTCATTATCTTTCTATCAAGGCTTAAATACCAAACTAGGGTTTGACTAAGGAAAACCTCCATACAAACAAATAAAATAATTTTTCCCTCTTTATGTACGTGCAAGTTGTAGGTTGATGAAGAATTGAAGAGATCTTAAAGGAGAACTTTTGAATTATTGCACAGGTTCACAAGTTGTCATCATTGTCGTCAAGCCACATAAACTAAGTTGCATAATTTATTTTTGCCACTCCAATAGTGGGACCTATGTTAAACAAAAGCTAAGATCCAACATTAGAGGACTACCAAAAGTTATTTTGGAAGCCCTGACAAGGACCCATTCACCAATGGGTGAACCATTCTCTTAGCAGGCCTTAAAATAGCTTGTGGTGATAGGTACATGCCATAAAACCCTTCTTTGGTCTACCTACAAATTGTCATCTCCATTTCTATACATTCAGGAATCTGCATTTCATGTATTAGGTCTTTTTGCTCATTTAGTTTGAGCACTTCAAATCATCTCAATTTATTTCTAGATCTTTCCTATTGTCCTAAGGATCGAGATCTAGGTCTAATTGAATCACCATTGAGGTTGAAAGCCAATATTTACACCTTCTGATACCTTTCCTAATGAAATCCCTAGGGAAAGACATAGGTACTCGGACCCTTAGGTTCTATATACATTGAAATATAGAAAAATAGGTTCACCAAATTGAAATGGGGAAAATAGGGGTGATGAACCTATCTTTCCTTTATTTCATTAGAAAATGAGATCCCCACAAAGAATTGACTTACAACCCTTAGGCAAGTCAACTCAATGGAGGAATTTGCTAGTTTCCTTATGATTGAGGACAGGGGTATCATATTGAACAACAATTTTGGGAGAAAAACTAAAAATATTAAATTACCACAATTATGTAAGATAAAACTTAGATCTTGTAGATGAAGCATAAAACTATGAGAAACAACAAAGTGTTGGCAGATCTAAGAAAGGTTAAATAATATGTACCTGTCACCAAAAGCACTTTCTAAAAATTTGTTTGGGACTCATTCACCCATTGGGGAATGAGTCATTTTTACAGTAATTGAAATTTGATTTCACAATCCTTAGGCCTTTGTTCTGCACTTCTAATTCCCCCAAGTCCCACTATTGCAAAGCTGAAAATAAATTTGAGATCAGAGTTTCTCTGGCTTGACAAAAAAGGTGACAACAAATGTAACTTTACAAAATTTCTCTTTTGAGATCTTAAACTTTTCTTCAACCTATGAACCTGCACAAACATAAGAGGGGAAAAATTATTTATTTTTGGTGGATGGGAGTTTGCCTTGGTCAAACCCCATTTTGGTAATTAAACCTTGAATTGAAACAATGAAACATGAAAGGAATGATGAATGAACAATTGCTATGTTGCAACTCACCAAACCATTTATCTGAAACCCTTGAATAGAAATATTTGAAGGATTGAAACTTTCATGAAATGGATTGAATTGGATGTTGATTTGATGAATTGAATGAATTCTCAAATGCTTGACTTGGATCTTGAAACCTACATCACAATGTTAGCTCCAAAAATATGCATGAACACATATAAACTTTGACACAATGATCTTGATCTTGATAGCTATTGTGGATGCTTGATAAATCTGCTCTTCAATGATCTTGACAATAATATTTTCTCTTAAGATTTATCTCTCAAAAATCTAATTGAAAACCTCTAGTTGATTTAATGAAATAACCTTGTATTTATAGATATGTATTCTTAATTTCCTAAAAAATTAAACATCACAAGCCAACATTGAAATTTTAATTTGGGATTATAAAAATACCACCAAAAACATGTTTTAAAAATGGGTTCAAAGGCATAGGGATGACCCATTCGCCCATGGGTGAATGGGTCTTAGGTCCCTATTCCTGGAACACACATTGGTCAAGGTAAAGTATTATGTGTTGGAATTAATTGTTGTTAGGTTTCCCCTTTGGAAAATGTAATTTATTAGGCTTGTACATGTAAGATAGGGATTATTAAGGCATAATTAAGTCCAATTTAATTGAGGGGACCCAAAAAAAGTGTGAAAATGTAAAGGAGCACATTTTTCTACACTACATACACATATAAAACCTATGGGGATCTCTTTCCCCACATTTTATGGGTTATCAATTTCTTGAGGTTGGTGTCCTTTCAAGAGAGGTGGTGTATTTGGTGTTCTACTTGCATGTTGATAAGTGTGTCAAAACACTCCTCAATAGTTCCCATTATATACTTCCTTAGTTAAATTATAGGATCATGAGTGCACAACAATGACTAAAGTTCCTAAACTACTGGTAAATAATTTTATATTTTTAAATGATTATAGGGAAGGTATAGTTTTCAAGATTGATTCCTTATTAGGTAACATAGTTAAATAAAACCATCAAAATACCACACAAGAAAATAAAATAAGGATACAAGATTATGTAATAATATTACTTAATAATCCATAGTCAAACTTGCAAACACTCCCATATAACATAGAAATTACTAATACAAGACCAAATTTCATTGATTTAAAATGCTATGACATTTATTACATCCATGTTATATTCACACCATTAAATGTTGTGAAGAAAAACTTAAAACAGTAAGAAACATGTCATATTATACTATTTAAAATATTTCAAAATATTTACAACTAATCAAGGAGACATGATTACAAAGATTTGTTGTTGTGGCTACCTTTTTACAAGTTCCAAGTGAAACCTTAATGGAAAAATGAATGGAGAGTCTGGAAATCCTAAAAAATCTCTACATCTTTTTCTATGAAAATATGAAATGGCCAACCATTTGAATTGTAGGAGTTGAGATATAGCTCTTAGGACATGTTAGAGTCACTCAAGGACTCAAGCCTCAAGGATCATATACAAAAGACAACAACAACCTTCCATAAGAGAGAAAAGCACAAACATGAAATTGCGACAATGGATGCAAGATGTAGCCAATTTTCAATACTCAAGATTGCAATGATGTATTTGGACTTACAAAACTAAATTGAGATTAATGATAATTTACATATGAAGCCTTGCTTACATAGGCAAGGGTGATGATGTACCTACATTAAATGACTATGTCATAATTAAATGACATGAGTCAATATTAAATAACCTAGGACACAAGCATTAAATAAAAGCAAACTAGATAAGATAAGTGACAACTAACACTTAAATGGAAAGATTCCCCCCTAATTAATGCTAACTAGAAAGATACTCTCCTAGGACCTAATTGTGCTTAACAATGTGAATAGGACCTAGATAAGACTAGATAGGAATATTTACACCAACACTCCCCCTTAAGTACAATATAGGGAGTCAATTATTATGAAAATGATAGAAAGATGGGTCATGGATACATGACCATGTTAGGTACCCATGTACAAATTCAAATGTAACCTCTCACAAATGAAGAAAAGGATCAACCTAGTGGGACAAAACTCCTCCCCAAAAGAGAGATGAAATAAAAAATACTCTCAATGATTTATGAGAGGGACAAAACCCCACCTGAGGAAAAAACACCCCATAAGAGAGAAGAAGAGAGACCATGTAACCCCCCACAATGGTGAGTCTCTTGTGATAGTAGAAGCTCGAAATTGAATGCTAAAGATGATCCAATATCATCAAACAAAATTCCTCCCCATAGGAAGAAAAAAACCAAGATGATATACATGATTTTTTCCCATTCCAAAAAGGAATATGAGGGAAGAAGAATGAAAAGTGATGTATCTCAATGACACTTAAGTCTCTCCACGTCGATGTCGAAAGATGAAAAAATCCAAATAGGTGTTCTAAGCTACACAATTGAAGATGTCAATCCAAGACCTCCTAGAGACAAATGTAGAACACACTCCAAAGACAAAGAAACCTCATCTAAAGAAGCATCCTCCAAATGTTGTGTAAAGGTATCCACACTCATATCAAGTTGCAAAGAGTGATCATGTAGAGAATGAACGTGAGGTTCAAAGAATTCCCTCACAACAACTAAAGAAGAATCATCTCCATCAAAGAGAAGATGTATGCAATTGATAGTGTCTCCCAAATTTGAAATGTGAGACTCAATAAACAACCCACTAATGTCTATCAAGTATGCATCCCAAGTGGATGTAGCTAGACGACAATGTAGATCCTGCTACACTAAATCACAAGAAGCCATATTTGTAGTAACACAAGTATCATCATATGAAATAGTAGATGGAGGAGATGAAATGTAAGGCTCAAGAACATGATTAGATGTGAGAACACCCAGGTTCAAGTAGCAAAATATCTCCTTTGATTCATGGTTCACACTAGAAGTATGATCAATAGTTGAAGGAAAAATGTCACCATCAAAAGTAAAATCTGCAAAGGTATACAATCAAGATGAATGATCAACCATCCCAATAGTAGTAATCTCTCAACTCTCCAAGTCATGAATGATAACTAAATTATGAGTGAATTCCACATTCCTCCCATCTCCACCATGTGTAATTTGATATATGGAAAGAAGATTATTCATCAAATGAGGAACACAAAAAAAATATTGGAAGGTGTTTTCCACAAAAATAATAGATCCCTTCCCAAGTACACTCATGTATGTATTATTTCCCATTAAAATAGGAAGCATAGCACAAGGCTCAAAATAAGAGAATATAGACTACCAAGATGCCATATGATAAAAAACCATCTCCCTAATCATGGACCTAAAAAGTACAAAGAGCATATCCTTTATTTCTTGATGTATTAGCCAAATCAACATGACCTTTTCTCTTATTAGACTATTTTGAATATGATGAAGAAGAAGGTGGTGACTCATACATTCTAGAAGGAAAATCAATATGATTCTTTTTGAGAAGATGCTTTCACTCATCAAGATCATTCTTGTAACAAGAATGTTCATCATGCCCAAGCTTCTTGCAATACAAACAAGTAGAATTCTCCTTCTTAGATGATTTATCTAAGGAAGAGGATTTATTCCTTGGTTGATCTAAATGTAGTTTGTTTTTTGACTTCTTCAACTTCTTATTAATAGTATCTAATTCTTTCACTTAACTAGCCAAAAATTCTTGATATTTAGAAGACTTGATGAAACTGTAGAGGAGGGGGATTGAATGCTCAAGACCCTGGGTCAAATGAGGGCTTAGAATGATCAGCTACCCTGATCTACCTCAAGCTAGGTGGAATATTTAGGAAATTTTTAAGATGTTTAAGGTAGAGAAAGAAGAGCACTCTTGGTATTGCTATCTTTCTACTAACACGAGAGTTTCAGAGGGTTAAGAGAGCAAGTTTTTGGATCTCAAATTGTACCTCAAAAATCTCTTTGTTAGAGGACAACAGTGTAGGACAGGGATGACAATGCGACATGTTGGCATCTCACTAGTGCACTGGCGTCCATATGGACAAAAGGTGGAAGATTCAGTACAAAAATCATAGACGTACTAACTACTTAACTTATGCAGTTTCATGTAATAATGAAAGTAGAAAATGATAGAATAGTAGAATAATGAGGGATATACTTTAAAGTTCTAACTATAATTTGATAATAGTGAAAGGTGATGAAAATACAACTTACAAGTGGTCCATCCTCCCACAAACTCCAAATGTATGCAAACCTACACACAATAGAACATGAAAAAATGTTGGGGCTGTTTTGGGGCTTGCCACAGTCAAACCCCCATTTTGTTCTTCCCACCTTCACAGATAGCCTAAATATCCACGAGATAGAAAATGTGATAAAGAAAGTATGGAAAGAAAGGCCAAGAAATGAAAACAACACTATGCTATGTAAATCAAGTGACAATGCTAAAATGAATAGATATCACCTCCCAAGAAAGGTGCCCTTGAGCATGTGAAGGGAAATGCGAACTCGCAAGCTTGAAGATGCAATCACTACCACAACAACAAGAGTAAAATCCAATAGAGTAACACTTTAGAGCTTCAAAAATGGTGGAGAATGCTATGAAAAAGCTGAAGGAGTATGTAGATACGTGAAGTGAAAGTTTAGATATCCAATTGAATGAAGAATCAAAATGTTTTGAGATGAATAGCAGCCCAATAGAGCCATTCAAGGTTGATCAAGGGTGCAGGGGTGTTAATATTTGTCACCAATGGTGAAGTGTAATGCCTCTACAAATTCTAGAGATGTGAATCCTATTAGGATGGAACCACGTCATACAAACATTCACATGCTGCACTAGTGTCCCTAACAAAAAATCCCCAAGTGACACTACAAATAGCTGCCAAGTGGGTGGAGAGCGAGTAGATGAACTAGAAATGCATTGTCACATTTTATTTTTCTAAGGTGAGGGGATGCAAACGGGGAATTTGTGAGGGGTGCAAGTTCAATCCATTACATTTTCCCCCCACTTTAGCAAGAATATGTGCTATCAGATGTGAGGTAAAGTAGATCAATTTTTTTTAGGAATGCATACCTGAATTGTTGAGGAAGTCGACCACAATATGACCCACCCAAAATAATTGGAAGAGAAGCTATCTCCACATGTCCTCACACCCTAGGAGAGTTGAACAAATGCACCATAGATCCACAGACCTACAGAAGGTGAACAAAAGGCTCTGTAGGTCCTCGGAGCTATAGAGTCGGATAAAGAGATCTTGCAAGATGTAAGTGCTTCATAGGTCCTCATACTTGTAAATGAGGTGCCCCCTAGTTGCTCGGTCCTAAAGGAAGCTAGAAATAAGAGGTTCCATAGGGTATGATTGAAAAGAAGCATCACAGGAACACCTACAAAGAAACATGTTAATCCATAGATAAAACATGTTAGAAGAAAAAAAGAATCCACTCAGGTAGACAAGCAAATAGTCACACAGAAAGTAAAACATTGAAGGAAGAGATTTCAAAGGGGTCCCTTGAGAACCCTCCAAAAAACAAGGGGGTCCACTTAAAGGATGCTCAGTTTGAAAGAAAAATAACATTTTTGAAAAGAGAGAATTTTTCACCAATGATTCTAGGATCAAGTATTCCTTTTGAAAGACTCATTTCATCAAGGAATTCAAAAAAATAGTGCTCCCTCGCAAGGGAAAGTCTAGATTATATCTTACAAATCCATGATGAAAGAAAAATTTGTCTAGAGATCCATGTTGAAGAATGCAATTTTTTTTTAAAGAGATTTTCAGTGAGGGATTCATTGGCCATTGAATACACCCTTTGAAAATCAAAGTAGTATGATATCCCCCCCTTAGGATGGTGTGTGCCGAATGCAAGGCACGTGACATCCTAAGGAGAGAAAAGAAAAAATGAAAGTGATGTTGTGGCCCATGGAACATGATAAGATGTAACTATGGTAATATTGTCATGCATGTGAGGGACAACACATAAGCACCACAACATCACAAAGCAAGCAAAGAAGAGAGAAAACAAAAATAAAGGAAAAAAATGACATAACGAACAAGAGATAGGGGATAGGATATTTCAAGGTTGGAGCTACTCATAAATATAAATAAATAGAATATTAGAACATATAAATGAACTGTCATCAACCCCCTACTATATTAGACCATGTGAAGAAAGGAACGTGAAAAAAAAATAAAAATAAAAAATTAGGTTAACATGGAAGGGAGACCTAAGTTCCCCCAACACTTTTCATTATCCCCAATTGTCAAAAATCAATACATAACAAAGAGAAGAATGATGTAATAGATAGAAAAAGTTTTACGACATGAAAAACACTCCTATATCCAAGCATCTACAAGGGTGAAAAGGGTCATCCAGAAACATGTAAAACAAGCATGAGGGAACACAATGCACAAACATACAATCTAATCTATAGATAAAGAAGAGGTACCCCTATTCCTCATCAACCAAGAGGTCATTGTTCTTATAGTCTAGATCATCATAAGGGGAGGGTAGATGAGCTTGCAAGGGTGGAATATCAAGGGGGGCACCCTTTAACCCTCCTGCAATAAGAGCCAAGGAAAAAAGCCCCTCAAGGTCTTCTCCACTTAGTTCCTATGAGGTGAATGCCAACGATCTTGCAAAGATTGCAGATAGGGATGAGACATCATCTACAAAGTTAAACATGCATTTTATAGGAGTGCCATATGTCAACTTAGCAGGAAATGGAGGTGGCACCCAAGATCCATTGCTATCCTCACTAAAGGAATTAGGAGTAGTGACAAAATCTAGGGACGTTGGGGCTACCTCCATCACTAAGATGATGAAAGCCAATGTAAAACCACCCTTCGAAGAAGGAAAACCCTTCTTCTGACCCCCATTGTAAGTGCAATCATCCTCCATATTTTGATTCATCAGAGGATGTGAGATCCCCACATATGAAGCAGAGGGCAAGGAGAAAAGGGAGAAAACCACAATGGATATCTGAAAGGGACATCAACAGAGGGGGCTCGACTGAAGGAGCAATGAATCCATACACCCTCTTTGAGTGAGGATCATGCACACTCGTAGGGGGGTTGGGAGCAAGGTTGAGGCTGAGGGAATTGAAGCATAAAGAGTAGAAGGGGAGGACATAGTAGAAGAGGCCAAAGTGGGAGCTACTAGTTCTCCTTCCTTCTTCTGCAAGGCAACCTACTCAATGGCCAAAGCCTTCCTCCAATGCTTATGCTAACACACAAGGTAGTTTTTACAACTCTAGGAGCTAGAGACTATACCTTGAGAAGGGACAAAAGACTCCTTTTTAGCCATCAGATTATAGTTATTTCTGACGAAAGGAGTGACTCCTAGACGAGAATAGGAGGAAGAGATGGAGAGGCAAATACAACAACAGGGGGAGTAGGCTTGAGTGCCTTAGTAACAAGCCTCTTCCCATTCACTACCTTAGAGGTAGGAGCAATAGGAGGCCATGAAGGTCAAGACATAGAGGATGCTCCATGGGAACCCTTCCCCTTACCATGAAAAATGGGCCGAGGCACTATAGGAAAGACAAGAAGTTCAAATTCCAAATGCTTGGGTTTTTTCCAAGCAAGCACCATTGGACTCCCCAAAAAACACATAGGAGTGGAAGTCGATGGCACCACAATAGGGCGAGAGGAAGCAATAGGTGGGAAAACAAAATATGAAGAAGAAGACGAGCCCTAGGTGGACTTCTCCTCTTCCCTTTTCCAAGCAGCCAAGGAAACCTCTTGCTCTACCATCATGCAAGCTCTATGTGAAATGGCATAGGGAGAAGGAGGGTATCTCACCTTTGGCATTATGCCCCCACTCTTGTACTTTACATAAGTTCAATACATGTCTATCCTTGGAGGGAGTGAACCAAAAAGGGTAGGCCAAAAGTGATCAAGTGAGTAGCCCCCACGCACAATCATTAGTTTGTAATCGGTGTTATGGACTACATGCACAAAACCCTCATGGGAAAATTTCAAGAACTTACAGATTACTGAAAGAATTGCATTCATGGAGACTAGCTAGGGAATGCTTAATTTCATTCTGAATAGTTCAGACCTCAAGATTATATCAAAGAGTGCATTCACAGTCCTGGGCCCAACCAGGACTGACAATGTGATACAACCGATGGGATGGACAAAAATCCCATCGTGTGTACATATAGTGCTTCTAGACTCATCATATCCATCCTTATGTAAAAATTTTATCAATATGATCTCCTTTGTGATGACATTCACTTGGAATGTAGGGTCAACGAGAACACTAGTGATGGTATTCCCATTGATGTGTAGGGATGTACAAAGGGGATGGTTCTCTATTAGAGTTCATTGAAAAATCCTGAGAGGTAAATGTTATAGTAGGAGATCTACTCATAGGTTGCATAGATGGAATGGGTAGATGTAGGAAGGAAGCCATCTTTATGTACACTAGATAGAACCTTTGCAAGAGTCCCTAAGGGTTTCATAGTTAGACAGTGACCCACTCAAGGTTTCACTTTGTAATGCTTAGGAAACCTTCTAGCTATGCCACTAGGGGTTGTAGGTTAGGTTGCAAGGCTAGGCACCCTACAACACTCACACCCACAAAACTCCTAGAACATGAGGACAAATTCTTTCAGCACTACAAAAAAAAACTGGAATGGTTCACATCAAGTTCACTAAAATGTAGAGGGGGACCGAATGCTCAAGACCTTGGGTCATAGGAGATCCTAGAGCAATCAATTGCCTTGATCTACCTCAAGTTAGGTGGAAAATTTAGGAAAGATGTAAGATGTTTAAGTTAGAGAAAGAAGAGAACTCTCAGTACTGCTATCTTTCTACTAACCTAAGCATTTCAGGGGGTTAAGAGAGTAGGTTTATGGATCTCCTTAGACAACTCTGTACTAGAGGACAGTAGTGTAGGATAGGGATGACAACATGGTGCATTGGTGTCTCACTGGTGCATTGGTGTCTATACGGATAGAAGGTGCAATATTTAGTATGAAAATCATAGAAACATACTAACTACTTAACTAATGTGGTTTCATGCAATAATGAAATTAGAAAATAACAAAATAACAAAATAACAAAATAATGAGGGATATACTTTAAAGTTCTATCTAGAATTTGAAAATAGTGAAAGGTAATGAAAATAAAACATATGAATGGTCTAGCCTCCCACAAGCTCCACATGAACACAAACCTACACATAGAAGAATGGGAAAAAATGTTGGGGCTATTTTGGGGCTTGTCATAGTCAAACCCCCATTTTGGTGTTCCCACCTCCACGAACAACCATAATAGCCATGAGATATAAAATGTGATAAAGAAAGTATGGAAATAAATTCCAAGCAATTACAACAATACTATGCTATGTAAATCAAGTGACAATGCTAAAAAAAATGGATATCACCTCCCAAGCAAGGTGTGTTGGTGTAAATAAAGTCTTATACCTAGATAATTCATTACTAGTGGACTTATTTACATGTTAAATTTACTTAGGTCCTAGGAATGAATCTTTCTAGAAGGTTTTAGTTGTGTTAGTTATCTTTAGTTATCTTTTCTTTTGACTTGTAACACGTGACCTAGGTTGTAGTTATAAGTTGTCACATATCATAAGATTAAAACGCGTCATAATCTTATGACATCTTGTATCTCACCTTGGCTATATAACCTAGGAGTCTCTACTACATTACACAACACAACATTGAATCATATTTGCATAATTGATAAGAATATAGTTTATTCTTTTCATATTCATCTTCTCTCTGTGTGCTTTCTATTTGGCCTCTAGTTCATAGTAGGCT
The DNA here is from genome assembly GCA_007258455.2 of Sequoia sempervirens. Taxonomy (NCBI): domain Eukaryota; kingdom Viridiplantae; phylum Streptophyta; class Pinopsida; order Cupressales; family Cupressaceae; genus Sequoia; species Sequoia sempervirens. Next base: position 308,052,947 of record VDFB02281492.1, read on the forward strand.
ATCTCCATAGCCAATTCTAACATGGTATTAGAGTAGGTTGGGTGCCATTGGATAGTCTTTTTCTGAAGAGATTTTGGTAAATCTTGAAAAGTTGAGTATTCGCTTCTCTTGCATTGTATGATGATCTAGAGAATTAGAAAAACTTGATAGAAATACCAGATTTTGGAGGGGTTCCTCTTTGTGGCTCTTTATTGTAGGTTCATATTGTAGCTTGTTGGTGCAAATCTAATCTCACCATTGAGTTTAGAGGGTTTGAGAAAGTCAGGTTTGCATTTTGTTTCATTCAAATTAGAAAAATCTATGAGGGCTTGAAGTTGAAGAGTGGTTACTAGATGTAGGAGGTAGCTGCATTTTTGGAGCATTTTGGATCAAATATGACCCTGCCATCACATCCAGAAGGGCCAAAAATCCTAATATTGACTGCCAAATAATCCAAATCAGAGAAGTTGTTTGTTGCGGCAATTTTTTTTTCCCTAGGGAGCCATATGGCCCCTAGGTCACATTATTAATGATAGAGGGGTCGCATTATTAATGATAGTCGAGTACAAAATTAGAAAAAAATGACCTCTAGTTGTAGAAAAATTTAATTGCAGGTTTGGAATTTTTTTTGGTTTAAAACTATATATTTTGGAATTTTTTAATTTGGATATTTTGATTTAAATAAAATTAAAAAATTATTATAGTACCGACAAAGTACCTTCTTGCTGTAGGCTCCCACATGACACACCCAAAATGACCACTATAGGCCCCATGGACCTACAAAAATCTGCTGCCCCTATTTATTAAACATTCAACAAACTTTAAAAAAAACTCGATGAAATTCTATCAAATTGGCAGTAAGAAATTTTTAAAAATTTTGGCAGCAAATATTCCCAACATCTCTGTAGATTCTGTCAGTCAAAGTCTCTGTGATGACCCCATGAATGTCAAACTTAAGCCTATGTTTTCAAAATATTCTTTTCAGGGGCGAATATTCTATTTTGGCGGATACACATATGTCAAATTCAATTTGATGAAGTGCTAACATCAGAACCTTTTTGAAATTTTATCACCCATTCACATTTTCTTTTTCAGTTTGAAGGGTGATTTTCAAATAGCCATAACTTAATTGTTTTGACTCCTTTTTTAAAGATTTTTTTTTTATTTGGGATAATTTTGCATGCTCTTCATAGTGATGCAAATAGATTTTGGTTTTGGTGTCTAGTTTTTCCAAAAATTGTAGATTCTCATAGGTGTTGCTACTTCGTCCTCATTTTAGGAACTTCAAGAGCTCATATCTTGCTCCTACGATAACATTTTTAGTGTGGTTATTTTGAAAGTGCATAATTTTTCATGTACTTTTCAATGGTATGATCAGATTGATCTCATTTTATACCAAAAATTGTACTTGATTTTATGGTCTATTTTGGCATCTATAAGCACTAAGATCAAGTCTAGCTTATTGTTTTTGGCATCTAGAAATTGTAAACACACTATATATAAAGTGCCAAATCATATATTACTGGGGGTTTCCTGATTGAGAGATTTGGGGGGGTCTCTTTGTGCATCCTTTTGATCTATTTGCTTGTTCTCTCTCATTTTTATGGATCATTTTAAGGTTCCTTTGCTCACATCATATAATTATTCAACATGGCATCAAAATGCATGGAGTATTCTAATGACTAAAGGTCACTCTCTATATGTTGAAAACAAGATACCTAAACCTATAGATGTGGATAGAAAGATTAAATGGATGATTGAACATACCAAAGCTCTTGGATGTCTTCATAGACTAGTTCCTCAAGATTTGTTATTTCAAATTGAATCATGTAAAAATTGTCATGAGGCTTGGGACAAATAAAAAACATTGTATGTGTACTATCAAAAAATCTCATCAGTGACATTTTCACACTTGTTTGGGGCCTACTTATCAAATTGAGCTTAAGGATGCCTTGACTTAGTGTTGTAATGTGTTTAACACACTCACATCAGGTATTGGTACCTTGTGAACTAAAAAAACTTAATCATACCTTATTTAAGGTGTTGTAATATGTTGTAACACACTTTCATACTTTTCTAGGGTTTTCATAAATAATTGGGCTTCTTATGCCTTATTTGGCCTTATTTTGCATCCACAAGCCTCAATTAATCCATCAATCCCAACATTAATCATAATTCAAGTGTTTTTAGGTTGGGTGTATGAGTCCCACCTAGGGTTTTGGGTCCCAATCTGGATTTTACACCTTTCTAAGCATTTTTGAAAATGGTTATATAATTTATACCTAATGGGACTCATACGCCACCTTGGGTGTATGAGTTATGTGTGGCCCAAAATCAAAACTAATTCAAATTCTTGGTGGGATTTTATCCTCCTAGATTTGATGTTGGCTTGTAGTGTTGTAATTTAAAAAAAATGGCATAATTAAGTATAAATACAAGGTTCTTGCACTTATTTTCACCTAAGAATTCAAGATATCGCCTAGCAAGTTGAATGTGCATCCTTATAGAAAATTGGAGTTCATAAGAGCATTCAAGTATTTACAAGAGAATTCAAGAGTCTTCAAGGACTGATTATCAAGTGTCTCAGAGCATTCTTCAAGCATCAAGAATCGTGTCAAAGTCTTCATGCATCATGTTTTTTTTTGAGCTAACAAATGTGATGTAGGGTTTCATGATTCAAGATAACATTCAATTCAAGATCTATCACATTCGAGCAAGAGTCAAGATCAACATCCATTAGATCCATCTCATGCATGTTTGCAACCTCTTATTGCTAGGGTTTGGTGAGTTGCAACATCATATTTTTTTTATTCATCATTCTCCATTCTTATTTCATTTCATTTCAAGGTTTGATTACCAAAACAGGGTTTGACCAAGGAAAATCCCTTTCTACTAACAAAGCAATATTTTCCCCTCTCTTTAGTGTATGATTTGTAGGTCTAGGTTGAATACACATTGAAGAGAAAGTTTGGAGAAAGTTTGTGAAGTGTTCAAAGTTTTCAAAGTTGTAACCTTGCATTGAAGATCATTGGAAGACTTCTACAAGTTGCAAATCATGGTTTTAGATCCAAAAATCAATTGGAAAGGACAGAGTAGACAATAAGGAGAAAGTTCAAGCTTTTAAGTTTCAAAAAAATCTATTTGGACTGATACACCAATTTTTTTTTATGAGTCCCAATAGGTCATTTTCCAAATTTTTGCAATTCCAAACACCTTTTTGCCAGATTTTAGTTTTTGCCCAGAAACCCTAATTTGGAACTAAATTTCCCAGAATAGCATATGAGTCCTAATAGGCTTTAAAATCAGTTTTCTTAGTATTTTAGGCCTTCATCCATTCTTCTTCAGATTTCCAGGTGCACACCTTTCATCTCTAAGCTTTTTGTTTTGATTTACATGCATTTTTAGGTCATTTAGTGAAAGTTTGTATTACATTAGGTTTAAGCATTTGGACTTGCATTTCATTTGTCTTTCCAAGCCCTAGCTTGGTGGTGAGCCTCTCATTAGTTTATAATGAAACCCTAGGACAACCCTATTTCAAGATATCTCTCCTTTGCATACCTAAGATTGAGATCTCTAGGGTTTTCCTTGAATGAGAGAGTGTAAAGATGTTTATTCTATCTCCCAAGTATAGAAGTAACAAAATTCAACCTTTCAGTATGACACTACAGATGAAGTAAGAGGCTATAAAATTGATAATGAATTGATGAGCCTTGATCGAACTTTGACAACATCCAATACTACATCGCTAAGGTTAATGATCTAAGAGAGAAATGTAAAGCATGTGGAATTGATAAGAAGGAAATTCAATTGGTCTATAATATAATGAACAAACTTGGTCTTAATTATTCTTCTTTTATTTCTATCTTTTATACTCATAGATTGACTATGGGGTTTGCATATACTACACCTTCATTTGCATTGTTTTTGAGATGTTGATACATGGGAAAAAAAATCTTATCTCAATGGGTCTCATCAAGACTTCTAAATCTTAGGCATTGTTGGTTATTCAAGTGAAAGAATTAGAGTCATATAAGAAAAAAAATAAAGAAAAGAATAACCAACATTCAAATAAAGCAAAGAAAAATACTCTTCTAAAGGAGAATCATTTAAGAAAGAGAGACCTACTTGTGCATATTGTAAGAAGGATGGACATGAAGAACACTATTGTTATAAGAATGATATTGATGAGTTGAAACATCTTCTCAAAAAGAATCACCTCCTCCCCCTTCTTCAAAATAGTCTCAAAAGGAAAAAGGTCAAGCTTCTACATTAGGAAATAAAGGCCATGCTCTATGTTTTTTCAAGTCATAGATCAGGGAGATGACTTCTAGATTCAGGAGCATCTCATCACATGGTATCTTCACAATCTATATTCTCTTCTTTTTAGCCTTGTACTATGTCTCCTATCTCGATAGGAAATAATACATACATTAGTGTAATTAGGAAGGGATCTATTATTTTTGGGGACAACACTTTCCAAGATATTTTGTGTGTTCCTCATTTGACAAAAAATATTCTTTCCATCTATTAGATTACACATGGTGGAGATGGGAGGACTGTGGAGTTCACACCTGATTCATTCATCATTTGAGACTTGGAGAGTAGAGAGATCATTGCTACTAGGATGGTTGATCATTCATCTTGGTTGTATACATTTGTAGATTTTGCTTTTGATGGTGATATTGTTCCTTCGACTGTTGATCACACTTCTACTATGAGCCATGATTTAGAGGAGACATTTGGCTTCTTGAACTTGGGAGTTCTCACATCAAATCTAGTTTTTGAGTCATGCATTTCATATCCTCCATCTACTGTTGTAGTTGATGATGCTTGTATTGCTATAGATATGGCTTCTTCTAATTTAGTGCAGTAGGATCTTCATTATCTTTGAAATTTGGCTACTTTGGATGACTTCTTGACAGGTATTTTAGACTTGTTTGTGGAGTCTCATATTTTATATTTGGGAGACATCATTGATGGCATTCATCTTCTCTTTGATGGAGAAGATCCTTCTTCATTTTTTGCGAGGGAACACTTTGACCCTCTCGTTCAATCTCTACATGATAATTCTTTTTAGTTTCACGTGTGGATACTTTTGGGGAACATTTGGAGGAGGCTTCTTTTACTATAGAGGGGATATCTTTGTCTTTGGATCATGTTCTACATTCATCTCTACTAGATTCTGGATTGACATCTTCAACAATGTGGCCTAGAATTCCTATTCAAAGTGTGCTAGATTTTAACATTGACATGGAGACACTTGAGCATGCTTCAGTGACATCATACATCATCTATCTTTCTTCATCTTTCTTTCATGAGTGGAAAAAACTCTTGCATACATCCATAGTTTTTTTTCTTCCTAAGGGGAGGAATGTTGTTCGACGAGATTAGATCATCTTCAACATTCAATGTCAAGCTTCTACCATTGCAAGAGACTCACCATTGAGGTGGGGGGGGCTTCATTGTCTCTCTTCTTCTTCTCTCTTATGGGGGGGCATTTTTCCTCAAATGGGGTTTTGTCCTTCTCATGCATCATTGAAAGCATATCTTTTTTGTATTTCATCTCATTATTGTATTTCATCTCTCTTTTGGGGAGGAGTTTTGTTCCACTGGGTTTTCTCCTTTTCTTTGTTTGTTAGAGGTTTCATTTGTATATGTACATAGGTACCTAACATGTCATCATAGTCAAGATCCATCTTTGTGTCATTTGTATAATAATCTGCTACTCCCTAAGTTGCACTTAAGGGGGGGTGTTGGTGTAAATAAAGTCTTGTACCTAGTTAATTAATTACTAGGGGACTTATTTACATGTTAATTTTATTTAGGTTCTAAGAAGGAATCTTTCTATAAGGTGTTAGTTTTGTGTTAGTTGTTATCTTATCTTTTGACTTGTAAAACATGTGACCTAGGTAGTAGTGATAAGTTGTCACATATCATAAGATTAAGGAACTTGTCATAATATTATGACATCTTGTATGTCACCTTGGCTATACAACCAAGGGGTGTCTAAGTTACATTACAAAACACAATATTGAATCATATTTGCATAATTGATAAGAATACAATTTTTTCTTTTCATACTCATCTTCTCTCTTTGTGCTTTCCATTTGGCCTCTAGTTCTTGGTAGACTATCTCCATATCCAATTCTAACAAGGTTCCCTCAAGCAAATGAAGGGATATGCAAGTTCACAAGCTTGAAGATGCAATCACTACCACAAAAATGAGAGTAAAATCCAACAGAGTAATGCTTTAGAGCTTCAAAAATGGTGGAGAATACTATGAAAAAGTTGAAGGAGTGCGTAGATACATGAAGTGAGAGTGTAGAGATCTGATTGAATAAAGAATCAAAATGTTATGAGATGAATAGCAGCCCAAAAGAGCCATTTGAGGTTGGTCAAGGGTGCAAGGGTGTTAATATTCATCGCCAATGGAGAAGTGTAACACCTCTACAAATTCTAAAGACGTGAATCCTGCTTGTGGTTTGTCTTGACACTGTGGCTAGGGAAATTAAGTTCCTAGTATGAGTCATGGAAATCCTTGTCTGCAATGTGTTTTTCTATAAAAAGAGATGACATTTCACACCTTTTTCTTTTCATAGCTTGGTGTATGTTATCCATTTTGTAAAATAAAAATTATCAATGATGATATATGTGCAGTTATCAAGGATCAATGTGACTTATTCATCAATACATTCCTAAATCAATTCATCTTACTAAATTTTCCTCCATTCACTTCTTATTAACCTTTTCTTCTAGCTAATATTTGTTCTATCCAAATGTATTCAATTGGATAATTGATAAATTTGGTTCAATTTTTTTTATATTTTTCACCAAATTTCCCAAGGGGGCATTGTAATTCTGCTTCCACTAAGGTACACTAGGGAAAGACCTGGTTATAATTTTTCTTATTTTTTCTTTGAAACAATGTTACTTCAAACATTGTCTCAAAGTGAGGAAAAATGTGTTCCTATTCATGTCTAGGTTTGTGGTAAACCTATATGAAAACAATGAAAGGTTGATGAGAGGTGTCTTTCATTTGAATCAAGATCATGAGCCAAAATATTTTTGCTTACTATAGTTGAAACTACTAAATTTTGAAAAGAGGAGAATATGGGCATCATTAATATTGTAAATAGTTCTATAGGAGAGTATCTGGCTATAGAGATCCTTTGATAGTTAGACTTCTTGGAAGTGTTGTCGCTCGGTGATGAGTTCATTGGAAGTGAAAGTGGGATAAGTTCTCATATGTAGGTAGTCATGTACAACAAGATCTAGATAGCAGTAGTAGACTTAAATGTATGCATATTTGTTACACATACTTATAATGCTAATTTAAATATGAGAACACTAATCTCTAACAAAATGTAGACACTCAAAATTGTCCTCAACCTACAGTCCTATTTTCTAACCCTAATTTCATCTAACACTAATCTTGTATATGACCCTAATTTTCTTTTGAACCAATTTCTATTCTTTCAATCTCATCTAGGATGAAATAAATATTATTATTTGTTTAATCATCTAACCTAAGTTCTATAATTAGTTAAATAATTTAATTTGATTAATTATTCACATGAGGTGGAAAAAAAATATTTATTTATTTTCAAGAACTTGCCATAATTTCCACTTGACTGCTTCTTTCTTTCAATTATCTCTGCCACTCTCCTTGGTTCTCTCCACTCATCTCTTACATTTTTCTATTTTCTCAATCATTTTTCTCTTCCATATTTCTTACATTTTTTTATTTTTTGAATGAGCAACTCTTCCATTTTCCATTTAAAAAAGGAGAAACTTTCCCTTGCATATTCTCTCATTTAATTTTGACCATCAATCCTCTATTCAATTTTGTTCGTTCATCTTGGAAACATATATAAATTCGATCTTTTCTTCTTCATTCAAAAATAACATTTTTGAATTTTTACTATTACTATTTTCATGAGCCTAACACTCCAAATCTAAGAGATACATTTGAAAACATCAAAAGCAAAAGAGAGAAGAGCAATGGAGGTCAAGCCATGATGACATAAAAGGTATAACCTATTTTAATTGTTTTTATTTCATTTTATTTATGTCATTTTTTCTCTATTGTTGGATTGGGATTTATAGCTTATTTCTAATTGTTGTGTGTGTTTTAAGATTCCAAACCTAATTTCCCCTTCCACAAAATTATGAACCAGACATGAAGTACTAATATTTTTGGCTAACCTTCTTGTTTGCAAGTTTTCGGTGTTTTCTCATTTACATATTGTAGGTAACTTTAAGAGACTTTAAAAATCAACCTTTTATAATATTTTTGAGGAAAAAAATACCATGGTTGCATTTGGAAGCATTGAGCCATGAATTTTCATATATTATGTGCCCTATTTTGGTGCAAGATAGCGTTTTGTTCTTGAAAAATATGATTTTTTATGTCTATAGGATCTCGTGATACTTTTGCAAAGGAAAAGCATCACTTTTATTTATAGAGTGATTCATTTGTTTGCATCTTGATGCCTTTTTTGTATCTTTATGCATTTATTTGTAGATCAACGCTTTTGATTGAGATAAATTGATGCTTTTGTTCTAGAATGATGCCTTTGACTGGTAAAAATCAGAAAGGTAAATTTTTAGTTTCTATTTGTTGTGTTCTTTCTATTTTTGGTCAAGTAGTTATCTTTTTTCTAGTTTTTTTTTTACTAATCTCTATTTTTAGCTATGTGTTAAACATTGGGAAGAATTTTTTTGTTTAAACTACTAAATGTGTTTGTTGTAGCTCAAATGCCAAAGTATTTTTGTTTTCAAACTACTAAACTAGTTGATGTAGGATGTTGTCAAAGGTTCTATCTAAACTACTAATTAGTTGGTTGTAGATCCACTTGTCAGAGAATCAATTTTGAAACATTGTGTCTTTATTTTTTAGATTAGCTCACATTTAGATTAGTTGGGTTAAAAATAACTTTATTTTCCATATTTGGTGTGCTTGCAAATTTTTTGTCAACTTGAGCTAGTGTGTGTGTATCCTATCCCCTTGTGCACTTGTGTGATCTAGGGTGATGAGAAAAATACATTAATCTCCTTATTTTTAGTAGGAGTCTTGCTTGGGGATTTCATCACCCGAAGGTTTGACCTCAAGCACATTTCTTGGTGGGCTATATCAAAGGGGGGAGAAAAAAATTTACCCCAAGGAGTGGCCAACATCATTCGAATCCAAGCCACAAGACCCTCAATCCATCAAGACTACTTGGTGATGAGAGTGGGAGTGGGCCTCCCAATTCTCAAGCTATTACAGATGGGCTCTTTGTTCACAAAAACTTCCCCCACTAGACACTTAGTTTCTAGAAGCCTAGGAACCTTTCAACTATTTCTTAGTCTGGTCCAATGTATAGTATCATGTGCGAACTTACTCACCACATATACCCTTTAGTGGAGATATGAATCTTTGGGTTGGAATTCTTAGCCTCTCAAGGAGAGAGGAAATGTGAACCTATTGTTGTATTGGGATTTCCAAACTTTATTTAAGAAGATATAAAAGCTATCATTGATCACATCGACATCCCAAATGGTCAAGAAGAAATAAACATGATGGAGAAAGATTCAATATCCTATCAACTAGGATCATCTGCTTTTATCAAAGCAGGATTTATCATGGATAAGAAAAATACCAAACATTAATGGTTTCCAACTACAAAATTATGGGTTAGCATCTTGTTTACAAAATAAAAAATGCCTCATGAAACATAGAAAAATAGGTTGGGGTTCAAAACATATAGGATTTTATACTAAATTTGGAATGTTTCACCAAATTTACTATAAATTCTAAAGGGAAAATTTGGGTGAATGAACCTACCTATTCTTCTATTTCATTTAGGAAATGAGATCCCTCAAGTAAAAATTCACTTTTAACCCTTAGGCGAGTGAATTCTTCAAGGAATCTTGCAATTTCCCTTTTCGTGTTAGGATGGGGGTCTAGTCCAAACAACACTTTGAGGAGAAAGATTAAAAATAAAAAATTAACTCCAAAATTCAATCTATCAATTGGATTTAGTAGATTAAACATAAAACTGAAGGAACCTTCAAAGTTTCTAGCATATCTGGAAGGGATAAATGTTGTGTACCTCTCACAAAATGGTATTTTCAAAAGTTGTCTAAGGACTCATTCGCCCTATGGTGAATGGGTGCTGGGTAGGGCTCTTCAAAATCTATTGTTGGGTCCTTTGCTCCCATGTATAAACTCCTAGATTCACGATTTCCATAGTTGGATAGCTGAAAACAAATATAGGATCCGAGTTTTCGTGAGATGACAAAAAAGGTGAAAACTTTGAAAAATTTAAAAAATTTCAACTTTGAGATCTCCAACTTTGGTTCAACCTACAAATTTGAAACACACAAAGAGAGGGGAAAAATGTTTATTTTGGGTGAATAGGGGTTTTCCTTAGTCAAAACCCATTTTGATAATCAAACCTTGAAATGAAATGAAATAGCATGAAAGGAATGATGAATGAACAAGTCTATGTCACAACTCAACAATCCCTTGGATGAACCTTGGAGAATAGATCTGAAACTTGCATGAAATGACTTCAATGGATGTGGATATTTACCTTAAAACTTGATTTGAAACAATGCCTTGAATGCTTGAATGGATCATGAAACCTGCATCATCATATTAGCTCCAATAACATGCATGATGCAAGAAGACTTTGATGTGACAATTGGATCTTGATTGCTGCAATAAACCTTCCCTAAATCTAATCTTGAATGCCTTGAAATACTCTTAAAATTCTCTTGAAATTGCTAGCTTGATCTCATAAAAATTTCTTAGATTGCTTCGATGAAACTTAGTGAAATGACCTTATATTTATAGGTATGTAACATTAATTTCTTGAAGTTAAAATAACACAAGCTGACATTTGAATATGGATTTCAAAATGTTAAAATACTACCAAAAATATAATTTAAATTTAGGTCCTAGGTCTAAGTGAGGACCCATTCACCCATGGGTGAATGGGTCCTAGGTCACTCACCTAGGAAACACATTGCTCAATGAGAAGTGTTATGTTTAGGTATTATTGAATGCTAGGTTTCCTCTTCAAAAAATGTGATTAACTAGGCTTGAATTTGAATTAAAGGGGCCAATCAAGTAAAATTAACCTGAATTAATTAAAGGATCCCTAGATAAGTGTGAAAGTGTAAAGAGGTACACTCTACAACACCACATTAAGGCATAAGTAAGTCCATTTTCATTAATAGGGCCATAAAATTAATGTGAATATGTAAAATACATATTACAACACTAAATTAAGGCACAATTAAGTTCATTTTATTATTAATTCCTAATTAGGTGTGAAAATGTAAAAGGGATACATTTTTCTACACTACATTTAGCCCCCACTTTAGTGAGAGGATGAGCACCAACAAAAATTCACACTAAATTAGACATTCAAAACATATGTATGCAAAAATGATAAAGATACTCAATCATACAACATCAAATACCTAAAAGAAAAGGTGAGAACTGTGTGAACCCTTTTCCTAGTACCTGCAAAACAACATGAATAAATGAGTTAGACAAGGAATTACAAGCTAAAAGAAGGATTCCCCATGAAGTCCATTTACAAATAAAACTAGGAATGAAAATAATGAAGAACACAATGCAAATGACAAAAACAAGATAAAAATCATAATTAGATGTGCAAACTCTTAATCCCATGGGGGAATTGGTGCCAATTTGATGTGAAAATTGGCCCTTTCCCAATCCCTAAGATGCAAGCTTTGTTGATTGATGATGAAGAGTGATCCACTTTGATGAAAGATGAGAACTCCAAGCTAAATCTGCAAAAAGCCTAGCTAAGAATTTAAATGATGGATGGAAATGGCTAAGTATTTTAGCATGGTAACTTTGCTTGGATTGTGGATAATAAAATGAGGAGAGAAGCTCTTCATTTATAGGATTTCAAGATGGATGAATGCCCAAATTTGAGCAATGTGGGACTAACATTCATCCAATGATATGGTGCCACTTGTCAAGCTATGAATGGATGATGGTTGTGCAAGATTTGGGGTTTTGCCAATAAATGTTAATATTTGAAATTTAAATTTGTTGAAATGACATGTAAGAGGGAAGGGAAAATGCAATAAATGCCACTTGGCTCAAGGCAAAGGACATGTAAGAGATCTTAAATGCCTTGTTGGATGTACATGTTGACTTGGAATTTTTGAATTCAAATTGAGAGAATATTCCAAAAGATGCCTTGTGAGGAAAATAGAGATTTAATAAATGAATTAAATCTATTTTCATGTGCAACTTGCATTATCTAGAGGATATGACATGAGATTAGATTAAATTAATCAAGGGCTAATTAATTTAATAGGAGATTAGATGGTGTGACTTATTTGACTTAGATTTATGTATTTATTTAAATCAGATAAGAGAGGAATATGATAAGAGGCTTAATTAAATAAAGATTTTGATTTATTTAATTAAAAGGGATGGTTTTAGATTAAATCAAATAAGGTTTTAGTTTATTTAATTTAATGGATAGACTTTAGAGATTTAATCAAATAAATTGATTATTTAATTAAATAGGGATAATTAGATCAGATGGATTGATTTAATTAACAAAAGAGATTGACTTAATTAGACAAAGTGATTTATTTAATTAAGAGACAAACATTGATGAATTTAATCAAATAGGGGAATTTGATTAAACGGTTAGACCGAGGGATGATTCAGGAAGAAACGATGTTAGTAAGTTAGGATCAAATGCACGATGTCAATCAATATATTTTTGATGTGTACATTTTGCCCCTCTTTGAAGCAATGCACTCGTTGTGTTGGTTCAAAGAACAAATGATCTCAATCAAAGCCAAAATTTTTTGATATTTAAAAATTTACCCCACTGCTGCATGGCGAGAGGAAACATGCCATTATAATTCCCCCTCGAGAGATCGGACGAAAATTTTAATTTTTTGGGTGATTTCGCGAAAAAAGGTGACAAAGTGCCCGAGAGGTCCAAAAGGGGTCTGGAAGGCTAAAAATGTGTTTAAATGCAATAAGATGATGAAAAACAAGCCTCAAACAGATAAAAATAGGTTTGGGGGTCCAAAACCCTAGCAGGACAGCCCTAAAGGGTCAAAAAACCCTAATTTTTAGGCTTAAAAGGGGCCCGAGGGGTCACTTTCAAGTCATTTTCACAACCTCTGCTAGCAAACCTCGAGATTTGAGCTCTGACCCTTCGACGATATGGCACAATGACAACTTCCTCTACACATTTCAGATCGAGTTTGGACCTACTAGTGGCCACTTGGCATTGGTGCCCCAATATGTGACCCTTACCCTAGCTTAATTTTTTCATTTAATGCATTTATTACATGTGTAAAAGAGAGCTCGCCTCCAGCAATAGCGCCACTCAGTGTTTAAGGTGCACCGCTAATTGTTATTTTGCGCCACAATGGTGCAATTTGGAGTTTAGAAACTCTGCCGCTGGGCTCGGGCTCAGCTCAGACTTGGTGGACCGGTTTGGGAAAAGTGTGCGGCGGCTCCCTTTTCATGAAAATTGTGATGCTGGGTGCTAAAGTGAGCCGTGACGACACTTTTTGGCTTAATTTAGGGGCCAGTGTTAGAGTTTGAGGAAACTCAAATTGCAATGTCATCACAAACTGCGCCGCTGGGAATGAGTTTGGAATGTTAGGCTAGGATTTTTTCAAATTTTTTAACATGCTGACTTTCCCTGATGCAGGACGGGCTTAGGGAGCTTTATTCTCAGGAGCATAGATTGTGGGATTTGGTGAGCGTCCTACGGGACTTGAGTGACAGAGACCAGGACCGACTGGGAGTTGTTAGTTTATGGCACATTGGATATGCTGCGCCCATGCACACACACTTAGGGATGTTGTCAGTGCTAGCTAAGAGGTGGCATAGCAAGACATCATCATTTCACCTCCCTACTGGTGAGGTGACCATCACTTTGGAGGACGTTTGGCGCATTCTTTGATTGCCCATTCATGGCCGACAGGTGATCTATGACATGGAGGAGGGATGCGACTACTGCATCTGAGTCCTTGCCACTCGAGACATTATTTACTGTGAGGAGCAGATCGAGCTGGAGAGGTACAGGGTTATAGCACCTCCCTTTCACTGGGCAATTGCAACGATAATTTTAGGTTTGGTTTCCCCAGACAGATGAGGGCGGTACTGCAGTCTAGGTTGGGGATACTGTTGGGAGAGGATGGTCTAGAATAGGCCAGTTCGATTTGCATGGGGACCTATCCTCCTGGTTTCACTTTATAGGGATCTCCACAAGTACGTATATGTGGATGGCAAAGCACTAGAAGCGAGAGTGACACTCCTTCATATCTGGGCATGGGAGCACATTTCTATGCTATGTCCATGGGTCATTCCCATTCTGATGGGGGCAGAGGATGCCCTGGTGGCACTATATAGAGGTGGTGTTTCCTTCACACACATTGGGGAGCATGGGATCCCCTACTCGAGGCAGGTCCTAGATGAGATGCTTGTGTTTACTTGGTGACTGTACCTTGGTCGGCCTGGATGGGCCGACAATGCAGATCAACTCTTCTACTGCAGCTAGGATCGATACATGTAGGGGCATGAGCATAAGATGATTAAGCGATACCTGCCTGGGCACATACAACATTAGTTTGGAGAGCCACAAGATTGGCAGGATGATGGCTATGTAGCCATGTTTGCATGCAGCATGACACAGGTGTCATGGGGGCTTGGTATTCCTAACGCAGAGGTAGCCCGACCGTGGGCTTATGATTAGGGCTTGGCAGACCTAGGGACTACATAGGCCTACAGGGATTGGTTCAGACCTCCTCTTCAGTTGAATATTCTAGGTGAGGATCTAGAGGTACACAGGGTTAGAGGTAGGGGGAGAGGACGAGGACGAGCACAAGGACCGAGGGTCAAGATCTGACAGGACCCACCAGGGGTGCCCCCATTTCCGCCAGGTCCTAGGGACATCTAGATGTAGGATCAACAATAGGATCCGCCAGTCCCACCACTACGAGCTGAGGGTGAGGACCAGGCTTATGAGCAACCACGAGTATAGCTAGCAGGGAAGGCAGACGCATAGGATGCCTTGATTTTACAGTTGTAGGCCTAGGTATAGGCAGTGATGGTAGAGAGGGACTAGGTGAGGGCTGAGAGGGATTAGGCAGTGCAGTAGCGACAAACTGTAGAGCTACAGGCAGCCATAGAGCTAGGTCATAGACAGCAGATTAAGAGCATGATAGCCTTCGCATCTCAGGGTACAGTGCCAATGCAATCTTACAGGGGTGCTATCCAAGAGATAGAGTACTACTATTGGGCCTACCACAACATTGTTCCCAGAGCAGACTGGGTCCCAGAGTACTCAAAGCAGGCTAGCCAGAGACCGCTAGAGGGTCACGGTGATAGGGGCGAGGGTAGCATTCACGAAGATCGGGCCTGATCAAGATATTACACACTTTTTGTAACTTATGGGCTCGTTTTTGATAGCCCAATGGGTATTTTGTACCAATTGACACATATGTACAGTGATCCAATTATTATTCTTTTTGTACTATGACAGTGATGTGATGATGATATATATGAGCTGATGATGATTTGATGCAATGTGTTCTTTTATTTATGCATGGATGGTTTATTTCTATATGCTGTGCAATCATGTTCTATGGATGCATTTATTTCTAATGATGTTTATGCAATGATTATGACTAATAGATCTATATTATGCTGACTTATGATATGATGTGCAATGATGCTATCTATATGATGATATATTTTATGCTAATGCAATGATGTGTGGAAAAATGCTTATATGAGATGATTTATGGATGGATGTGATGTGATGCGATGGTTCAATGAGATGCTTAGAATAACAAATATTATTATCCTAAATATAATTATTGATGCTGTATGTAATGCAATGGTATGTTAATGCAAAGTGATATGCTGATGCATAATGTGAACGTTATGTGATGATATGATGTTATGCAAGTATGTATGCCTAATGAATTAAATGCTTATATACCTATTGCTTATGATTATGCAAAAGTGATTATGGAATGCTTTTGTAGATACTTATGTGATAATTTATATAATAGATGGTAATATGAAATGATTATAAATGCAAATGAATGTTTATGTGATGCTATGCAATAGGTGAAATGCAATGACATGAATGCACCGATTTAAAAAGTAATGCGTGTGTTTCCTATATGATATGTTTATGCAATATGCTAATGATTTGTGGATGCAGGATTGATGACAATAATAGTGATAATGATCAACTGTCATAGTACCTTGTTAGCGTGATCAATAAGAAAAGAAGAAGTCATTTCAACAAGACACATGATGACACAAATACAAATGATGATGATGATTACTTGCCGAGGGATTGGGATTTTCAAAGGACCAAATTTTCTTATGTTTGATAACACACATGGTACGATGCATCAAGGTATATAAAACTAGGATGGCATTGTACCTAGTGAGATGGACTTTGACTCGACAATCAGATAGGAGTATTCCTATTCACACCTGACATACGAAAACCTTGCTAGGATACACTTTGAAAGTTTCAGACACCTCGGACCAAAACACGGAAAGGTAAACCTATCCCTGCAATAGTCAACAAGTTGCCCTAGACTTCTTCCGCATATACCTAACAAAGAAAGTATTCACCAAGGTTATATTACAAGAACGTCCAACAAGCATAGCAGAAAAAAGATAATGATCGTTGCCCCATTCCTATTTCTCTAAATCCTCTATTTTGGGATATCATCGAGACATCCTTGGAATGAGCGTAGAATAAGATAAGTCAAAAGATAAAGACCAAGTAAATAAACAAACTGATGCTCTTCAATACCACTAATGGAAAGGGGATGTGTTTTCTAAGATGATGAACGAAACTTATTGCCAAAAGATAATGCCCATTGTAGGAAGGATTCATCCTAGGACATGTTAGTGGATTGCGGCATGTCATTTCGTTTATAAGGGATGATTGATATGGGACCAATTTAGATGATGTGTTACCAATACAAAGAGATGACCAACTTGTTTACATACTGACTTAGACTTATGACTTGATGTTTTGACCTCTACTTTTAAACTACTAGACTTGTTTCCGATTGTTTCACCAAAGGTTGATGATGATGCTCAGTTTATTATGGATGATGCTTATTGCGGGTGCAGGTGAGATGAGACAGATGGGTTTTTTCAAATATTTGGATGTTTTTGAAATGTTTTGAGGTTGTTTTTGGTGTTTTTGAGATTTTCCAAATGTTTTGGTTTTTTTGGATTTTTTAATGTTTTGGGATTTTCTGAGATTTTGACCAAGAGACTAACCTAAAGACCTATCCTAGGGGTCTTGAGGGCTGATTGATAGATGAGCCTTGCCTACGTTATATATGTAGAGACCACGTAGTTTGACTGACAACTTGACCAATTTACCGATGACAATATACATGATGAGATGTTAGCTTATTGTGATGGACTCCTATAGGACTGACCTAAATGTCTCGGGGGATGATCAAAGATCAACCTTGCCTATGTTCAAGCTCAGAGATGACGTAGTTCGACAAGACGACCGCGTTTTTGGCTTTTTGAATGATTTTTTGACCTGTTTTTGGATATTCTGATTTTCTAATATTTTTAGATTTTCTGATTTGAGGACTTTAGGAATATACATGAATCCGATTGCGAACATGCCCCCAGTGTGATGCAATAGACTACTCTGATAAAGGCAGGACAAACTAACCTTGAGGATGAGCTGAGTAGTACTAGGAGGGATCATGATATGAAAAATAGGACCAAGCTATGGTGCGGATGCGAGTGGATGTGTGATGGATGGAGACCTAAATGTGATGGATGATGGAAGCAAAATGGATGGATGATGTGGATCAAGCCATAAAGATCCTGGTGGATGAAAACTGCTTATTTACGCAAGGTGCCTGTTTGCCAGGTTTTCACTGAGGTACTTGCTCAAAGTGCCACCAAGGTGGTTTTCACTAGAGGACGATTTTTTTGATCCATTTTTTGATTTTTTTTGATTTTTTGCTTTTTTGATTTTTTTGCTTGTCACCAAGACACCTGTTTGCCAAGTTTTCGCCTAAGTAACCATTTTTTCAAGACTTTTTCTAATTTTTTGGTTCTATACCTTGGAAGATTTAGGCATAAAACTTTTTGAGATGGGAGCTATTCATTGGCTCCTATAGAGGTTCCCCTTCAGGTGTTGATAGCTGATAGCTGATATGCCCTTGATTTATAACTTGTTGTTATGACAAAAGGTCCTAGCCAATTAGGTTCGAACTTGCCTTTGTTGCTGGGATTTGGGACATTCTTCTGATTTTCTTTTAAGACCAATTCTCCAACTTGGAAAGTTCTGCTTCTAATTTTCTTGTTGTAGCTCTGTTTAAGTCTATTCTGATAGACTTGTAGATGATTCAAAGCATCAATCCTTCTCTGATTTAGTAACTCTAGCTCATTTAGTCTTGATACCCAATATTCCTCATCTGTGATAAGGTTTTGCAATGATATTCTGAGGGATGGGAGCTCGATCTCAATGGGGAGGACAACTTTTGATCCATAGACCAAGGAGAAGGGGGTGGCACTGGTGGATGTGTAGATGCTAGTTCGATAAGCCAAGAGGGTGGGATTAAGCTACAGCTGCTAGTCACGACTTGCATCATTGACTATTTTCTTAAGGGTTTTGAGGATGGTTTTATTTGTGGCTTCTTCTTGGCCATTGCCTTGGGCATAGTATGGGGTGGAGAAGCGATGCTAGATTTTGAATTTCTTGCACAAGTTGTGAACCTCCTGGTTCTTGAATGGTGTCCCATTATCTGAGATAATGGCTTGTGGGACACCATAATGACAGATGAAATAGTTCAGGATAAATTTTGAGATCTACTTCCTAGTGATATACGTCATGGGTATGGCTTCCACCCACTTTGTGAAGTACTCAGTTGCAGGGATAATGAATTTGTGGCCATTGGATGAGGTGGGTGTTATTTTTCCAGTGAGATCGAGTACCCATTGTAAAAAGGGCCATGATGTGACGATCGGGTGAAGCTCTTGAGCTAGAGCATGGATGAGATCCCCATGCTACTGATATTGTAAACACTTTTTAGCATGATAATGCACTTCTCTTTCCATTGTGGGCCAATAATACCCCATCCTTAGCAGTTTCTTGGTGATGGTCATTCCACTTGAGTGTGTACCACAGATACCATTATGAACCTTAGTTAGAGCAGTTAATGCCTCCTTAGCGTTTAGACAACATAGCAAGGTACCTTCTATGCTTCTACGATATAAGGTATCACCTAGGATGACAAATCTAGATGCCTTTTTGACAAAGGTTCATTTAAGGTTTGATGGGAGGTCAGCGGGTATGACTCCTATGTGAAGATATGTGTAGATGTCATGGTACCAAGGATCACTAGGACCAACGATTTTACACACAAATTCTGATTCTAGTACCTCGAATGCAGGAACAAGAAGCCACTCAATCAAGAATTCATATCTTGGGACATTGTTGGGGATATTCAGCAAGGATCCCATTGTTGCCATGGCATCTGCTACTCTGTTGTTGGTTCTTGGAATCTGCTCAAATGTTATGTCAATGAAGGATTCCTTTAGAGTCTCCACCAATTTCTTGTATGGAGTGAGCTTATCATCCTTGCTCTGATATTCATTATTGACTTGGTTTATGATCAACTGAGAGTCTCCATAGACTTTGAGGGCTATGATATTCCATTGTACTGCTATCCTGAGACCTATAGTCAAAGCCTCGTATTCTGCAATTTTGTTAGTACAAGGAAATGCTAGTTTGTATGACCTTGGTATGTAGTCTCCCTATGGGGTGATGAAGAAGACACTAGCTCCTGATCTGTGCTATGTATATGAGCCGTCGAAGTATAGTTTCCAGTGGTCAGCTAGGTTGAGGTTAAAAATAGACTCATCTAGAAACTCTGAGACAAGGGGATTCTTAGAATACATAGGTGCTTTTGCTAGTTGATCTACAATAACCTATCCCTTAATGGATTTTCTCTCTACATACTTGATGTTGTACTCTGATAATATCATTACCCATTTTGCTATTCTGCCTGTGAGCATTGCCTTTGATAGTAGATACTTGAGGGGATCACTTTTGGTGATGAGCTTGATCTTGTGTGCCAACATCTAATGTCTAAATTTTTGGGATGCAAACACTACTGCGAGGCATGCTTTTTTGATGAATGAGTAATTTAGCTCATGACCAACCGTTGTCTTGCTGATATAGTAGATAGCCCTCTCCGTTCCATTTTCATCATGCTGAGCCAAGAGAGCTCCAAGGGCTACTGTTGTTGCTGACACATATAAGATCAATGGATTTCTTAGGATGGGTGGCATTAAAAATGGTGGTGTCAATAGATATTCCTTGATCTTGTTGAATGCCTCCTCACATTTTATGTCCCATTTGTACGCTACCCCCTTGTGGAGTAGGTGAGAATATGGGTTCTGCTTGTCTGCTAGTTGTGCTATGAACCATCAGATGGATTGTAGTCTGCCTTGGAGACCCCTTAGTTGTTTTAATGTCTTTGGTGCTTCCATCTCAAGGATTTCCTTTACCTTTTCTAGATCCACCTTGATACCCCTAATGGAGACTATGTATCCTAGCAATTTACCTGATTGTATGCTGAAGATGCACTTCTTGGGATTTAGTCTAACTTTGTATTCCTCTAGTCTATCAAAGATAGCACTTAGGGTTGCTATATGATCTTGTCTTTTTCTTGAATTAGCTAGATGTCGTCGACATAGTCTTCAACTGTTTTATGAATCATGTCATGGAATATCAATGTCATGGCCCTTTGATAGGTTGCTCTTGCATTCTTTAGGCTGAATGGCATCATGTTCCAATAGTAGGTCCCCCATGGACAATTGAAAGCAGTCTTATGTTGATCTTATTTTGCTATCATGATCTGGTTGTATCCTAAGAATCCATCCATTAGGGATAACATCTCATGCCCTACTATCATGTCTACTATCATATCGATGTTAGGCAGCAGGAAGTCATCCTTGGGAAATGCTTTGTTCAAATCTCTAAAGATCATGTAGATTCTGATGGCTCCGTCAGCCTTTGAAACAGGTACCAAGTTTGATACCCATTCTGGATAATCAATTGGTTGGATGAATCCTACATCTAAAAAATTTTTGAGCTCCATTTTGACTAACAAAGCAATTTGAGGATGCATTTTTTGAAGCTTTTGTTTGACCGGTTTTGCTTCTGGATACACTGCTAAATGATGAACCACAATCTCTGGATCTAGCCCTGGCATATCAACATAACTCCATGCAAATTTTATTTATTTGTCCCTCAAGAATACTGCAAGGAGTTCTTGCTCTTCTAATAATAGTGATTCCGCATAAAATGTGATATGCGGGGCCTCCTCGGTTCGTAGGTTGATAGGATTGCATTTTTCGGCCAAGACTATTGACTTCTCTTTATGAATAGCTCTTAGAGGAAGATTGAATCCTTCATCCTTAGGCACCTTAGAGAGGTTTTCACCATTGGATACATACTTTATTTTTACTATTTTCTTGTCAGAGAGTGCCACAATGTGGTTTTCACTAAGGACTTGGATATGATTCTTAGTTTCTCACTTTTGTGACTGAAGGATTCAATCATTTCCCCATAATAGGAATGTGTGTCCAGCTCTATTATAAAGCCTACTTTGTGATCTCCATCTGGAATGTTATCCCTCAATCCCATGAATTCTGAGAGCACCTCATCATTTTCGAATGTATCAAGAACCGGTGGTCCTCATTGGTCATAGTCATTCAGTTGGGGGTAGACTAAATGAATCTTATGATTTTGACTATCTGGTTCAAAGGATATGGTACTAATCATACATAGGGTGGTATCTTCGAATAACCTAGGTAGATTAGTCAAGGTATCTTCGTCATCACTACTAATATAGGGCTCAGTTATAAAGTTATGTGTTTCTCTACCTGTGACTATTGGTGAGTGTACCTGTACTAGTACTGGTTGAGGAGAAACATTAACCATTCTAATCAGAGGACTTTAGCCACGTATGGTTATTCTCAGAGTAGCACATCTAAGACCAAGATTGGTTATGGGTCGTGTCTCTGGCATGATAGGTATTATAAGCCCATTATCATTTTGTCCCAGTCTTTGATTTCGGTCATAGCCCATTGCAAGCATCATTTATAGGCCCTTGCTTGTCTCATCCATTGGTAAATTAGCTGCTAGTCTTTCATCTTGATACAACATGTGAGATGGATTTGCTTCAATAACCTCATGGCCAAGGTCTCCCCATCTTGTGAATTCGGGATAATTTTTAGGATAGGTTTGTGATGTGGAGGCTTGATTCGTTTGTGGACATCCCCATGATCTAGGAGACTGTGGTAACTCTCTTATCACAAAAGAATTGTTAGGGAGTTTGTAGCTTCCACAACCATCTTCTTGGATGATGAGCTTGATATCAGAGATGATGGGGATGGCGGGGATGGCGGGTGTCTCTATCACAGAAGTGGATGCGAGAGTAGCGGGGTCGATGTATGGTGTGGATGGGCCCTCATCATTCTTTGGCACTTGGGGGATTTTGTAATACTTGGCTTCAAGATTCTTGTAGTATGAAAACGACTCAGGGTCTCCATGGACGGTAACCTCTTGTCCATTATGTGTAAATTTCACACATTGGTGGAAGGTTGATGCTACAAGTTTCATCGCATGAATCCATGGGCATCCTAGGAGTATATTGTATGGAAATTTGAGGTCCAAGACCTGACAGGTGGTTTCCATGAGTGTTGGCCCTACTTGGATAGGGAGCTTAATCGTGCCTTGAGACACTCTTTCTTGGTCATCATATGCTCTTATCATGATGCCCTTTCCTTTGTCAATGGAATCTTCTGATATTTTCAACTGCTTAATGAGGCTAAGAGAACAAATGTTCAAACCTGCACCTCCATCCACCAAAACCCTTTTGATTTTTCTTTTTTGTACAATGGCTTCCAAGTGAAGTGCATGGTTGTGAGATGGTTGGGTGGGGAAATCTTGGTTAGAGAATGTAAGGAGATTAGGTGTTATGATATTTCTGACCATAGCTTAGAATTGCTCCGCATCAAGATTTGCGGGGATAGTGGATGAGGCTAATGCTTCCTCAAGGATCTTTTTATGCGCTGATGATATTTTTAACAACTCCATGATGGAGATGTGTGCTGGCATTATCTTGAGTTGTTCTACAACATTGTAGGTATGTGGAACAGATCTAGATGAAGGGACTTTGTTAGGTTGGGATGATCCTACAATGGTGACTTTGCCGCCTCTTGTGGTGACTCCACAATCTTTAGCATGGGTGCCCTTGATGGTGATGACCATGTAGTCCTCATTTAGGGAGGCCATGACCATTTCATACACATGATTTACACTACGCTTCCCTTTATCATTTTTATTCCCTTTATTGCCATGATTTGGCATCAAATTCGTGTAGATTTTAAGATCCTGATTTTTGGTAGGTTGTTCCACATTTATGATTTTCTTGTCGATGAGATCTTGGATGATATTTTTGAGTCTCATGCAATTGTTTGTGGTGTGACCTTTTATTTTGTGGAATTCACAAAGTTGATTCTCGTTGTACCAAGAGGGTTTGACATCGGGTTCTTGGTAATTTTTGAAAGTGGGAGGCTTGATGAGTTTTTCATCGACCAACTTTTTCATTGTGTCCTCCAATGGTTCCCCCAAAATAGCGTATTTTCCTTTTGGATAAATTTTGCATTGGGGTGGTCCTCTTTGATCAGTGAGGTTATTGATGGTGGGATTATTGGGTTGATATGTTGTGTGATGAGTGTTTTGGCATTGATTTTGGGTTTGCAGTGCGGGTGTATTTTGGCATGGACCACTAATGATCACCTTGGGATCGACGACCCCATCATTAGTGATGTTTTTGTTTCTCACCCATGTATGATGTTTATCATTGTAATTCGATGGTGGGCAGTTTTTTTTCTGTTCATGGTATGACGTTGATTTTGCAGGTTGGGTCGCAAGGGCTCTTTCGATGCTAAGCGCCTTGGATATCAATTGCTCATATGTGGTGATTTCCTGAACCTTGAGATGAAATGCCAAACGACCTTCAAGGTTGGCTATGATTTTGCAGACTTGTTCTTTTGGCATGGTCCACTTGCTCCAATTGGCCTTGGATTGCCATCATTGAAGGAATGAGGTGAAAGACTCATTCTTTTAGTGTTTCAGAGCTGATAATTCTTTGAGATTAACATCCATTGCAATTTTACATGCATAATTCCTAATGAATGCATCTCTAATTTCTTCGAATGTTCTAATGCCTGAAGGTAAGTGAGAGAACCATTTTATAGTGGGACCTACCAAGCTCCTAGGGAATAGCTGCATCAGATAAGTATCGTCATATGCAACCTCCATACAATGAACCTTGAATTCCTTGATGTGATTTTCAGGGTTTCCCATCCCTTGATACTTGTCAAATTTGGGGATTTCAAATCCCTTAGGGAATGGTTTCATGTCTAGGCTCCCATCAAATGGATAGGGACACAATTTGCTTGGCGTTTTGGTTGTCCGCCCTGAGTGAAGGTCGAGCACTTGTTGCAAGGGCAACCTAAGTTGTGTCGTCACATCACTTTGCAGATCAGGGGGTGGGATGAAGATGTTTTGTGGTGTTTGAATCATTGTTTGGATGGATGGGTTGGTCGGTGCATTGTTTGATGGTATATGTATGTTCTGGCAAGTGAAGTAGGCTTCTACCTGCTTTTGTATAAATAATGCCTATTTTTGATCTTGTTGTTGTTGTGCTAGGATTTGTGCTTGTTGTTACGCTTCTTGTTGTTCCAACAATGCTTGTTGTTGGGATTTTTGTTGTGCTTGCTGTTGTTCCAACAAAGCTTGTTGTTGGGCTACCAATTCTGCTACTTCTTGCTGCTCTTGGTATTGCTTTAGTGCTTGTTGATATGCTTGCAATTGCGCTGCTTGAGCCTATGCTTGTTGTGCTTGATATTGAGATTGTGCTTGAGCTTGCGCTTAGGCTTGAGTTTGTACTACTTGTTTCTGTAATAAAAGTTGTGCTTGAGCAACCCTTTGTGCTTGTATTGCTTATGTGGCTTGGATGGCTTGTTGTTGTTGTTGCAATAAAGCTTAAGCTTGTTGTGCTTGCAATGTGGCTTGTGCAGCTTGGGCAAATTGTGCAGCTTGAGCGGCTTGTTGCACTAATTTTTATTTTTGAACTTGCTGGTATTCTCTTTGAAAAGCAACTTGCAATGCTGCATCATATTGGCTTGATGTGGTGAAAGTCGGTGGTGGTGGATTTGGAATGGTGGTAGATGATGATGTTGTGTTGATGTTTTGGGTGTTGGATAGTGGCATTGATGTCATTGGTCCTTGAGAGACCATGCTTTGTGATGTTAGGTGTGTGTTTGATGATGTTGCCATTGCTTGTGTATTTATCGTTTGTTGTTGCGATATCAACAATAAATTTTGTGTGTTTGGTACAATGTTTTGATTGATGGTTGGGATATAGGTCTAATTGATACTTGGTAGGAGAGGAAGCCCTAAACCAAGGAGTGGTGTGGATGATAATGGCAATGGTGGAAGAGGTGGTAAGGTGAGGGGTGTGAGTGGTTGTGAAAGTGTCGTGGTGTTGAATAAGCCCCCTAGTCCATACATATCTCCCTCTTCTTGTGAATTTGTGAGAAGAGGTGTTTGTGGTGTTGTGTGAAAAAATGATGATGATGGATGATGATGGAATGTGAGAGGAAGATTTTTGTGTAATGGGTTTTTGGGTATGCTTTGTTCCAAGGTGGTGTTTGCATCCATGTTTTGATTATTAACAAGGGGATGTGATTGAAGAGCATTGAGGAATGTGTTTCCCTTGTTGACATTGGGTTGGGTTGGAGCAAACGATGTGATTTGTGGAATGTTTTGCGTGATGTTTTGAGATGGGGGTGTAGATGAGATGGGGATGGTGGATGAGATTAGGGGAAATGATGTGTCCATGATAGTACTCACATAAAAATCCGAAGGCAACTTGGCCCCTTGTTTTGCTAGTTCAAGCATGTATAACGAAGGGTTAAGTCTCATCATGATGTTGATGATTCTATGGTTGTCTGGAGTTTGGAGCATTTCTGCCATTTCCTCGTGAGACATTCCAAAAGTAAGGTCCTCTCCTTGGTTTTTTTCTTGTGGATTTTGCAATGACGAGAGGGTCAATAGAATGCTTGATTATGCTGGATTCATTTCTGCATTCGTTTGACTAAGATCGCTTGAAGTGGGTGTTTCTTTGTTGGCTTCCATACTCTTCTTGTATTGAGATCTTTTTTGGACCATAAAACGAGGATCAAGAATATGGGAGATGAATCTCTTGATTCTTTGGATTGATCTCTATTTTATGTCCCAAAGTGAAAGTTTTTAGGATGTCTTGAGTATCAAAGGTGATGATATGATGATGATGTTAGGGATGGATGATATGGATGCTTTTGACTTTTGATAAATCTCGAATAAGACACTAGGCTTTTAGGACTTGCTGATTTTTTATTTTGGATTTTGAGATTTTGAGATTTTGTCCTTGATTTTGATTTTTGATTTGGATTGGAATTTTGAACAAAAAGACCCTAAGATGTTGGATGATGATCTAAGGGATAGCTTTGTTCAATGGATGATAATTTGAATATGTGTGAGGAGAAGGATGCATCTACCCACACCTATTCAAACAAGATTATTGTTTCACTAAGAATATGGAGAAGGATTCATCTACATACACTAAGCTAGACAAGATGATTTTGATAAGTTTGATTAAGTATATGCAAAAGGATGCATTTACACATAACTAGCCAAAGGTGTTTTGATAAATATTTTTCAAGGATTTTGTCTCAAGGATTTTTGATGATTTTTATTTTTCCTTAAAGCCTAGTATCAAGGATGATATTCAAGATTTTCCAAAAGGTGATGATGAGATGGATTTTGTTTTGATGTTTTGAATTATGGGTGAAAAGATTTTGATTTGTTTTGATCCCAAGGTGAACCTAAAAGATACTTTGTTTTCCTAGATCTAGGTATTTAAGAGCATGTAAATGCTTCCTAATGACCTTTGTAACCAAGAAATGATTTCATTTGAACATTCATTTTCAGATTTCCAGTCAATGATTTGTGCTTTGGGATTTGGAGTCTTCAACACATATGAAAGTTCATTTTGCTTAGGTTTGCTTAATGTATTTATTTTACCAAAAACACTTTCTTCAATTAGGTTTTCAAACTAAGATGTCCTATGTATTAATTTCTTCAAAGCCCACAAGATATGTTGTGTGGGAATTCAATGAACTTAAGGCAAAGGGTTTCCCTATTGTTTACTTAAGGAGAAAAATTGAGATCTAATCCAATGTTTAGAAACCTCTAAGGATGTGAATCCCAAGGGAAAGTAATAACATATGGATTGAGTCAATGGTATTTGTCTTCAAAAGGGTTTGAAATTTGGATGATGTTCAAGTGTTTGTTTTCATGATGTTTTCGACCAAGCAATGCATTTTGCAACCCAAGAATAAGTACAATCCTATGGATGTGTAAGAAAATATTTGTTGGATTCCCACTTGGACAAGTCTAGCTATGCTTATCTCTAGCGAATGGTTAGATGCTTGACCCCACTGGCTCCCCTCCACAGCTCATTAACGTCAATCGGGGCAGCCAAGCATCAACACCCATGAAACTCCCATGGCATGCTTTCCATTTCTACTAGAAGACCGTAAAAGTGTGGGGCGGCTTCAGAACGACCGTTCTTGAACCAACAAATAGATTATGGATTTTGGCAAGTTCTAGCACATGGGTTTTAGTAAGGAATTTCTATTCGTAGGAGTTGACCCAATGTGGCAAGAGTCCCCTTTCAGATTTGTTGATGGAAATTTTGGAACCACAATAATGCAAACAAAATATTGCTATTTTGCTTCTCCTAAAAGAGAAAGGTGACACATGGATGCCTTAGCTCCCAAGGTCTTTGTAGTTGGGTCTTAATGATACTGATGTGACTCAGTAGTCAATGCAATAGTAATATTCAAGGGGCCTGCTGGTGTTGAGCTTCTAGATTGTTCTAAGATCAAACATGAAATGAAACCTACTTTAACTAGGGTTTTCAACAAACAACAAAAGATAGATCAGGGTTTTGAAACAAAAAAGAATAATAGTTCATCCAATCTTAACCAGACTTGTTAACTTCAAGGAATTTGTAAACCAAAACTGCAAAACAAGATAAGCTTGTGATTGACACACAACCTCTTTCATTCACAATGCTAATTCCATAATAGATTTTTAATTATCAATCAAATAAAACACAAAATAACATTTCATTCCTTGAAGACTTCACAAATCAAATGATCAATTCAAGACAAATATAATTCAAGAACACAACATGAGGTAGATTAAACTCTGATTGCTTCTACTGTTATTAAAATAGATAAGCAATATTTACAAAGTTGGCACAATCACTAGTGTACAGAGAATCTATGGCTCTAGATTATTTCCAACTACACTAAGAGAACTCAAAAAATACATTATAGTCTATACTGAAATATTACGGCTAACCAAGAAGATAAGAGAAGCTCTCATTACTGAGAATCGAGATGCAACTCTATCTCCTTTTGTTAACTCACTAACTCCTAACAGTTCTAACTTTGAAAGTTCTCAGTCTAAAAGTTCTTTTAAATCTCGAAGTTCTAATCTAGAAGTGCTCTATCTACTTTTTTCTAACCTTTACAAAGAGGCAAGAATTCCTTATATATAGAATGCATCAAAAGAATGCGTTGTTACCCTATATTAGAGTTTACAAAATATCTACAGATTGTTGGAGAGTCGGCTCTCAAATCTTTCTCAGGAAAGTCAAAATTGCATTCAATGTGAATCCTTATTGTCCATGCTGATGAAGGATTCCTACTCATAGGAGAAGTCCTTTTAGGTCTTTTGACAACTCCAGCATTAACTTTCTTGCATGCGTGTCCATCTTCGAACTCTGTTGGGGTGCCTTGAATGCTGATAATATCCTCATCACTGCTGATCTACCTCTTTTCTAGTAGTCACCATAGCTGTCCCTTTGAGTCACAATTTCTTCCTTCCTTCAGCCTTTCTTTCTATTTTGGACCTCTCTGTAGGTTGACCATTCTTCTGGAAATACCATCAGGCCTTCTTGTAGATCTGAACATTTTGCCCAAGCTAAACCATCGCCACCTGTTTCTTAGAAAGAGTCCATCTAGTTTGCATTTTGTTAGCCTTCTTTCCTAGGAACAGTCAATCAGTCAAAGGGACCAATGAAATATTCTTTTGGCTCCTTTTGATTGGTCAGGCATATGCCAAGTGAGCTCCTTAGTTGATCAAAGGGGGTCTGATCAACATTGTATGTTCGTGAGACACCATCAGTGTCTCCTCGATACGATCTCATCCCTTAGTAGTCATCGGGGTAGCATGGGGCATTTGGTGAGACCCTTCAATGAGCTGTGGGAGTCATACAGAACTCCAAAAGGACATTGGCAAGATAGCTACTCATCGGTAAGACATCACAGTGATGACATCCCTCTTATTGGCTTGGAGTTCATTTTCCTTTCGGAAAGACTTCTTAATTGGCACAAGGTCATGGTGATTTCCCCTTGGTTATACCAATGTCTCCTTTTCTTTGTGAACCTACCACCATTGGCAAGACTTTCATAGTCATTAAGACCTGTTGGTGAAGATGCAAACCCTTCAGTAAGCTTCTTCATGTCGGCGAGACTATATGTTTCAGGGAGACCTTTCCCTGAACTTATTTCTTCTTACCAAGCCCATTTCCTTCGCTGAGACACCTTGGAGTCGCCCAGACATTTCGCCGAGTGCCCTTTATTCTTCTAGAGTCTCCCTGATTTCCTTTGTTGACCTTCTTGTGCCAGTTTCTATTTTTTTTTTGGCGTGACTTTCTTCCTTCACCAAGACCTTATGGAAAAGGCATGATCCTTGGCCGAGCTCATCTTATCAACAGGACCCTTCCCCTTCGGCAAAACTTTTTGCTGAAGGCAACACCTCTTGGTGACCCTGCCCCGCTGTCGCCAAGACTTTTGTATCAGCAAGACCTTTCACTGATTTCGTTCACTTTCGTCAAGCTTCTTTTTTCTGTCGCTGAGACTTTCTTCAGTCGGGGAGATGTCTTATAGAAACCTTATGTCTCAGTGAGAGCCTCCGCATATTGTTTCTTTGGTCACCGAGACTTATTAATTCTCTCACCGAAGACCACTGATAGAATCCCTTTGTGGCCTGTCGATGCAACTTTGTGAATTCACCAAGACCATATGCCAAAGAAGATGACTCCCATTAATGCCACTTTTGTCACTGTGACCTCACCTCTTCAGCTAGACATTATACCGAAGGTTTTATCCTTCACCGAAAGCAACTCCCTTCGTCAAGACTTTGAGATTTCACAAATATTTCTTAGTGAAGAAGTTGACTCCCGCCAAAGGGATAACTCGTGCGGTAGTTAGGGAGACATCATGAACTCGCCAAGACTTATCTCCGAAGCAAAGTCTCTCACGGAGATGTCTTTTCCCTGCCACTGATTAGTGAGACCAAAAGACCTCACCAAGACCTTATGTCGAATGCTAATTATTTGACCGAGGTGTTCACTTATAAGCCGATTGGTGAGACATGAAGAACTCACCATGAATTTACTCTGATGACAAGCCTCCTATCGAAGTGTAACTCCTAGTCACCATGACTATCTAGTGATGTTATCTTGGTTTGCCGCTACACAGACCCTCCCCATCAGTGAGACTCTAGATGACTCCCTTTGCTTAGTCAGTGAGACTTCATGAACTCGCCAAAACATCTCAGCAAAGAGAGAACATTGTGTCAGTAGTGTATACCTTTTGCCGCCCGTTAGTGAGACCCGAAGATCTTGCTGAGACTTCACTTTGAAGGAAACCTTTGATGCTGATAGATCCTGCATATGATTCTTAATCACTGTGACACCTCTGGGGTCTTGCCGATAGGCAACATAAGCGCAAATTTTAACCAAGAGAACCATGAGTTGGGAAGATCATGATAATCCTATGTAGATATGATCCTTAATGGAGAGTATTCTAATTCTTTGGAATTTTGAACAGCCAGAGCCGAGCCACTAGTCAGCAAGCATCTAGAAAAGTCTCTTCGACTTTTGCCTTAGCTAATTTTTAGGACCAACTGGATTGAGGCATGACTTTCAACTGAGCTCTATTGGCAAGTATCATCATGTATGCGATTTAGTCCTACATTCAACAAAGAAAAGCATAGTAAAGATCACATAGATTAAATAATCACAATTATCATTGAAATGAATCCCATGTTAGTAAGGTGCAGTTAAATTCTCAAACCAAAATGATCATACCAGCAAGATCGGGTTTCAGGTCAACCTATGGAATCTAAGCTAGGGAGGAATTTTAGAGAATTATGAGTCAGGTGGATTCTAGTAGAATAGACATGAAACACCTATTAGAAACTTAATCCGATCATCATCAATCAAGAAATAGCATGTGAGACCTCAAAATAACATCAATCATTCATATAATGCATCATCATTTATTAGCTAACCTCACTACTCAAAACTTCTTCACACTTCCTCAGATTCCAGGGAAATCCATGCAAGACAGATTTTCGTGAAAGAGAAAACATTCCCATGAATCCAGAAAAACCAAGGGACAATGGATTTCGGGAAAATCCGGTCCAGGAGGAAATCTGCAAAAATCAGGACCAGGAGGCTTTTTGCAAAAAAATGCCTAGCTGGAGTTTGAGCGGGATCCGAGAAAATCTAGATGGGGTGAAAATCCTGAACCTAGGAGAAAACTCGAATTCCAACTAAGGAAAAAATGAAAACCAAAGGAAAAGAAAGGAAAAGAAAAGGGGGACATGTTTTGTTCCAACTCAAAATGGGGTGGTTATGCAAGGCATAACAAATGGTGACTCGGCTGGGAAAATGGTTTAACTATTTTCAAGAATTTGAAGGATTCAGCTACCCAGAACTCCTGGTTCATAAGCATCAGAACTCCAGTTGGGTCAGTTTTAGAAGCAAGGTTGAGCTAGGATCTCAAATGTAAGTCAATCAATGGCTACCCCCTGAATCAATGTGTGTGCTTGATTGTGCATCACATCTCTTATGAAGTTTTCCTCATCTTTTGGACAACCATGTGTAAGATTTGAGCTACATGAGTTGATCCCCTCTAGCTATTGTGCAATGATATTTTGGGCATTGCTTCGCTACCAGTTAGGCGTCCATAGCCCCAACGAAGATACCTCTAGTTTTCTCACAACATTGCTCTACTTTCAGTCAGACGTCCATAGCCCCATTAGAGATACTGGAATCACCCATTCATATTGAGCCTCTTTTATTTTTCTTTTTAAATTTTTAGATATTTCACTTAATTCTCTTTTTCTTTTCAATATGTTAGATGCTTAACATCCGATCAGGGTTGAAAACTACCATGGACATCATAACAGCAAATGGGAGATCAAATTTTTCACTCAAATATTACAACACTATCATCCTATGACAAATATATCATTACAAGAGTGGATGATCTTAATGATTTATGAGAGATTCAGAGGGAGCTAATGAAGGTCACTTACTTTATACCTTGTTTTCTAGACCTTCCACAACCTTTATTGACAATGGGCATGAAACAAAGAGTTTAGGACAAAATCACCCAAACAGAAAGCCTAAAAATATCTAAACCACTTCTCTCCTAATGACCAAAGTATGCTTAAGATAACAGCCCACAGTTTGAGGTAGAAAGAAACATACCAAACCCCCAAAGAACAAAACAAACAAGAAACAAAAGGAGACAGGGACAAGCATACAAACAGGAAGCTATTTATAGACAAGAGCCACATTATTTACACAAAGAGCAGCAGATTATTTACATAAAGGAAAGGGTTATTTACATAAAGAAAAATGAATTACTTATATACAGAACCTAAATTAGCAAGCTTCAAGATTCAAAATAGTGCTTAAGGAACTGCCCATTAAAGGGCAAAGGAATAGGTTCTCCAGTTAGGCCACTCAATCTAAAAGCATTTTCCCCTAGGATCTCAACAATTTGATAAGGACCTAGCTAGAGTTTATCAAATTTCTGGTGACTGCCCTTCTTTTCACTGGCCTTATCCCATAACAGCACTAGGTCAAATATCCTAAAATCCTTTATCTTGGCTCTTTTGTCAAACCAACATTTGACAACAGCCTGGTGCTTGAAGAATTGTTGTAAGGCCTCATCTCTCTACTCCTCTAATTTCAGCAAAGCAGTTAACCTAATCTCTATCCTATTGTCACTAGAGTAGAATTTCTGCATGAACTCCAGGATAGGTATTTGTAGATGGATAGGAAAGACAGGCTCTTGGCCATATACCAGCTTGAATGGTGAGGTGTTTAAGGTAGCCTTAATCCTAGTCCTATCTACCCACAATGTGAATCTTAGCTGGGTATGCCAGTCTCTAGGGTTATGTTCTAACAATTTCTTAATCACCCCTAAGAGATTCTTATTGGTAGAATCTACAACTCCATTGCCTTGTGGGTAATAATTTGAAGAATACTTCAAGACAATCTTGTGATCATACACCTAGGAAATAAACTCAGCAAAATAAAAAGCAGAACCATTATCACATACCAAAGCGAAAGGTACCCCAAACCTTGTAGTGATGCATTCAGTGAGGAACTTGATCACTACCTTTGTGGTGATATTCTTGCAGGGTATGGCCTCTGTCCACCTTGTGCAGTAATTAGTGGTAGTCAAGATGAATTTATGTCCTACAGAAGAGTTCGGGTTAATCACTTCAATGAATCTAGTGCCCACTGGGAAAATGGCCTTACCTCGTAGATGAGCTACAATGGCATGGCTGCATGGCCTTCCCTTGGTGCAAAAATCTAAAAGATGTGACATGTCCTCACATGCTGATGGGAATCTTTGAATACACAGGGCCAGTAAAAACTAGATCAAAGGATCTGGTGTGCCAAAGAATCTGCAGACCCATGACCTATGCCATGTTTCCCATGAAACTCAGAGATCACATGTTTAGCCTCTTGATGATCAAGGCATCTCAGGTATACTCCTTCAAAATTCTTCCTATATAGCAACCCTCCTTTGAGCATGTAGTGAGAACTCTTCAGTCTTAAGGCTCTCCTTTGAGTTGCATTCATCTCTTTTGGACATCGATTATGGAGCATTAAGCAAATGATATCAACATACTAGGGGTCGTTAGATAAAGACTGGGTCATGTATTGTTGACAAATGATATTTTTGCCAGCGTTCGCCATGGACTGAGACAAGCCTGTACCCATGACTAGCTTCATAGGGTGTATCTCTAGATCAAATTCTTGTAGGATGGCCATCCATTTGCCTCTCCTTTCTCCCAGCTCACTCTGCATGAGTAGGGACTTCACAGCTGCATCTGGAACTACAGTGATGACTTGGCTTTGGAGGATGTAATGTCGGAACTTCTTGACAGCCCACACCAGTGCGAAAGCTTGCTTCTCAAGGGACGAGTATTTGATTTCTACATTTTTGAATGGAGAGCTCATGAAAGCAATCAGTCTCTCCTATGCCTCTCCTTTTCGTTGAGTTAGGAAAACTGCGCATGAATGTTCAAAGGAAAAAGAGTAAATGTAGAATGGCCTCTTGTAATTGGGGCTAGTGAGCATGGGTACCTCTGAAATGGACCACTTGACTTGTGAGAACATGATGTTTGCTTCATCCGTCCACTCTATCTTGGCATCCTTCATCATTTCATTCAGAGGCTTTACAATCTCTGTAAAGCCCATGATGAACTTCCTCGCGAAGTTGATTTTCCTAAAGAAAGACCTCATTTCTTTCTTACTCCCTAGCTGAGTGATCTTCAGGATGGACTCAACATGATCTGGGTTGATTGAAATCCCTCTTTCAGAAATTATGTGCCCCAAGAGCTTCCCTTCAGAAACTCTGAACACACATTTGTTGAGATTCAGGGAGATGCCATATTGGATGCACCGTTCTAGAACCTTGGCCAAGTCAGCAGCATGATTCAATTGATCTTTGGAGAATACTGTCAGGTCATCCATGTAAACAATGATGCACTTACCGATTAGGTCCTTGAAAGCTATATCCATGACATGCTAGAAAGTTGCTCCAACATTTATCAAACTGAATGGCATCCTTCTGTATGCGAAAGTTCCCCATTTCGTAGTGAAGGTTGTCTTCATTCTGTCTTCATAGTCGACCATTACCTGATTGTAGCTAGAATAACAGTCCAGAAAGGATATCATCTAAGATCCATTGACTGTCTGCAACACTTCATCTAGAGAAGAGAGTGGGTAGTTATCCTTTTTTGAGGCTCTATTGAGATTTATGAAATCAACACACAGCCTTATCTCCCTATTTTTCTTACGAACTGGGACTAAGTTAGCCACCCAAGTTGAATGGTGCATGGGGAAGATTATCTTAGCAGAGAGTAATTTTTGGACTTCTTTATAAATCAATGGCCCAATCAGAGCATTGACAGGGCACTACTTCTGTTGGAAGGGCTTGACCTCAGGCTTCAAGGGGATAGTGTGAGTCATAACAGAGGCATTAAATGTCTAGAGGTCTTCATACCCCAAAGAAATCACAACAATATCCCTTTTAAGCACCCTCAGTATGTCTTTTCTAATTTCTTTTAGGCAGGTCTTCCCTATATAGACATTCCTTTCAGGGCCAACATTAGACAAGTTAACTATTTCATATTCACCTCCCTTCTCTTCAGCTTGATCCCTTGGATCTGAGTCAAAAATTCTTTCTAGAGCAACCATTCCCTTGGGAATGTTATTAGTTTTTAGATTAAGGACCCCTTCTATATCACATTCCTCAGGGCTCCAATCCCCTTGGTCTTTGTTGGAATCATCAATAATTTGCCCCTCAAAGACATCCGAGCTTGCTAAGAAGGCCAGAATATGTCGATCATCATCAAAGACCCGAAAATTATTGATATTGTCAGGAACAGCTAGGGTGGACATCAGTTCCACTAAAAATCTTTTGAACTTGGAGCCTTGCATAGGTTCCAAGGTGCTTGAAGCAATGGCCAGTGAGTCAACTACCTGATTTTCTTCTCCAGGGATTAAGCTAATCCCAAAAGCATCAAAGTCCTCAATCAGGTTCCATACCCAATTTCTGTAAGCTGCCAGCCTTCTGTTGTGACATGTGTATTGGTTGCGCACTTGCCTGATAACTATTTCTGAATTGCCCTTGACCATCAAGGAAGTGACCTTCTTCTTATGTGCAAACATCAGTCTCTATGCCAGAGCTTCATATTCTGCCATGTTGTTTGTGCATCCAAATTGTAACTTGTAAGAAGCAAAGAAGGTTTTCCCTTTTGGGTTAGTTAGTACAATTCCAACACCTCTACTTGTCTTAGACTTGGACCCATCGAATGTAAGGGTCCACAACTAA
Organism: Sequoia sempervirens; assembly: GCA_007258455.2. NCBI lineage: Eukaryota > Viridiplantae > Streptophyta > Pinopsida > Cupressales > Cupressaceae > Sequoia > Sequoia sempervirens. Next base: position 308,089,356 of record VDFB02281492.1, read on the forward strand.
TCATGAGTAGGGGTTAATCCTTTTGCAGCTTTTGTAGGTATTTGGATAGGATTAACCAGAGGTGGGGCTCCTTGATCTTTTGCATCAGGTATAAGGGACAAGTATTCAATCAGTTCCTTTAGTATAATTTCCAATTCCTGGATAGATATATTATGTGACCCATAGTTATCCTCTCAATATTCGCTTGCATCCTATGGTTGCTTCTCAAAAACATGTTGATTTGGAAGTGTGTCTAGAGTAGGCTTGATCTGAGGAGGGATTTTTTTGAAAGTATTGTATCCCTAGTTAACATGGTTGCTTCCTTGGCCTCAAATGAGAAGCAGTCTACAATGGTCTCATGGCAACCTGCGCCAGCTTCCTTAGCCTAGGAAACATGATTTAAAATTTCCCTGCAAGGTTGACAAGTCAATTCAAAATGACTTTGATAATTTACCCTACACCAGTTAGGGAGCAGGAGACTTTGCATGTCTATATCTGCCCCTAAGAGCAGTTGGTCTTGTTGCAGCTTTCTAACCAAGGCCTGTTGATTTTCACTAATGGTGGGGTCGAGGTTTTTTTGTTTTGACATGTCTTCAACACTGAGAACCGAGAAGGTTAGGATTTCCTCCTGTTTATAAACCCCCATCTCAGTCTCAAAGTAAGCCACCTCATTGATACAATCATACTCAGTGATAATATGCTTGAAGCGAGGCTCACTTTCAATCCTAATCTGATTAGGAATCCCTTTCCATGATAGCCACATATGTGAAAATTCAAGGGCAAGATATCCCCCTAATTTTTATATCAAATCTCGGCTTAGCAGCATACCATAGGTCTCGGGAATATCTGCCACTTGAATATCTATGTTGGTTAGGATCCTGGGATTTGATCCTACTTGAATGTGTATGTCTCTTAATTCCCCTACCACATTGACCTCTATCTTGTCAAGTTGAATGACCTTTTTATTTGTCTGAATGGGGTTCAATCCCAACTTTTTACATATGAAAAATGACATGACATTTCTTGAAGCCCCCGAGTCCAATAAATAGTTGTCTACATTCTTTCTAGAAATTCTTAAGCTTAAAAGGAAAGGTGTAGTACCTACCTTGTTTCTGTATAAGGCTACATTCATTCCCCAGTAGGTGCCACCTTGCTCTTTCCTTTTGACTTATCAGCTTGTTCTAGAGCTTTCAACACTATCTCCCTTTGAGTAGGGCACCACTTCAAGATGTCAAAGAATGACAAAGAAGTTTTTATTTCTACATCTCAGAAACAATATCAAATTCCAAATTAGAACTGGCAGTACCTTTGGAAACACCAAAGGAATTACCCTTACTATGGAAATCAGGTGGGCCTTTTGGTGGAGGAGGATTGTTATCCACACTTTGATTTGGAGGCACCATGCGATCAGGAGGTGCTGAGGTAGTGAACATTCCCTTACTTTGATTTGGAAGGAAGTGTCCCCCTTTTATCTAGAAGGCTTGGGAATCATATGAATCTCCCTCTCATTCATTCTCAGTTTGCATTGGGAATGAGGGCTCTTCTTCAAAGATATCATATGTCATTGCGGTATCTACTGAGCCGCCTCTCTTATGAGGGTTCCCCTAAAATGTTTGGGCATCTTCCTGTGCCATCTTGACCATCTTCTCCACTTCAGGGTAGTTCACCTCAGAATGGGTTGCAGTCTCATGTAACCTGCACCAATTGGTCATAAAGTTGAGGTCGGCCACATTTGCAGTATGTGACCTCTCCTGATTTGCTTGATAGTCATGAGAAACTCCTCCATTATTGGGCCCTATGTTCCATTGCCTATTGTTATTAGGTATTTTATTATATCCTCTATTCTGGATTTGATAACCTCTTTGGTTGTAGTTGTTATTCTGATAAGTACCTTGGTTGTTGCTATTTTGATTGGGGTAGTTCCCTTGGTTTTGGGAAGGGTTCAACCAGAGTTGAGCCATGTCATTTGTAACTTGAGACAGTGTTTTCTTCAAGGTTTCTACCTCATTTGTAAGCTGGACTGTCTTCTCACTCTCCACATTCTTAGCAGCAGGTGGCTAACCACCATGACTTGGTGTTCCAACTTTGTTATGATGACCCTGGGAACTTTGAGGAAGCTGTGATTGTTGAAAGGGATTAGAAGTTCCAGTAGCAAAGAATGGGATAGGAGGCTGAGTTTGCAATTCCGATATAGGCCTGTAGTGGGAAGGAGACATTCCCGGGACAGTATTGAATAGAGGATATGGGCTATGCATCTAATAACCTATCGAAGGGAAACCTCCTCCTAGGCCTCCTTGTTGAGAACTGACTTGTTGCTATAGCTTGATAGCTAAATGATAAACTTTGGATAAAGAATCAATTTGAGCTGGTTGGTAAGTTCTTTGCAAGAACAAGCCAAGCAGGGGATCTATAACTCTAAAGTAAGCTAGAATGGCACTGTCCTCAGTGACTAGATAGGGATCTTTCAATCTTCTATACATTTGTTGGAATTTGGTATTGAACAAGGGAAAGGATTCACCTGGTTCTTTTCTAATAGTGGAAAATTGGTGGTATAAAAGAGCTAGATCCACATAGACCCTAAACTGGTTAATGAAATCATTTTCCAAATGTGTCCAGGTCAGAATAAAACCTTGAGGAACATTAAGGTACTAATTGTATGCCATATCCCCTAAGGAGTAAGGGAATAACCTATAGACTACATCATGGTGAGCTACTTGAGCTCTAGTACAAGCATCCTTGAAAGCCTGCATGTGATCCTCAGCACTCCGTGATTCACCATGAAAATACTTAGGGCAGAATTTCTCAGGGTTCTTAGGTAGGTCGTGAAAACCTCTAGGAATAGTCCCCAATGGAGAGGGATTATTCTGAAAGAATTCCATTGGTGGTGGTGGTGGTGGTTGAGCCAGCTATTATATGGGTTGAATCAGTTGTGATGACAATTGGGATGGATGGGATGGTGGATTGACAGGTATCCACTGGGGTATTGGTGAAAAGTCTGGTGGAGTGAGCAAAGCTGATAAGGGTGGTATGATGGCTGCCCTAGTCTTATGATTCTTGTGTCTTGTTGGGGTCTTGAGTTCTATGAAAGGTAATGGATTTTCAGTTGATCGAAGTACTCTGTGGGGCTTCTCTGATGAGAAAGACTGAATGTTCTCTAGTTTTCTCTTCTTGGCCCTCCTTCTAGTGCCACTTCCTATTGATGGCAATTTTGGCACCACAACAATGCAAAAAAAATATTGCTATTTTTCTTCTCCTGAAAGAAAAAGGAAACACATGGATGCCTTAGCTCCCAAGGTCTTTGTAATTGGGTCTCAATAATGCTAGTGTTACTCAGTGGTCAATGCAATAGTAATATTCAAGGTGGCTGCTCGTGTTGAGCTTCTGGATTGTTCTAAGATCAAGCATGAAATGAAACCTACTTTAACTAGGGTTTTAAACAAACAACAAAAGATAGATTAGGGTTTTGAAATAGAAAAGAATAACAATTCATCCAATCTTAACCAGACTTGTTAACTTCAAGGAATTTGTAAACCAAAACTGTAGAACAAGATAAGCTTGTGATTGACACACAACCTCTTTGATTCACAGTGCTAATTCACATAATAGATTTTTAATTACCATTCAAATAAAAAAGAAAATAACATTTCATTCCTTGAAGACTTCACAAATCAAATGATCAATTCAAGACAAATATCATTTAGGAACACAACATGAGGTAGATTAAACTTTGATTGCTTCTACTATTATTAAAACAAATAAGCAATATTTACAAAGTTGGCACAATCACTAGTGTACAGAGAATCTGTGGCCCTAGATTGTTTCCAACTACACTAAGAGAACTTAGAAAATACATTATAGTCTATACTGAAATCTTACTGCTAACCAAGAAGACAAGAGAAGCTCTCATTACTGAGAATCGAGATGCAACTCTATCTCCTTTTGTTAACTCACTAACTCCTAACAGTTCTAACTCTGAAAGTTCTCAGTCTAAAAGTTCTTTTAAATCTCAAAGTTCTAATCTAGAAGTGATCTATCTACTTTTTTCTAACCTTTACAAAAAGGCAAGAATGCCTTATATACATAATGCATCAAAAGAATGTGCTGTCCCCTTGTATTAGGGTTTACAAAATATCTACAGATTGTAGGAGAGTCGGCTCTCAGATCTTTTTTAGGAAATTCAAAAATGCATTCAATATGAATCCTTGTTGTCAATGCTGATGAAGGATTCCTACTCACAAGAGAAGTCCTTTTATATCTTTTGACAACTATAGAATTAAATTTCCTGCATGCGTGTCCATCTTCGAACTCTGTTGGGGTGCCTTGAATGCTTAGAATATCCTCATCAATGCTAATCTACCTCTTTGCCAGTAGTCACCATAGCTGTCCCTCTGAGTCACAATTTCTTCCTTCCTTCAGCCTTTTTGTTTTGGACCTCTTTGTATCTTGACCATTCTTCTGAAAATGCCATCAGACCTTCTTGCAGATCTAAACATTTCACTTGAGCTAAACAATTGCCACTTATTTATCAGAAAGAGTCCATCTGGTTTGCATTCTGTTAGCCTTCTTTCCCAAGAATAGTCAATCAGTCAAAGGGACTAATAAATCATTCTTTTGGCTCCTTCTGATTGGTTGGGCATATGCCAATCGAGCTCCTCAAGTGGTCAAAGGGGGTCCGATCAACATTGCATGTCGGTGAGACACCATCAGTGTCTCCCCGGTACGATCTCATCCCTCAGTAGTCATCGGGGTAGCATGGGGCATTCGGTGAGACCCTTCGGTGAGTTGTGGGAGTCATACCAAACTCAAAAAGAACATCGGCAAGATAGCCACTCATCAGTAAGAAATCATAGTGATGACATCCCTCTTACTAGCTTGGAATTCATTTTCCTTTTGGTAAGATTTCTCAATTGGCACAAGGTCATGGCGATTTCCCCTTGGTTATACCGATATCTCCTTTTCTTTGTGAACCTACTACTATCGGCAAGACTTTCATAGTCATTAAGACCTCCTGGTGAAGATGCAAACCCTTCAATAAGCTTCTTCATGTCGGCAAGACTATAATGTTTCGAGGAGACCTTTCCTCAAACTTCTTTATTCTTATCGAGCCCATTTCCTTCGCTGAGACACCTTGGAGTCACCCAAAAATTTCTCTGAGTGCCCTTTATTCTTCTAGATTCTCCCCAATTTCCTTTGTTGACCTTCTCGCGCCAGTTTTTTTTTTGTTTTGGCGTGACTTTCTTCTTTCACCAAGACCTTATGGCGAAGGCATGCTCCTTGGCCAAGCTCATCTTATCGGCAAGACCCTTCCCCTTCGATGGAAATTTTTGCTGAAGGAAACACCTCTTGGAAACCTTGCCCCATTGTCGCCAAGACTTTTGTATCGGCATGACCTTTCCCCGATTTCTTTCACTTTCGTTGAGCTTCTTTTTTATGTCACTGAGACTTTCTTCAGTCGGGGAGATGTCTTATAGAAACCTTATGTCTCGGCGAGAGCCTTTGCATATTGTTTCTTTGGTCACCAAGACTTATTAATTCTCTCACCGAAGACCACTGATAGAATCCCTTTGTGGCATGTCGGTGCAACTTTGTGAATTCACCGAGACCATATGCCAAAGAAGATGACTCCTGCTGATGCCACTTTTGTCACTGTGACCTCACCTCTTCAGCCAGACATTATACTAAAGGTTTTATCCTTTGCCGAAAGCAACTCCCTTCGGCAAGACTTTGAGATTTTGTTGAGACTTCTTAGTGAAGAAGTTGACTCCCACCGAAGGGATAACTCATTGTGTGGTAGTCGGGGAGACATCGTGAACTCGCCAAGACTACTCTTTGAAGCAAAGTCTCTCACCGAGACATCTTTTCCCTGTTGTCGGTCGGTGAGACCAAAAGACCTCACCAAGACCTTATGTCGAATGCTAATTATTTGACCGAGGTGTTCACTTATAAGTCGATCGGTGAGACATGAAGAACTCACCATGACTTTACTCTAAAGACAAGCCTCCTGCCGAAGTGTAGCTCCTAGTTGCCATGACTATCTAGCGATGTTATCTTGCTTTGTCGATACACAGACCCTCCCTGTCGGTGAGACTCTAGATGAATCCCTTTGCTTAGTTGGTGAAACTTCGTGAACTCGCCGAAACATCTCAGCGAAGAGATAACATTGTTCCGACAGTGTATACCTTTTTCCGCTTGTCGATGAGACCCGAGGATCTCGTCGAGACTTCACTCTGAAGGAAACCCCTCATGCTGATAGATCCTGCATATGATTCTTGATCACTGTGAAACCTCTGGGGTCTTGCCAACAGGCAACATAAGCATATATTTGAACCAAGTGAACCATGAGTTGGGGAGATCATGACAATCCTTTGCAAATATGATCCTTAATGGAGAGTATTCTAATTCTTTGGAATTTTGAATAGCCTAAGCTGAGCTGCCAGTCAACAAGCATCTAGAAAAGTCTTGTCGACTTTTGCCTTAGCTGATTTTTAGGACCAACTGGATTGAGGCATGACTTTCAACTGAGCTCTGTTGGCAAATATCTTCATGTATATGATTTAGTCCTGCATTCAACAAAGAAAACCATAGTAAAGATCACACAAATTAAATAACCAAAATTGTCATTGAAATGAATCCCACATTAGTAAGGTACAGTTAAATTCTCAAACCAAAATGATCATACCAACAAGATCGGGTTTTAGGTTGACCCGTAGAATCTAAGCCAGGGAGGAATTTTAGAGAATTATGAGTTAGGCGAATTCCAGCGGAATAGACATGAAACACCCGTTAGAAACTTAATCCGATCATCATCAATCAAGAAACAACAAGTGAGACCTCAAAATAGCATCAATCATTCATATAATGCATCATCATTTATTAGCTAACCTCACTACTCGAAACTTCTTCACACTTCCTCATATTCTGGGAAAATCCGTGTGGGACGGATTTCCACGAAAGAGAAAACATTCCCATGAATCTAGAAAAACCAAGGGACAATGAAGTTTAGGAAAATCCGGTCCAGGAGGAAATCCGCGAAAATTCAGACCAGGAGGATTTCCACAAAAAATACAATGCCTAGCCGGAGTTCAATCGGGATCCAAGAAAATCTGGATGGGGTGGAAAATCCCAAACCCAGGAGAAAACCCAAATTCCAACTGAGGCAAAACTAAAAATGAAAGGCAAAGAAAGGAAAAGAAATGGGGGACCCGTTTTGTTCCAACTCAAAATGGGGTGGTTATGCAAGGCATAACAGGATCCATCTTGTTGGAGTCAACCGCATGATATTGGTATTTCTTCCAATATCCACATTTATATCCCGGTTGGAAATACTGTTGGCTTTAGAGTGTTATCAGTTGAGTCATTCCCTTGGGTGAGTAATTTTTCCCTAAGGCAAGCCCTATAGGATAAACACAAGCGAATGAAGAACAATATTTGTAACTCGATCAATCCTTGTTGGCAACAAGGAAAGAGAATATACGCAACAAAGCCCCCACTCACACTCGCACAATAGTTGTTCAATTTTAAGCCCAAATTGAAGTGTGGAGGTGATTGCTTTATCTTAACCCAAAGTCATGGAAAAGGAATTTTGATTCTCAAGATCACTATAAAGCACAAGAGAAGCGTATATGTCCTTTTCCAATGCCTTTAGTCTAAGTAAGCCTTCATGAAAAACACTACACTTGTTCTTTTTAGGTCCTCAAAGCAATATGTGAGTTCATTTTAGAGCACCAAATCACAAGTGAAAGACATTTGTTGAATTTTTTAATCCCATAAACAAAATCTAGTAAGTTGTTGATCCTATTGTTCATTTTAACCTTTGCAAGAAGAAATTGAAAAGTTTTTTTTAAGCCCAAACGAAAACTAGTGTTCTAAGAAGGAAAAGGTGACAAACTCCTAAAGAAGTGTTAAACAAACACTTAAGTGTTTAAAAACACTTTGATTGGATAAAATATCATCACCATGCTCCTCTTTCCTTTGCTTTGGCTTCCAACCTACAAAGATGAAAAGCAGTCAGATTTTGGAAAAACACAAAAATTAAAAAGCAGTAAAACATAGGAAGAAGCAATCATAAATTAAAAAAGAGTGCTAAAAAATTAAATTTTCCTTTTTACTATCTTCCAGCATTGCAACTCGTGAAGGTGTCACTATTTCTTCTCCCAGCGTCACTCTGTGTTGGGACAGAGAGCACGATTGCATCACAATTTTTCCCAGCGTTGCAATTTTTGCCAGTGTCGGAGTTTAGGATTTTTTTGAAACTTGTGTAGATCGGAAAGTCTAGTGGCAGAGTTAAAAATTTGAATTTTTTTGGTAGGGTGATTCCAACGGTGCTAAAATAGCAACGCTGATGAGCCTGTGGTGCTAAAATAGTGATGCTGATGAGCCCGTGGTGCTAAAACAGCGATGCTGACGAGCCCGCGTTGGAATTTCCTATGTGTCAAGAAAATGCAAAATTTTTAAGGAAATGTTAGAAATAATGATGTCAAGCCCTCCTTCTAGCGCCAAATGTGTGAACCCTTTTCCTAGTACCTGCAAAACAACATGAATAAATGAGTTAGACAAGGAATTATAAGCTAAAAGAAGGATTCCCCATGAAGTCCATTTACAAATCAAATTAGGAATGAAAAAAATGAAGAACACAATGCAAATGACAAAAAAATGATAAAAATCCTAATTAGATGTGCAAACTCTTAATCCCATGGGGGAATTGGTGCCAATTTGATGTGAAAATTGGACCTTTCCCAATCCCTAAGATGCAATCTTTGTTGATTGATAATGAAGAGTGATCCACTTTGATGAAAGATTGGAACTCCAAGCTAAATCTGCAAAAAGCCTAGCTAAGAATTCAAATGATGGATGGAAATGGCTAAGTATTTTAGCATGGTAACTTTGCTTGGATTGTGGATGATAAAATGAGGAGAGAAGCTCTTCATTTATAGGATTTCAAGATGGATGAATGCCCACATTTGAGCAATGTGGGACTAACATTCATCCAATGATATGGTGCCACTTGTCAAGCTATGAATGGATGATGGTTGTGCAAGATTTTGGGTTTGTGCCAATAAATACCAATATTTGAAATTCAAATTTGTTGAAATGACATGTAAGAGGAAAGGGAAATATAATAAATGCCACTTGGCTCAAGGCAAAGGACATGTAAGAGATCTTAAATGCCTTGTTGGATGTACATGTTGACTTGGAATTTTTGAATTCAAATTGAGAGAATATTCCAAAAGATGCCTTGTGAGGAAAATATAGATTTAATAAATGAATTAAATGTATTTTCATGTGCAACTTGCATTATCTAGATGATGTGACATGAGATTAGATTAAATTAATCAAGGGTTAATTAATTTAATAGGAGATTAGATGATGTGACTTATTTGACTTAGATTTATGGATTTATTTAAATCAGATAAGAGAGGAATATTATAAGAGGCTTAATTAAATAAAGATTTTGATTTATTTAATTAAAAAGGATGGTGTTAGATTAAATTAAATAAGGTTTTAATTTATTTAATTTAATGGATAGACTTTAGAGATTTAATCAAATAAATTGATTATTTAATTAAATAGGGACAATTAGATCAGATGGATTGATTTAATTAACAAAAGAGATTGACTTAATTAGACAAAGTGATTTATTTAATTAAGAGATGAACATTGATGAATTTAGTAAAATAGTGGAATTTGATTAAGCGGTTAGACTGAAGGATGATTTAGGAAGAAATGATGTTAGTAAGTCAGGATCAAATGCACGATGTCAATCAGTATATTTTTGATGTCTACAAGAACAAAGAAGGTGGATCAAGCCTCAACTATCCAACGCTATGTGGAACACGTCTAGGGTTTTTTTCCAAAAGAAAGGGGTGGATCAAGCCTTAACTATCCAATGCAATATGGAACATGCCTCAACTATTTGTACAAGAATTTTCACAAGTGGAACGTGATGTCCACTATGCAAACAATGCACACACTCACATTGGGCTATTGGAACCTCAAGCTATCCACTAGGTGAGCCTCCAAGGGGTGACAAATGAGAAATCTTATTAGGCTCCCATACCATATCAAATCTCTCCTCCTGAAAACATCAACAAGGCACCAAAAAATGAAACTTCAAGCTTCATAAGGCCTAACAAGCTATGTTATGCTAAGCACCTATGAGGAAACAAGGCGAGGCTCCACTAGCAAGAAAAGTGTGTTATGCTTGTAAGTTCTATTCTTAGGGAACATCATGCATAATATTTTAAAGAGAGGACAATTGAAGGAAAAAAGATTCACAACTTAGGGAATGCAACATGTAGCATCACCACTAAGAGGAAAGTCATACTCTAAGAAATATCACGCTCTTGGAGGACATCAAAGCAAAAAGAAAAGGATTCATCACAAGAATAAAGAAACTCACACAGTGAAACATGAATTTCCAAAATAATGACAATGTATGCCCCCACTTTAAAGAAATTGCTAGCACCATTGTTGGGAGAAATTTTCTTTAATGTAGCCAATATTCAATGCTAATCAAAGAAGAAATGAGATCTTATTTGGAAAGCCCTATGCCAAGTCATATGTTCCTAAATGAAGCTACATCATGAAAAAGAGAGGAAGGGGTTACCCCCAAAATAAAATATCTAAACACATAACGGATCTATGGATTCAGGGCCAGTATATCTTTGCTACAATGTTTTTATAGAGCTCAAAAATGTCATCATTTCCAAAATACTTATAGAACAGGAAGAATGACATATAGAGAGTGAAAAAAAAGATTTTTTTTTGTGTCAACATGGAAGAGACCTAAATATCTCAATGCTTCCAATCATCCCCAAAAGGAAACTACAAGACAAATGAAAAGATAAATGTTTACAACATATAGAAGAATATAGATACAAATAGAGGAATGCACATGAAGAGAGATACATCAAATGAAATAGTATGAGGAGATCACATTATGCACATGCAATTGCATAAATAACATGAAAAAGAAAACAAAGAAAATACTAGTAAGGAACATGCAAGCCAACCTATAGCAAGCTGTCCACATCCCAATCTTGATTGGTATATGTGAAAGGCAGAAAAATAGCCAAAGGGAAAACATCAAGTGTTAAAACTAGGACAAGGCTACCTAACCCCTTGACCCCACTTAGTGCAAGACAAGGATGACCATAGGTAAGTGATGAACAACATGATAGAATAAAAATCAATGTCAATTAGAGGAAATAGGGGCTTCAACACAAGGAAGAGAACCACAATCCTTAAGATGTTGAATTTTATCACTTAAAGATTTACATTCATTAGTAGAATGACCATGAACTCTATGATATGCACAAAATAAACCTTTTTTGTAGAATTTATTTTGTGTTTTTGGAGGAAGAAGAATCAAGTGGGATTCGAGAAGCCTCAAAAAGGTATTCTCCTGATCAATAGTAGGGGATATTTCTTTCTTAGCACAAGATGTCGTACACACAGTAGATGATAAGGTCTTAGAGAAGATGGGGATAAAGGTGGTAAACTATGATCTTTCTTGAAAAACTATGGTATAAAATTCACTTGTTCTCTATCATTTTGCTCTTTGTTTTCAATGTATCCATGTTTAGGAAGGAATTTGTATCCAAGACCATAACATTTTTCCAACTCAGATGAAGAGGCTTTATGCTTCTGAGAAGGATTGGCTTCTTCACAAGAACACAAATCCTTTTTAAGTTTCTTAAAGTTATGCATCTTCTCATGAGGAATGGGAGTTGAAGGGCCCCATCACCACCATGGGGTGATGTTGTTGATGTAGAATTGAGTTGAGAAAATGAAACACAAGGCTATTTTGGTTTAGATTGTGAGATTTTGTATTCTCCCATAAAGGAGGGCATAAAATCTAATGAACCCCAAACATCACTAAAACATGTGTCTGAAGAGGAATTGTTTGTATATGACTCAAATAGAAAAATAAGTAAAATCAAATAGGAACAAAGGAAAATATGGTTTAATGAACTAATTAGGGACCTATTTCTCTCTATTTCATTAGGAAATGAGATCCACACAATGATAGGACTATCAACCTTTAGGTGAGTCAAGTCAAAGTGTGAATCTATCGATTTCCTTTAATTGCAAGGACGAGGGCCTTGATTAAACAACACTTTGGGAGAAAGATTAAAAATAGAAAATCAAACCCAAAATGCAATCTACAACTTGGATCTAATAGATTAAGCTCAATGCTAATGGAACCAAAAATTAGATTATAGATTAGAGAGAGGTAAGATGATGTGTACTAGTCACCAAATGAGCTTTGCTTAAGTTGACTTCGGACTCATTCACCTAGGGGTGAATGGGTCCTGAGTTAGGGTTTTTTCTGGAACTTTTGGGAGCCTCTACTACATATTTGAATCCTTCAATTTTCCCAGGTTTCAAGTTCAAAAAGCCAAAAATAAATTCTGTAGTTGAGTTTATGTGAGATGACAACTTTGACAATTTTTTAATTTTGCAACTTTGAGATCTTCAACTTTTCTTCAACCTACAAATCTGCAACACACAAGAAGAGGGAAAAATGTTTGTTTTTGGTGAATGGGGGTTTTCCTTGATCAAACCCTATTTTGGTAATTAAATCTTGAAATGAAAATGAAATATCATGAAAGGAATGCTAAATGAATAACTTAATGTCACAACTCACCAAACCCTTGAATGAACCTTGGAATGTAGATTTGCAACTTGCATGAAATGGATTTAATGGATGTGGATCTTGATGTTTGAATCTTTGACTTGAATGCTTGAATTATATCTTGAAACATACATCATATTAGCCCTAATAACATGCATGATGCAAGAAGACATTGACATGATGAATGGATCTTGATTGCTACAATAAATCTTCAATAAACCTACTATTGAATGCCTTGAAATTCTCTTGAACTCATAAAATTTCTATAGGAATTCTCTCTTGAAAATTCTAGGTGAAACTTAGTGATATCACCTTATATTATAGGTATGTAAAATTAATTTCCCAAATTCAAATAATACAAGCCAACATATGAATATAGATTTGAAAATGTTAAAATACTAGAGGATCCATTTTCCCATGGGTGAATGGGTCCTAGGTCACTCACCTAGGACACACATTCCTCAATGAGAAGTGCTATGTTTAGGCATTAGTAAATATCGGGTTTCCTCTTTTGAAAATGTGATTAATTAGGATTTGATTTGAATTAGAGGGGCCATTTAAGGTAAATTAACCTCAATTTCTTAAAGGATCCCTAGATAAGTGTGAAAGTGTAAAGAGGTACACTCTACAACACCAAAAATAAGGCACAATCAAGTCCATTTTAATTAATAGGGCCCTAAACTTAATGTGAATATGTAAAATACATATTACAACACTAAATTAAGGTATAATTAAGTTTATTTTATTATTCATTCCTAATTAGGCATGAAAATGTAAAAGGGATACACTTTTCTACACTATATTTAGCCCCCACTTTAGTGAGAGCAAAAGCACCAGTGGAAACTCACACTAAAGTAGATATTGAAGACACATGTATGCAAAAATGACAAATATACTCAGTCATATAACATTAAAGACCCAAAGAAAGCAAGGAGGAAGATCGAGCCTCAATTTTCCAACATGATGTGGAACATGCCTCAACTGTTTGTCCAAGAGAAGGGGGAAGGATGAAGCCTTAACTATTCAATGCGATGTGGAACACATCTCGACTATTTTTCCAAGAATGATTACAAGGAAAACATAATGTCCACTATGCAAAAATTGTGCACACTCACTCCGGGCTAATGGAACCGTAGGTTGTCCACTAGGTGAGCCCCTAGGGGGTGGCTTAGTGAGAAAGTCATGCCGGGTCTATAGGCTCTCACTGTACTAACCATACCAAAGCTATCCCTCTGATGAATTTGATAAGGGGGCACAAAACAAAGACTTTAGGCTTCATAAGGCCTAACAAGTTATGTTATGCTAAGCATTTATGAACAAGGGAAATGCTCCACTGGTAAGCAAACTGTGTTATGCTTGGTGGCATTGAAAAGGAGTTCAAGCTTCACAAGGTTAACAAGTTGCATTATGATAAAAACTTAGGAAAAATAATGCAAGTAAAGGTTTGTTCAAAGGGATCTTGCTTAGTTCGTATAAGGTATATCTTCTTAGGGAACATCATGCCTAATGTCTCCAAGAGAGGAAAAGTCAAGGGTAAATGATTCGCTACTTAGGGAATGCAACATGTAGCATCACCACTAAGAGGAAATTCGTATGCTAAGAGATATCACACTCTTGGAGGACATCAAACCCAATGACACCACCAAAAAAAGGACAATCACAAGAAGAAACAAGATTGTAGGACATAATAACCCGACCAAAATAACTTGGTCACTATAACCCAAGGTCAAAATAACCTAGGGTCATAATAACCCAATCCAAAATAACTCGCGGTTAGAATAACCCATGGAGAGAATATCCTCGTAAGAATATAGAGAAAGGAAAAAAAAAAGACCATGGGTTATTTTGTCCATGGGTTATTTTGACCACAGGTTATTTTGTCCATGGGTTATTATGACCCTGGGTTATTTTTTCCTTGGGTTATTATGATGGGGTTATTGTGTCTAGAGTTATTTTGGTTGGGTTATTATGTATGGATACTAGCCAAAAATGGATGATGATATGCCACTCCTTGCAAAAAGAAAATATGATTGCATAAAACCAAATTTATGCCTTCATGCATGGTACTGAGTATACTATGATACTACAACTACCACATGACAAGGAGTAGCAACTAATGTTATTGATTATAATGAGTAGACAAATTATCAACTTCATGCATATCTAATGAGATATTCCCACATGTAGTATCAATTAGTTTAGGATGCACCAAAGTTAAAGATTTCTTGGAAGAATCTTTTGTAAGAGTGTTGATGTTAAGTGAAGGATTTTTTATGCTTTTTTTCTTTTGAAGGAAAATAACTAAGACCATTAGTGGTTTCTTATGTGTTAGGCTCTAAGATAGGCACATTTTTTTTTTGAACTTGTGGTTGTTGTGAGGATGGATAGAGGATAAGTTGAGGCTTAGGTGGTCCAATAATTAAAGGATATGTAGTAGGTCTAAGAATTAGAGGACTCATAGGGGATCTAATGTTCATAACCTCAAAAAAATTGTCCTTATTTTTGTGATCTCTTAGTGAAGGGGAGTCTAATATCATTTCATCATTTTAATCTAAGAAATACACATTACTATTGTTTAAAAGACATGTTTCAATGCTTTCATTTTCTTGCACAATTATATCTTCCCTAGTAGGAGAGTGTTTAGGAGAGTGACAAACTAGATTTTCATGACTTTTAATGGTTGGATCTTCTAAAATAACTTCATCACAAATAGGGGAGTCATCAATGGTTGGATTGTCTTGCTTACCGATGATGACATTCTCTTGTATCAAATCATTCTCACAAATAGGAGAAATAGAAAAATTGGTATTTGGATTTGAGAAAGAAGCCTTTTGATTGGATTCATGTTAGCTTGACCAAAATGAAACATAGAAAAATAGGCTGGGGTTCAAAACACATAGGGTTTTATAGTGAATTTGGAATGTTCCACCAAAATTACTATAAATAGAAAGGGAAAAATGGGGTGAATGAACCTACCTATTCTTCTATTTCATTTAGGAAATGAGATCCCTCAAGTAAAAATCCACTTTCAACCCTTAGGTGAGTGAATTATTTGAGGAATCTTGCATTTTCTTGATCATGCTATATTATACACTCTTCATTTATCCTCGTTGGAGTTTGGGGTTGGGCCAGGCCCTAGGCGGGGGTTCGGGGGCAACAACCACTGAGATTTTTTTTTTGCATTTTTTCATGTTGTCATTGAAAAAGGAAAAATCACTGAAAAAAAAAAATGACTTTGTAGAACCCTAATTCTGGAAACTTCTAAAAATATTGTTATAAGTGGTTGGAATGGGGGCTGCAGCAAGGCATTATTAGCAAGATTGTAATATGTTTTATACTGGATAATAAAATCATTAGATAGCTACAGTTTTGTGGATGTAGCCAAGATTGGGTGAACCACGTTAAATTCTATGTGTTGTCTTGTTTCTACTATAATTTTCTATGTGTTTTATTTCTTAATTTTATTGATCAAATTTGCATTTAATTGTTAGATATTTGCCTTCTAACCCTAAGAAGTGGTATTAGAGTGGGTTGTGTTCAATTATCGTTTGCAGGATGGTCTCACAGTT
This sequence comes from Sequoia sempervirens, assembly GCA_007258455.2. Taxonomy (NCBI): domain Eukaryota; kingdom Viridiplantae; phylum Streptophyta; class Pinopsida; order Cupressales; family Cupressaceae; genus Sequoia; species Sequoia sempervirens. Next base: position 308,105,541 of record VDFB02281492.1, read on the forward strand.
GAGTGGGAGTCTCACAAGTGCGAGCAATGGTAGACAAGGGTAAATTAAAGGTAGATAAATTCAAAGGGAAGAACTATTAGTTATGGAAGATGCAGATGGATGATTATCTCTATCAAAAGGATTTATGGAGGCTGCTAGAAGGAATAGCCAAGAAACCAACAACAAGGAGTGATGAGGATTAGAATCTTCTAGAAAGAAAGGAACTGGAAGCCATTCATTTATGCCTAGCACAATTGGTGTCATTCAATATTACAACAACAAAGACAACTCAAGAGTTGATGGAAACCTTGGAAAAGTTATATGAAAATCCTTCCACTTTGAATAATGTATTTCTTATGAAGCATTTATTTAATATGAAAATGGAAAAAGGTGGGTTAGTTAATAATCATTTAAATGAGTTTAATATGATTACCAGTCAATTAAATTTTGTAAATGTAAACTTTAATGAAGAAGTTAGGGCTCTTTTGATTCTATGTTATTTTCCCAAAAGTTGGAATAGCTTGGTAATGGATGTTAGCAATTTTGTTTCTAGTTCAAATACATTGAAATTTGATGATGTTGTTGGTATTATTTTGAGCGAGGAAATTCATAGGAAAAGATCAGGTGGAACATCAACATCAAGTAGTGTTTTGAATGTAGAAAGTAGGGGCAAAACAAAGGAGATAGGAAAAAATTTTAGAAGTCATGAGGAAAATCAAAGGGCAAAAGGTCCCAATCTAGAGATAAGAGGGATTGTTGGTACTATGGTAAGCTGGGTCATTTAAAGAAAGATTCTTAGTCTTGAAAAAATAAAGAAGTAGACAAAAAGGAAGGAAATAAAGAGGAAAATGTGGTAAATAATAAATCTAATGAGGATGCTTTGATTATTTCCCTTGATAATGCTGATGATTCTTGGGTGTTAGATTCAGGGGCTTTATTTCATGCTACACCCCATAGAAGTTATTTTCTTGATTATGTCCAAGGGGATTTTGGACTGGTTTATTTGGAAGATAATGAACCCTGTCAGATTATTGAAAAGGGAAGAATCAAGATTAAGATGTAGAATGGGAATCATTGGATACTACATGAGGTAAGGCATGTTTCAAAGTTAATTTTTTTTTTAATTTCAGTAGGGCAACTAGATGATGAAGGTTGTGTTGTGACATTTAGTGATAAAAATTGGAAGGTTACGAAAGGTGCCTTATTGGTAGCAAAAAGGGTGAAAGTAGGTGCCTTATATATTTTTACAAGTCATATTGTTCCTTCTACTTCAACTATTGTAGATAAAAATCAATGTTAAGGAGCAATTGCTGCAGTTCAGTAGGTATAAAATTAGATAGTTGTGTATTTTGAATCAACACTATGGCATAATAGACTTGGGCATATGAATACAAAAGGTATGAAAGTACTTCATTCAAAGAATATTTTACCAGGTCTAAAATGTGTTAATATGGATTTCTGTGAAAGTTGTGTGTATGAAAAATAAAAAAGAGTTAGTTTTCTCAAGGATGGGAAGCAAAAGAAGGATGAGAAATTGAAGCTTGTGCATATAGATGTATGAGGACCAACTCAAGTATCTTCTCTCGGTGGCTCTTGATATTATGTCACTTTTATTGATGATGCAACAAGGAAGGTATGGATTTATTTCCTTAGGAATAAATATGATGTATTTGAAACTTTTAAGAAATGGAGAAGCTTGGTTGAAAATGAGACAGGTAAAAAGTTAAAATGTCTTAGATTTGATAATGGTGGTGAGTATTGCAACAAAGAGTTTGAAGATTATTGTTCCTCTAATGGTATTTGTAGGCAGAAAATAGTTCCAAGGATTCCATAGGAAAATGGAGTGGCTGAGCACATGAACAAAAAAATAATGGAGCATGCACAAACTATGAGATTGCATGTTAGGCTGCCTTTAAACATGTGGGAAGAGGCTATAAACATTGTTGTTTATTTAATCAATAGAGGTACCTATAATCCTTTGGTTTTTGGTATTCCAGAGGAAGCATGGATAGGTAAGAAGGTGAGTTATTCTTTTCTCAAGACCTTCAGTTGTGAAGCATTTGCACATGCAGATTTTGAAAAATAGAACCAAGCTTGATGAAAAATCAAAGAAATGTATATTTGTTGGATATGGCATTGATGAATTTGGTTATAGGCTTTGAGATTTTGAAAATCAAAAAATTGTGAGAAGCAGGGATGTCATATTCAATGAGAAAGTGTTGTACAAAGATCAGTTGCAACATCATGAGAAGAAAGAAAATGATTATGTAGTGTTGGATGATACACCGAACAATGATGTTCCAGTGGTTCCTCATGCTCCACAACAACAACAACAAATACCACAAACTCTGGTGAATTTTAGATGATCTTCAAGGATAAGTCAACTTCCAAAAATATTTTCTCCCTCTTTGTATTCTATTTTATTAACTGATGTTGGTGAACCAAAATGTTATGATGAAGCTATGCAGGTGGATACCAAGGTTCAGTGGGAGCATGGAATGGAAGAAGAAATGGACTCCTTGCTAAAAAATCAAACTTGAGAATTATGCAAGTTGTTTGTAGGTAAAAAGGTTTTACCAAACAAATGGGTTTATAGGGTAAAAGAGGAGGATGGAGGTAAGAAAATATTTAAATCTAGGTTAGTTGTAAAGGGATTTGCACAAAAAATGGGAATTAATTTTGATGAGATTTTTTATTCGGTTGTTAAAATGACTTCTATACAAACTATTTTAAGTATTGTGGCTATTGAAGATTTTCATTTAGAACAACTTGATGTTACAAAAACATTTCTCCATGGTGATTTGGAAGAGGAAATATACATAGAATAACCACAAGGATTTGAGGTCAAAGGTTTGGAGAAATTGGTGTGCAGATTGAAGAAAAGTTTATATGGCTTGAAGCAAGCACCTCAACAATGGTATATTAAATTTGATAGATTTATGGTTGAGCATGGCTACAGTTGATGTAATTCAGACCATTGTATCTATCTTAAGAGGTTGGATGATGATAGCTACATTATTTCATGTTTATATGTTGATGATATGCTTGTAGTAGGATCTAACATGGATCGCATAAAGGAGTTAAAACAACAGTTAGCAAATTCATTTGCTATGAAGGATTTGGGGGCAACAAAACAAATCCTTAGTATGAAGATTATAAGAGATAGGAAAAATAAAATATTGTTTTTATCTTAGGCTAAATATGTTGAAAAGGTGTTGCAAAGATTTCATATGGAGAATGAAAAAGTTATTAGCACACCTTTGCCTAGTCATGTCAAATTGACTAAGGATATGTGTCCATAGATACAAGAAGAGGAAGAAAAAATGTCCAAGGTACTATATGCTTTAGTTGTAGGTAGTTTAATGTATGCCATGGTATGCATGAGACCGGATATTTCACATGTCATAGGAGTTGTTAGCAGATATATGAGTCATCCCACAGTTAAGCTTTGGAATGCGGTAAAATGGATTCTCAAGTATTTGAGAGGTACATCAAATAAATGTTTATATTTTGGGGGCTCTAATATTGATTTAAAAGGCTATGTTGACTCAAATTTGGTAGGGGATGTACATACCAGGCAGAGTACCACAGGTTATGTATTTATAGTTGGTGGGACAATAGTAAGTTAGATTTATCAGTTAAAAAATGTGGTTTCTTTATCAACCACAAAGGTAGAGTATGTTGTTACAACAGAGGAAACAAATGATATAATATGGCTACAACTTTTCATGGAAGAGTTGGGAAAACAACAGGCTGAAAATCACTTGTTTATAGAAAACCAAAGTGTTATACATCTTTCAAATAATTCTTCCTTGCATTCTAAAACCAAACACATATAGTTGAGATATCATTTTATTTGGTCAGTGTTGGAAGATGGACAGGTCAATCTAGAAAAGATACATACAAATTCCAATCTAGCAGATATGTTTACAAAGGTAGTGACAAGGTTGAAGTTGAGCTCCTCTTTAGCTTCAGTTGGTCTTCATGGTTAAAAGTATAGTAGAGCAATAGGGTCCAAGGTTCTTATTTCTAATGAGAGCTATAAGTGCAACAGTGTCATCCAGGATCAATCTCCAAGTGGGAGATTGTTTGGTGTGGAGCCTGATTAGTCTCCAAGTGGGAGATTGTTGGTATGTGGCAATTGATCATGCTATACTATACACTCTTCATGTATCCTTTTCGGAGTCTAGAGCTGGGTTGAGCTGGGCCTTGAGTGGGGGTTCGAGGGCAGTACCTCGAGAATTTTTTTTTCTCATTTTTTTTGCATCATCACTGAAAAAGGAAAAATCACCAAAAAGGAAAAAAATATGACTTTGTAGAACCCTAATTCTGGAAGCTTCTAAAAAGCTTGTTATAAGTGGTTGGAATGGGGGTTGTAGTAGGGAATTATTAGCAAGATTGTAATATGTTTTACACTAGATAATAAAATCAATGGATGGCTACGGTTTTGTGGATGTAGCCCAAATTGGGTGAACCACATTAAATTCTGTGTTGTCTTGTTTCTGCTATAATTTTTTGTGTGCTCTATTTCTCTATTTTATTGATCAAATCTGCATTTAATTGTTAGATATCTACCTTCTAACCCTAACATGAACCTACCTATTCTTCTGTTTCATTCAGGAAATGAGATCCCTCAAGTAAAAATCCACTTTCAACCCTTAGGTGAGTGAATTATTTGAGGAATCTTACATTTTCCCTTTTGTGTTAGGGCGGGGGTCTAGGTCAAACAACACTTTAGGGAGAAAGATTAAAAATAATAAATTAACTCCAAAATGTAATCTATCAGTTGGATTTAGTAGATTAATAATAAAACTAAAAGAACCTACAAAGTTTCTGATAGATCTAGAAGGAATATATGTTGTGTACCTCTCACAAAATGGTCTTTTCAAAAGGTTTCTAAGGACTAATTCACCCTATGGTGAATGGATCTTGGGTAGGGCTCTTCAAAATCTATTTCTATGTCCTCTACTCCTATGTTTGCACTCCTAGATTATTGATTTTCATAGTTGGATAGTCGGAAATAAATTTGGGGTCTGTGTTTCTGTGAGATGACAACAAAGTTGACAACTTTGACAACTTTGTAATTTTGCAACATTGAGATCTCCAACTTTGCTTCAGCCTCCAAATCTAAAACACACAAAGAGGGGAATTTTCTTTTTGGGTGAATGGGGGTTTTCCTTAGTCAAACCCCATTTTGGTAATCAAACCTTGAAATGAAATAAAATAACATGAAAGGAATGATGAATGAACAAGTCTATGTCACAACTCACCAAACCCTCGGATGAACCTTGGAGTATAGATCTACAACTTGCATGAACTGGCTTCAATAGATGTGGTTCTTGACCTTGAAACTTGATTTAAAACAATTCCTTGAATGCTTGAATGGGTCATGAAACCTAGATCATCATCATCATCATGTTAGCTCCAATAACATGCATGATGCAAGAAGACTTTGATGTGACAATTGGATCTTGATTTCTGTAATAACCCTTCACTAATCTTCTCTTGAATGCCTTGAAATTCTCTTGAACTTGCTAGCTTGATCTCATAAAATTTTTTTAGATTTCTTAGATGAAACTTAGTGAAATTACCTTATATTTATAGGTATGTAACTGTGTTTGTAAATATGTTAGTATCAAAGTAAAACAATAAACACACACAAATGAAACATTAAACTGAAGAAAGCTAAATAAATTGAATTCAAAGGAAACAAATAGAGCTTCTTCAGAGCCGTTCCATCTTCCTCTATCTCCAGGGATTTGTTTGAAGCTGCTGCTCTCAGATTGTGTAAGCAAAGCTTCTCTGAATGGCAACTTATAGAATGATTATGCAAAGGAAAGTGCTCCTCTATCCTATATGCTGGTGGAGTGAAAATGCTGATATGGATATGCACAGGGGCTGTAGATTATGCATAGGGGCTGTGAATTATGGATGCTATGATATGAGGTGAATAGGCCATGGTATGGAATGATTCTATGCTATGCTATGATATTAGAATGCTATGAATACTAGAAGGCTATGCTATTGCAAATTGACTATAATTTTCTTGTATGAAAGCTTCTATGTGATTTCAAAGACTCGACAGTCCTTTTTATAGCTTTTTGCAGGGAAAATTCTAGCTGGCAAAGATCAATGGTCGTTAGATTGTCTGGTAGATTTGAATGGTAAGAGATGGAGAGGTTGAGAGGAAGATGGAGAATGTTGGGAAGTTGGAGAGAAGAATGGAGCCTTGTCTTCAACCCACGGGAACAAGCTTGCACAGAAATAGAGAAATTAATTTTTTTTGTTTTGGAAGTTTGTTTTACGGTTGTTGAAGATAATCCCCAAATTAATTAATTAAATAAATTTATTTAATTTCATTTATGTGAGTTTGATTTTTGATTTTAGGACTATAGAAGATTTAATTAAATATTTTGGAATATTTAATTGTGAATGGATATTAGAAGAATTTAATTAAATATTTAGAATATTTAATGGTGAATGGACATTAGAAGAATATTAGAATACTTAATCTTTATTTGAATAAAATATTCAAACCAAGATTAAATGATAATTAATATAAATAAATCGTAATGTTTATTTGAGAAATGAATAAGAAAAGTGATTAAATAAACTTATTTATTTAATTGAAATGAAAGAATGAACAATATAAATAAATTATTTAAATTTATTTATATGTAGATTGAACTCAGAGATTTAATTAAATATTAAAAATATTTAATTAATTACCACACTATGTGATGTGACCATTTTTAGGTGTATACATTTTGCCCCTCTTTGAAGTGATGTGTTTTATGCATTGCTTCAAAGAATTTTGAAATTTACCCCAGATGTTGACTATCAAATGTTGATAAGTGTATGCCCCCTCGAACGATGAATCGATACAATTTTGATTTTTTGTGAATTTTTTTGAATTTTTAGATTTTTTTGAATTTTAAATTTTTTATGATTTTTTAGATGTCGATTCATCGTTTGAAAATTATGATATGAAGAAAATGATTTGAAAAGATGTGAGATGAAAAATTGATGACTAAATTGCCCATGCTGTGATAAAATGTATGAAATGCCCCAATTTTGTATTGATTGTTTGCGTATTGTGTTGCCCTGATTTGATGATGTTTGTCTGATAAATTTGTTCCCAAGGTTGTTAGAAAACAATTAGTAGCTGAGAAATTTGCTTTTAAAGTTGTTAAAAACAAATAGTTGATAGGTTTGCTTCTAAGTTTGTTAAAAACAAACATGATTTTGATAAATTTGCTTTTCATGATGATGAAGAACAAATGATTTGATAAGTTTTCTTCTAAAGTTGTTAAAAACAAACAGGATTTGATAAATTTGTTTTCCATGATGATGAAAAACAAATAGTTTGATAAGTTTGCTTCTAAAGTTGTTAAAAACAAACATGATTTGATAAATTTATTTTTGAATGATGCTGAAAAACAAATAGTTTGTTGATATTCAAATTTGATTGATTTGTCTTGATGATTTGATATTGATTTTTCTTTGACTTGATGATTCTTCTTATTCAACAGGAGAGATTGGGCATCTTGCAGTTATAGGAGCGATTCCCAAAGACATGGAGGTTGATTCCGCAGCTTGTATAGGCAGATAGAGATGTGATTGAGGCATGTAGACTGACCATTTATTTGGAAAAATATGAAAATTTGATATATTTGCTTTCATGATGATGAAAAACAAATAGTTGTTGATAAGTTTGCTTCTAAAGTTGTTAAAAACAAATAGGAATTGATATATTTGCTTTCATGATTTTGAAAAACAAATAGTTGTTGATTTGATTTGATAAGTTTTGATTGATAAGTTTTCTTCCAAACTTGTTGAAAACAAACAGTAGATTTGATAAATTTTCTTTCAAGGTTGTTGAAAGACAAATTGTAGTTTGATAATTGTGCTTTCAAAGTTGTTGAAAACAAATAGTCGAATGATGTATTCTAATTGGATTGATTTGATTGATTTGATGATCCATTTTGATTTGAATAATGGTATGATCTTCTGATGTTATTGATGTTTTGATCTTCTGATGTAGGAGCAGGTGGTGTGAGACCAACAACATTTGGGGGTAGCACCTCATAGTGTTTTCATGTGATCAGCTTTGATTTTTTTATTGAAACATTGTATACTTTGCCAGCTTTTGGGAAAATCTATAAATGTAAAATGCAGATTCTAGAATGAATGTAATCTATATTGATCATGTAGGTTATCCATACAATATTGTCATTCTGAGAGCTTATTTGTGCTTTTTGTGTCATCATAGAGCATTGAAATGTTGAAAGTTAATGCAAGCATCAAAGGGTATGTTAGCACCAGTGATGACCTGAGTATTGCTTTCATGATTTTTGATATAGCAAGATAATACAAGAATCTAAGTATTGTAATCAAGGAAAAATAAGATTTGTTAAAGGGGTTAGCACAATAACATTAAAATCCATTGAAGTAACAAAGTACAAAGAAAATCAACATGAAAATAAAAAGGAACAATGTTACCCTAAGTCTTCATCTTCCATGCTTCACCTTTGTTACACCTTCTAGTTTGCAGCAAATTGAATGAGGCCCTCAAATTTCAAATGAGCACCTAGACTAATGTCAAAGCCCTATGCAAATGTTGAAGGATTTATATAAAAGAAATGATCTCACAATAGACTAAAATGATAATGACTGCAAATGACAATAATAATAACCTAAGTTGACAGAAAGAGCATGAGATCTCAAAATAAGACCAAAATTACCATTTTATAAAAACTGCAATTTTGAATGTGTGGCCAGGATGAGAAGATGACAAATACCCTAGAATCAATGATCAAGATTGAATGTTGTAGTATGAATAAGGGTTAGGTCAAAATTAGGGCAAATGATAAAGATGAAGGGTTGAGATTGAATTATGAGATAATACAATCAATGTCTGAAATTAAATGAGATGTCAAGAGATAAGATTTGATTTGGAAGATAAGATTGGCACAGAAAAAGAGGTTGCTAGAGAAATTAAATAATAAAATTTATTTACTCCAGTTGACCAGTGAATAATTTAAATAATAAAGATATTATTTAATTACAGAGGAATGTGACAAAATGAATTATTTTGAATTAAATGATGATTTAATTCAAAATTCAAGAGAGTTGACTAAATTAAATAAATCAAATTTATTTAATTTAATGAGAGAAAAGGCTAATGAATAATTAAATAATTAAAATAATTATTTAATTATTGTGGAAAGTGGACAAAAATTAAATAAATTAAAATCTATTTAATTTTAAAAGGGGACCTAATTAGTGACATAATTAAATAAATAAAATTTATTTAAATAATTAATCAAGAGGAAAAATAAATGACAAAGGGAAATTAAATAAATTAAGAAATTTATTTAATTACAAGAAGACTTTAGACAATTAATGATGTATTTAATAAATAAATTAAAATTTATTTATTAATAATCATGAAGAATAAATGACATGAATTAATTAAATAATTATGAATTATTTAATCAATAGTCGAATGTGGACCAAGGACATAATTAAATGACTTAATTATGCTAGGACGAAAGTGGTAAAAATGAAGCTTGCAGGTCTAGGTCATTTTTAGGTGTCTACATTTTGCCCCTCTTTGTCATAATGTCGCTTGTCGCGTTGTGACAAAAAAATAAGTCAAAAAATGCCCCAATGCAAAATAAGATGATGAAGAAGGACGAGGAGGGGGTATGCCCCCTCGAGAGGACAGACGGGTTCCAAGAACATGAGTGTGCTCTCGAAATTGATGAGAAGACTAGAATATGAAGAGACAAAGAAATGTTAGTGCAAAAGATATGGATGATGATATGGATGCAATGCCTATATGAGACGAGTGAGAGAAGATGACAAGACTAAAGAAGATGCATGTTAGTTCCTAGACCAAATCCTTCAAAACATTGCCATAGGACTAATATTTATTGCTCTTAATCATCATTGGGCGGTAAAAATGACACAAATGGACAACAAACACAATGGTATGATGTAGACCAAGGTGTGCAAGGTTATCCACTTGAAAAACAGATAGTCACAGACAAAGAATGTCTTAACTCATACTAGGGGTCATGTTGCCCCAGTCTTTTTGTCGAGACAATCCATAGACAGTAGTCAAAGAAAATAAAATATGCCAGGAGACGTCATCGCACCTCTAAATCCTTCATGGGACATCCTCGAGGTAGCTAGTAACATGAACAAAAAGACAAGATAGTAAAAAATATAAGACAAAATAGCCAAGATAGCCAAAAGATAAGATAAAAAAGACCAGAAAGATTAACAGCCATGTAATTTTTTTTGCCAATGTTTGTTTGCCAAAGATTGAATTCTTGTTTGATTTGACAGTTTTGACAGTTTAAGAGTTTTGCCAATTTGACGGTGTTGCCGGTTTGACGGGGCCTATTGTCAGAAAGGACACATCCTGAAAAGGCAAAGGACATTTTTGATGAGGTCTAACTCCAAGGACACATCTTGAAGAGGACCAAAGAGTGATGAGATTGACATTGTTTTGACTAATATGTTTTGGCAAGTTGACTGATGTTGACTGTATGATTGATTGGCTTATGTTGTCTAATTTTGACCAATTTTGACATTGACGTTTCAAATGACTGTCTTGTTTTTGAGTTTGACTATGTCTGACTTATTTGACCAATGTGATGATTGTGAAAAATTCCATGATTTTATTTGGACCAACCTAAAAGGACTGACCTAATGTCTCGGGGACTCATCGACTGATGGCCTTGCCTACGTAGCAAATGCAGAGACAACGTAGTTCGACAATGACATGGACTGACTGACATGACTGAATTTGACTCCATTTTTAGGATTTTGACATTGATTTGAATGTTTTTGTATTTTTCTTTAGGACATTTTATGATTTTTAGGTCTTTCTTTAGGACATTTTATGATTTTTTTGGTCTTTCTTAGGACATTTTATGATTTTTGTCTTTATTCAGGACTTTTTTCCATTTTTTATTTTTTTTTGGATTTTGACATTTAAGAGGATCATGACAAATGCATATGATTGATGCCTACACATGAGAATCCAAGGACAAACATGAGTGTGCCCCTAGTCAAGCTGAATACCAATTGACAGGTGATGACAATGTTGTTTGACGTGGGAATGACGTATCCTGAAACAATGTGAGGACGATGACGATAATGTGACAAAAGTATGGAGGTCTACAACTGGGCCAGGAACGCAATCAAGTAAAATTTTGGATAATGTGCTTGTATGGATTAGACTCGTTGCATTTGGAATGACTTGGTTGGGGCTAGATGGGATGATAGAGTTTCCTTAGACCGTTTGACAAGGGAAAGCCAAGATAGGTGACAAGCATGAAAGGATGGGAGGTGGCCTTGGTAAAAGATGAGACACATGAAACTAAGGGAATTGTCATATGATTTCCAAGGACTATGTCGTACAAGGACAATAAGACTATGACGGTCAATGACATGATGTTTCATGAATCATGTATGACTAAAGGATAGACATGTCAAGAGTTTTCCCAAAGCATGATTTATGTGTGCTAGTTTTATGTCAAGACCAAGATAGGTGGGAAAAATGCATGGAAATGATAGGGCTTAGATGGATGTCAATGTCATAAGGAAGGCATGGGAAATGAGACGACTTGCCCCCAAGTGTAAGAGTCCACATAGACGATTTATTTTACACATGACGCCTGTTTGCCAGGTTTTCATCATGGTACTTATCTAGGGTGCCTATTTACCAGGTTTTCACCATTGGATGAATTTTTCTCTTTACTGTTTTCTTGACTTTTTGATTTTTTTATTTTTTTTGGTGTCACCAAGACGCCTGTTTGCCAGGTTTTCATTAGGGTGACAATTTTTTTACATTATTCAATTTTTTTTTGTATTTTTGATTTTGTGGATAGCCTGGATGCTTTAGATAACCACTGACTGTTTTGAATCCACTAACGGTGCCGATGTAGAGACTGGTGCCATGATATGACAATAATGACCTTGATAAAGGAGTTGTCTTGTCAGGATTGTAGCACTTGTATACAACTGATCGATGTCATTGTGATCCTTTCTGATACTAGAATTGTCCTTATCAAAATACGCACATCGCAATAGAGTGCCATGAGAGTCCTTGTGGTAAGGAGTTGTTGCCGTGATGTGACGGATTTGTGATGTGGGATTTTTGGACTTTAGGCGAGATGTAGGATTATGACAAATGATGGTAGACGTGGAAAGGTTGTTTGGACGTTTGGATGAATGACTTTTTATTTTCCAAACTTGGGATGGTGGGTGACGGATTTTGGAGGAATGGTGTTTGGAACCAACACTTTTATATGCCTTGATTGATGACCATTTTGAAGGAGGTGGACATGTGTTATATGTGGGAGTCCTCTTGTCTTGTGGCTCCACATTGTGATTGACTTTTGTATTTGACTTGATGTCTTTGTTTGATCCCTCTTTCTTTGGGATCCATTTTAATTTCATTTGTCCACTTGTCCTTTTGTTTGATTCAATGGACTTTGACATTTGATTTTGATCTTTTGACTTGTAAGAATTTTGTTTTTGTTGGTCCCAAAGGGGAGGTTGATTCATGATAGAATAACGGTTCATGGTGTGGGTGGATGGGGTGTTGGCAACAACCTTATGAAAAGGATTTCTCATGGACTCCATTTTGACATTTGTATCTGACAAAGTTGCCCCCAGTATCGAGGAGGTACCACTAACATCGTTTGATTTGCTGACTGAAGAATACCCAAGACCTTGATGTCTGTAATTTTCCTAAAGCTGTACTGGTTCAAGAATGCCTTGCTCATGTATGCCTAGTCATTTGCCTTGATATTACATGCTTTGAAAGATTCTATTTGCGATGGGGTATTTGTTGTTTTGAAAGCAAGATGCTAACCCATCATGATGTCTATGGACACTGTCACTTGTAATATTTTCATTTGCAAGAAAGCCTACTCTGACAAAGATAGATGACCCTAGTTGATAACGTGTCTTAGCTTCATTGTCTTGTTGGACATATTCCTGACTGATATCTTTGGTCTGATCATGTGACATGTTAGGTTCAGATGATTCTATTGGTGCTTCCAAAGCAATGTCAAAACCGTCTTGATGGTCATTATTATATAGTCCCATGAAGTTAGCTATAGCTTCATCATTTGCAAATATGTCCATATTGGAATACTCTTGTGCTTGAGGAATATTGTCTATGTGTGTAATGGAGGCAAGTGTCTCATTTTGGAAACTGTCAATAGTCGAGGCCTGTATAGGATTGGAAAGTGTTTGATCATGAATGGTGTAAAGGTCAAGGAGTGGATCATTTTGGACTTCTTGGTCAACAATAGGGTCTTGGTCAAAGATGGGGTTGTCATGGATTTGGACTTCTTGGTCAATGATAGGGTCTCGTTCAAAGATGGGGTTGTCATGGATAGGTGTGTTTTGGATGTCATGATTGTCTTGAATGACTCCCTGAATGGAGTTTAAGATAGGGTAATGGGATGGACTACCTTGTTCTTAACATGAGGGTGACATTATAAGGTTATGCTTTGGGCTTTCATTTTGACATGTATCCTCAAGTTTAGACAATGGAATTTGACTTTAACCAATGATAGAATTTTCATGACTAGATGTGGCTTGTGAGGGGATGACTTGAAAAGGATTAATGAATGATGGACTAGGATAGGATGTGGGGACTTGGACTGGACTAGTATGTGAAGGACTAGTATATGACATGGGTACTTGCATTGGACTAGTATGTGAAGGATAAGGGTATGACATGGGGACTTGGACTGCATATGTCATGGAGTCTTGGACTGGATTAACTATTGAAGGACAAGGATATGACGTGGAGACTTCGACTGGATTGGTGTAAGGTTGATTGAAATAGGACATGGAGACTTGGACCGGATCGGTATGGTATGATGTGGGGACTTGACATGAGTTGGTAGATGGTTGATAATGCATGCAAACTTGGATGGGATTGATAGGTGAAGGGTCAAAATATGACATGGAGGTTTGGAATGGACTATTGGACAGTTGGCTTCCCTTGTCAAGGTTAGGATAAGGGTGATAAGTGGACATTTGTTGTGAATTAATGGTAGAATTTATGTCAAGTGAATTTTGATAGTGAGGGTAGATGGACGGAGGACTAGGACTGATGGGTTGTTGGTATGAAGGACCTTGATTTTCGGCTTGGATAAATTGTCTCCTAAAGTCTGAGGCTTCTTGGTATTGACCTCTACAGAGTAATTCGTATTCAATTTTACTCGCAAGCCTATCCATATCTTGGCAAAGGGAAGACAAGGTGGTGGATGTCATGATGTTGTTAAATGTAGAGTGATAATGATTTTTTTCTAAGGGAAATGACTAATGCAACGTGATAAAATTGGTCAAGAAAGGATGCCAAATGCTAAGGTGACAATGAAGATGTTGACTAAGGAAAATGACCAATGCCAAGTCTAAATACCAAATGGGGACTATGATGGACAATACCAAGTCTAAGTTCAAAATGAAGACTGAGATTGTGTTTTGATGTCTTGTTGAAAAGTCTGAGTTGTCCAAGGTCAATTGTTTGTGTCCAGATTTGTGAATATTGTGTATAATGTTTTGAAAAAATCCAACAAGCACTTGACAAGCACAATGTTTTGAAAAGTAACCAAACACACATCAGATAAGCATGATCCTAGGTTAGGCCATGACAATATTCACTAGATTCCACGTAACCGCATATCTGTCGCATGTGAATTCAGAAGCTTGTTTGCACAGGCTCCCCCTTACAGTGCACTCTCTTCTCAGGCCAACCAAGCTTCCAACCCCCATGAAACTCCCATGGCGAGTTGATCACCTCTACTACAAACTGCGAAAGTGTGGATGCCTTCACACTGACCAGTGCTGGGCTAGCAAATAGAAGAATTTTGGCTTACTACACAAGAGTTTTTAGTTCGGGACCCCCATTCGAGTGGCCATACATGGGGCAAGAGATTAATCACCATTAAGGTGGCACTCCAGCCTGAAGAGGTTAAGCTCAATAGGGTTTAAGGGAGTACAACTCCGTCTGTATGACACATCCGCACTCGCAACCTTAGGTTTTCCCTTAAGGTTTACATTTATATACCGGTTGGGGGTAGCTTGGCTTTAGCTCCGTTGTCGATTTGAGTCGCATTGGGGTGATGAAATCCCCAAGCAGGCCCAATTTCTAGAGTTGGTAACCATTTCTCTTACACCCAAGATCACCCAAAAGCGCGAGGGGAGAGGATACTCCGATGTACCAAGTCAAGGTAAATAACAAATAAGAATGGGTCTGATTTTCTGATCATAAGGTTTTCACCAAGTGAGAGCATACTCACTTACCACTCCACAAGCACAATCAATCAAAGAAGACATGATTCTTTTTATAAGCACCAAATTCAAATGTTTGCTAATCTAAGAAAAAAAAACAAGCAAAAAGTTTGTTTATTCCTTCTTTGACATTCGAATCTGCAAACAATGAATATTAGTAGTCTCATATGCAATGGTCTTGGACACACGAATGAGAATCGCCACACGCTACAAGAAAAGATTAGTCACGACTATTAGAGAGTTAGCTAGTCACAACAAATTTGATTTTTAGAAAAAAATTTGATAGTAAAATGAAAAATATAGAGAATAAAGCCCTTCTAAAATCTCAATAGGTTTCCAAAAATATAAATAAATCAGAAAATTTTTCTGTTTTGCACCAGAAATTAATTTTTTATGAAAAATCATAAAAAAATTATAAAAAATACAAAAAAGCTCTAAAAATACTAATTTTTTTACTAGAGTTGTTTTATTTTATCCCAAATCTACAAAAAAATATTTATGAGTAGATCTACAACCGTGAGTGAGATCTAAGCAAATCTATTTTAAACCCTAATTTCAAAAAATCTATTTTTTGACTAATAATTGCACATCCAAATTTAAAAACTAAAGAGTAGACCCCTATTAAAATTCAAAGAGATTTCCAGAAATGTAAACATATCTGAAAAATTCAATTATTTGCTTCCGAAATTATTTTTTTATGAAATACATCAAGAAAATTATAGAAAATTTAAAACAGCTCCAAAAATTCTAATTTTTGGAATGAGAGCTTTTGATAGTGCCCTCGAGCTACAGAAAAAAAATTGTGAGAAAATACAAATCCGTGTGAAAGATGTGGTCGAATCCTTGGAAACTAGGGTTTTGTCCAAAAATGATGCCAAACCTGCAACAAAAAGCTAACAAAACCTGCAACAAGAAGAAACCAACTCCAAAAATGGTTTTTATTTGTCCAAATATGTCAGGTTCACCAATTTAATCAAGGGAAAATCAGATTTATTAAAGGGGTTAGCACAATAACATTAAAATCTATTGAAGTAATAAAGTACAAAGGAAATCAACATGAAAATAAAAAGGAACAATGTTACCCTAAGTCTTCATCTTCCATGCTTCACCTTTGTTACACCTTCTAGTTTGCAGCAAATTGAATGAGGCCCTCAGATTTCAAATGAGCACCTAGACTAATGTCAAAGCCCTATGCAAAGGTTGAAGGATTTATATAAAAGAAATGATCACAAATGTCAAAACCCTATGCAAAGGTTGAAGGATTTATATAAAAGAAATGATCTCACAATAGACTAAAATGACAATGACTGCAAATGACAATAATAATAACCTAAGTTGACATAATGAGCATGAGATCTCAAAATAAGACCAAAATTGCCATTTTATAAAAATTGCAATTTTGAATGTGTGGCCAGGATGAGAAGATGACAAATACCCTAGAATCAATGATCAAGATTGAATGTTGTAGTATGAATTAGGGTTAGGTCAAAATTAGGGCAAATGATAAAGATGAAGGGTTGAGATTGAATTATGAGATAATTCAATCAATGGCTGAAATTAAATGAGATGTCAAGAGATAAGATTTGATTTGGAAGATAAGATTGGCATGGAAAAAGAGGTTGCTGGAGAAATTAAATAATAAAATTTATTTACTCCAGTTGACCAGTGAATAATTTAAATAATAAAGATATTATTAATTACAGAGGAATGTGACAAAATGAATTATTTTGAATTAAATGATGATTTAATTCAAAATTCAAGAGAGTTAACTAAATTAAATAAATCAAATTTATTTAATTTAATGAGAGAAAAGGCTAATGAATAATTAAATAATTAAAATAATTATTTAATTATTGTGGAAAGTGGACAAAAAATTAAATAAATTAAAATCTATTTAATTTTAAAAGAAGGGGACCTAATTAGTGACGTAAATAAATAAATAAAATTTATTTAAATAATTAATCAAGAGGAAAAATAAATGACAAAGGGAAATTAAATAAATTAAGAAATTTATTTAATTACAGGAAGACTTTAGACAATTAATGACGTATTTAATAAATAAATTAAAATTTATTTATTAATAATCATGAAGAATAAATGACATGAATTAATTAAATAATTATGAATTATTTAATCAATAGTCGAATGTGGACCAAGGACATAATTAAATGACTTAATTATGCTAGGAAAAAAGTGGTAAAAATGAAGCTTGCGGGCCTAGGTCATTTTTAGGTGTCTACAGGTATAACTGAACCGAGATGACCTGAGTATCACTTGCATAAATAGACAAGAGTTAACTCGTTTCCCATGCAAATTCTGAAATGTCATCAATGATACTTAGTAGAGCATGTCTCGCAACCAATTTGCATAGTACTAATGATTTCCTCGCAAACAACAGACAAAGAAAAATCATACTCCTTCCTTGCTTTTCTAGTTCAGTACATCATTGAATTGCTCCAGAGATATGATAGAAAATCAAACAACCATTCAAATCTTGCCTAAAATATTTCAAACTTTATTCAGATTAAGATCATCCAAATTGGTTGTCAACATTGATGTTTTTGTAATAATGTTTGTTTTGGATCATGTTGTCTTGATTTCAATTGGCATTGAATAAGCATGTTGTGATTGATTTGATACGGCAATGTTTGTTACATTTTGGCAAACCATCTTGTGTCTATTTGTGATGTTCGAAAAGCTCATTGCCCCTTGCTTGTTTAGTCTGTGTTTCTGCCCCTAGTGTAAACACAACCTAAATATTATGGATATGTACAAATTTCATCAAGCCATGATTAAACACAAGGATTCCCGTTGCGTGATATGGATATGATAGATATGTATAGATGATAGATATGGATAAATGAAAGATATGTATGAAAGATATGGATAAGATATATGATGTTCAAGAAGATCCTTAACCTTGTCAAGAATAAAGGTGGAAATGTAAGGAATAGGCATAGAAAGGATAATAACCATGAATGATAAGATGGATGAAACTTGTCCCTAAGTGTAGAGTGCAAGAGGAATATGGAAGATAGGATATGGATGATAGGGAGATGGAGGAAGGACTTAAGCATCAAGTTTCACAACCAAATATCCCTCTAATAAACCATGGCAATGGGAATTAGAATCCTAAATGTTGGTAGATTAATGATATGATGGAAGAATCTAAGGACTTATGCAAAGGTTTGGATTAAAGGAGAATGATGGGGGATGAATGTTGGATAATGGATAGGAGGTTGGAAAACTTGTTGATGGATAGATGGAAAGGTTGGAAAGATCAACATTGGCACACACCTTGAAGGGCGATGGAAAATTGGAGGAAACTTTTGGATTAGCAAATTTGGATGCCAATTTAGATTTTATTGCTTTTATGAGACTTTTAGGAATCCACATGACTTTTGACTTTGAGTTTTGCTTTGGGGACCTTTGTGGCCTTTGACATTTTTCCTTTTTATTTATGGACCTTTGTGGTCTTTGAAAATTTCCTTTTTACTTTGATGGGCCTTTGTGACCTTTGAAAATTGCCTTTGCTTTGATGGGCCTTTGTGGCCTTTGAAAATTGCCTTTTGATTTTTGGATCAAATTTTATTTTATTTTTGCATGACTCTTCAAGGAGACATGTTGATCCTTTGATACATGTGGAGTTTTATATTGATGCTTTTGACATTTGGCACCCAAATTTCTTCCAAGAGCAATGGGAGGGGTGGATTGAGATGAACGATATGGAGGTATGATGGATGAGTTAATGAAGGAAGAAATTTGAAAGTGGATCAAAGATGTGTGCCTTTGTTGTTCTTGAAGAATAGGAGATGGAGAAATGTGGGACCCTAATATGGATGGAAGGGTTGATGAACTAGGGTTGGGATGATAAGGACCAAGGATAGATGGAAGGTTTGATGAACTAGGATAAGGACCTAGGATGGATGGAGAGTTTGATGGACTAGGATAAGGACCTAGGATGAATGGAAGGTTTGATGAACTAGGACACTTAGGTGTATAAACAAGGCCATGGTGATATGGGTTTCTTTGAATAGAAAGGGGTTCTAGGATACCTTGCCCATGAAGGCCTAATCCTTTTCCTTTGTAATTCATACTTTGACACATTTGTTTACCAATGGGATATGTATTGTTTGTAAAATAAGATGCAAGTCCATTTTGAGGAGGATATGATATGGATGAGAGGATAGGTGTTGGAAGTAAACCAGAATGGATAAAGGTGGAGGATCCCAATTTATAGGTGTGGGGCTCATGGATAATGTGAATAGTTGTAATAGGCTCTTAACATGGGGATGATGGGGTATTTTGATCTTGACTTGGAAAAGGATTATGAAGTGGTATGAAAGGAATATCTTGATCATGAGAAGGATAATCATCTTTATGGGATGAAAGGGTATCCTTAAATGGAAGCATACATTGATCTTGATGAGGAAGGGAATCATGAGATTTTGTAGAAATAATATCTTGATTATCAATTGGTAAGACATCATTAGATAGGATGAAAGAACTATCATGCTCTTGTGATGCAATAGAATCATGGGATGGTATGGATTGATTAGATGATGTGGAAGAAGAACTTGGAAGAACATTTTGTTCTTGAGATGGAAGAGGATTATCATGGGTGAATAATGAAAGGAGGGGATCATCATATGGTTCTTGAGAGATGGGATCTTGATCAAAGATAGGAAGGGTTTGTAGAATGTTTTGATCGAGATGTGTAGATTGAAATGAATCATCAGATGTAAAGGATATGATAGAAGAAGGTGATTGAATGGAATCATTATCTTGAGTGAAAGAATTGTGAGGTTCATTTTGAATTATGGGGGATGAAGATAAATGCATGACATGACAAAATTGGTCAATTTTTTTTTATGGCTTAGATTTGGGCTTCTCATATAACCTTTGCAAAAATTCAAAAACATTGAATTTGGATGATGTTGCTTTTGGAGGAGAAGAGGTTACATTCATATTTCCATCAAAGGACTTTGTAGTTGTGCCCCCTTTTATTTCCTTGATTTTCCTTTGGAGTGCTCTTGTTTGTTGGGGAAGACTACTAAGATCATTTAATGGAGTTTTAGTCTTTTCAGGATCTTCCTTAATTTTCTCCATATTGTAATTAGAGGGAAATTTGGCACCTTGGTTTGCTAAGAAAAGAAAGTAGCCTTCTTTATCTCACTCTAACATCTTGTCCAAAATTTGGTGAAACTATGGATCCTATTCAGCTTCTTGAATCATTTCATTGGTTATTTCATCATTTGAACTATTCCCAGTATGAAACCTATGAAAATGATTTTCTTCCCTATCACCCATGTTGTAAAGTGGACAACAGACATATGCTTTTGAAACATTCTTCTAGACTTAGATCATAGGTTTACAAGTACAAAAATGATGATGTCTTGATCTGATAAGATGAAAATCTTATGATATGATCAAATGATGTTTCTAACTCTTGATTATGGCTTCCAAGATGAAAGGATATCATAATCCTGTTGGGGAAGTTGAACCAATAATCAAAAACTTATTTGAAAAGATGCACTTTTTTTTTTGAGATTTGATCCTAGTCTCAAAAAATGATAAGTGTAATCAATGTAATTGTGTGTTTTGGATGATCTTTACTAAATTAATGTTTTGAAAACACATCAAGTAAGTTTTAGAATAGTTGTCTTTAAACATTAAGTGTATGACCAAATTTTTTTTCAAAAATTGTTTTCACAGGTTTTACACATGACAAATAGTTCAAGCAGACTCACTCTTAGTACTCAAGTAGGTCATCATAGTAATCAACAGCCCACATCTTAGAACTGTGTCGACTCACACAGCCATGTCACCCCTGAAAGGGTGCCCGTGTTTTTCTCTTTTCCAGATGCGTACTCAGAGTGACGAAAGTGGATACCGGATCCCCCGAGCAAATAGTCCTTGACAGTTATATGGTGAGTATCTTGGGGGTAGATTCTTCCCTCCCCTGCACTGTGATTATTATGACATTTGGAAATTGACTTCGGTTGGGTACTACACTAGGTTCATAGTAAGGATTTCTGTTCGATGCGGCAAATGATATACTCCCTTGAGAGACCTCCCTACCTCTAGAACAAAGGCTTTGGGGATGGTTATCTTGCACACTACCGTCAAAAGAGGGTTTCCCCAATTTTGCTTTAAATTTTATAGTGGGGTGGAATAGCTTGGCTTTGGCTTGAACCCACTTGAGTCGTTCCTCTTGGGTGAGTACTTTTTTCGACAAGAGCAGGCTCTCTAAAAGGTTTTAACAAAATTGGAAATTGCATGAAATGAAATAGACGAGTTTGGCATTTTGATCACCCAGTTAAGGGGAGAGCATAGGCCTTTCACTATTTAAAACAAAGCAAACAAGGATTCAATTTTAAGCCCAAATAGACAATTTGCTATGCTAGGTGAAGATGTTGCTTCACAAAAACATGAAGTTCTTTTTAGCCCAAAACATAAAATGAAGTGACTATCCTAGGTTTGCTTGATTCTTTTAAAATTCCTACTATCTGTGGTCGCGTCAGATTTGGTCAAATTATATTTAAATTATAGATTACAATTTGCAGCCTTTTTAGAAGTGTGCTATAACAGACATCTCAGGCGCTAAAACAGAGTTCATGGGCACTACAGGATGAATTAAGGGCGCTACAAGATGAATTATGAGTGTTGTAGGATGAATCATGGGTGCTGTAGGATGGGTCACAGATGTTGCAGGATGAGTCACAGACATTGTAGGATAAGTCATTAGCACTATAGGATGGGTCACAGATGTTGTAGGATGAGTCAAGGGCTATAGGATGAGTCACGGGCGCTGCAGGATGAGTCACGGGCCCTGAACTGGGTGTGAATTGTGCTAAAGCGTGTTTATTGTGCTAATACATTGTTTTAGCCGTGACTTGTTAGAAAAACCTACAAAAAGATGTTAAAATAGGGGCAAGAGCCCCACGGTGGGTGCCAAAAATGTGTTTGTAAATATGTTAGTATCAAAGTAAAATAATAAACACACACAAATGAAACATTAAACTGAAGAAAGCTAAATAAATTAAATTCAAAGGAAACAAATAGAGCTTCTTCAGAGCCGTTCCATCTTCCTCTATCTCCAGGGATTTGTTTGAAGCTGCTACTCTCAGATTGTGTAAGCAAAGGTTCTCCGAATGGCAACCTGTAGAATGAGTATGCAAAGGAAAGTGCTCCTCTATCCTATATGCTAGTGGAGTGAAAATGTTGATACAAATATGCACAGGTGATGTAGATTATGCATAGGGGCTGTGAATTATGGATGCTATGATATGAGGTGAATAGGCCATGATATGGAATGATTATATGCTATGCTATGATGTTAGAATGCTATGAATACTAGAAGGCTATGCTATTGAAAATTGGCTATAATTTTCCTATATGAAATCTTCTCTGTGATTTCAAAGACCCGGCAGTCCTTTTTATAGCTTTTTGTAGGAAAGATCCTGGCTAGCAAAGATCAATGGCTGTGAGATTGTTTGGTAGATTCAAATGGTAAGAGATGGAGAGGTTGAGAGGAAGATGGAGAATGTTGGGAAGTTGGAGAGAAGAATGGAGCCTTGTCTTCAACCCATGGGAACAAGCTTGCATATGAATAGAGAAATTAATTTTTTTCTGTTTTGGAAGTTTGTTTCACGGTTGTTGAAGATAATCCCCAAATTAATTAATTAAATAAATTTATTTAATTTCATTTATGTGAGTTTGATTTTTGATTTTAGGACTATAAAAGATTTAATTAAATATTTTGGAATATTTAATTGTGATGCAACTTTAGAAGAATTAATTAAATATTTTGGAATATTTAATTGTGAATGGATATTAGAAGAATTTAATTAAATATTTAGAATATTTAATGGTGAATGTACATTAGAAGAATATTAGAATACTTAATCTTTATTTGAATAAAATATTCAAACCAAGATTAAATGATAATTAATATAAATAAATCGTAATGTTTATTTGAGAAATGAATAAGAAAAGTGATTAAATAAACTTATTTATTTAATCGAAATGAAAGAATGAACAATATAAATAAATTATTTAAATTTATTTATACGTAGATTGAACTCAGAGATTTAATTAAATATTAAAAATATTTAATTAATTACCAGACTATGTGATGTGACCATAGTTAGGTGTATACAGTAACATTAATTTCCCAAAATTAAAATAAGACAAGCACACATATGAATATGGATTTGAAAATGTTAAAATATCACCAAAAACATAATTAAAAAAAAATAAGACAAGCACACATATGAATATGGATTTGAAAATTAAAATAAGACAAGCACACATATGAATATGGATTTGAAAATGTTAAAATATCACTTAGGTCCTAGGTCTAAGCGAGGACCCATTCACCCATGGGTGAATGGTTCCTAGGCCACTCACCTAGGAAACACATTGCTCAATGAGAAGTGTTATGTTTAGGAATTAATGAATGTTGAGTTTCCTCTTCATAAAATATGATTAATTAGGCTTAGATTTGAATTAAAGGGGCCAATTAAGAAAAAATAACCTCAATTAATAAAAGGAGCCCTAGATAAGTGTGAAAGTGTAGAGAGGTACACTCTACAACACCACATTAAGGCATAATTAAGTCTATTTTAATTATTAGGGCCCTAGACTTAATGTGAATATGTAAAATACATATTACAACATTAAATTAAGGCATAATCAAGTTCATTTTATTATTAATTTATAATTAGGTGTGAAAATGTAAAAGGGATACATTTTTGTACACTACACCTCATCGTAAATAAAATATTTTAGAGCATTTAGTATCGAGGAGGAAGATTACGCATACATGAGAAAGGTTTTCTAGATTCATAATAGTTTCATGCAAATCTTTGATATCAAGGTCTTGGTTATTCTTCAATCAACAAATCAAATGATGTTAGTAATACCTCCATGATATTTGGGGCAACTTTATCCAATACAAACATCAAAATGGGGGCCATGAGTAGTCCTTATCATATGTTTGTTACCAAAAATCCTCCCATCCATACCATAAAACATCATTTGAAATTCATTAAAACCACCAATTGAAACCAACAAAAATAAAATTCTTACAAATACAAAGTCCAAAATCAAATTTCAAAGGCCATTGAATCAAAGAAAAATCCAAGTAGACAAATGAATTTAAAATGAATGATGAAGAAAAATGGATCAAGTAAAGAAAAGATTCCAAATACAATAGTCAATCAAAATGTGGAGCTACAAGAAAAGAGGTCTCCCAAATATAATAAATGTCCACCTCCTCCAAAATGGTCATCACATAAAGCATATAAAAATAAAAATTGTTTCCAAACACTATCTTGATAAAAAATCCAAACTCCTTCATCCATGATCCCAAGTTTGGAAAATAAAAGTTGCTACATCCAAACTTCTAAATAATCCATGGACATCTATCATCATCCATCATTATCCTATATCTCACCTAAAGTCTAAAAATCCTGCACTACAAATCTGTTGCATATTGAAAAAAACTCTTTATCATAAGGAATCTCATGGAATTTTATCATGATGTGTGTATTCTAATAAGGCCAACCTTAGAATTAGAAAGGATCACAATGAAATCCATTAGTTCTATGCAAGTTCCATGATCTTGAAAAGGAAACTCTTACAGAGAGGTCACTATTGGCATATCATGACACTAGCCTCTACATGAACACCACTAAAGGATCTAGTAAAATAAATGTTAATCTAAAGCATCAAGGCCATCTAGAGATTTCAAAAATACCAAGGCAAGAAAAAATCAAAAATACAAAAAAAATGTAAAATCATCACTGTATACATCTAAAAATGGTCATAGTTAATCAAGCTTGTTAATTAATTAAATATGAATTATTTAATTAATCTTCTAAAGTCATCTACATATAAATAAATTTAATTATTTATTTATATCATTCACTTTTATAATTCTTCTATCTTAATTAAATAAATAAACTTTATTTAATTACTACCACCTTCCATATTCCTCTTAATTAAATTAAATAAATTTTATAATTTGTTTAAATTAATTATCATATTATTCATAAATTTAATGTTTAAATTCAAAATAATGGAATATTCCTCCAAACACTTTTTTTCATGTCACAATTAAATTAAATATTATAAATATTTAATTTAACAACTTTTTCTCATTTCATGCATAATTAAATATTTTAAATATTTAATTACCTTCCATTTTCATCTCTCACACATAATTAAATATTAAATATTTAATTATGGAAACTTCTAAATTCATTGTTACATGTAATTAAATAAATTTATTTATTTAATTGTGAGATTTATTTTCAACTACAAAACCAAATCTTAACTAAAGATGATAAACGACAAGTTGCCTCTATTTTTGAGTGAAAGGTTTTGTGGGAATGAAACATCTTCCATTATTCTCTCAACCTTCTATCTTTTTCTCAACTTCTAGAATCTCTCACCGTTCATCTTGAAAAGCTTGATTTCAACTGTTGATCACATCTGCCAATTAGAATCATTCAAAAAATCTATAAATACCTCTGCGAATCCAAGCATTGGTTACACACACACATACGCATTAGAGACAGGCGATTAGCATTTTAGCATTGTTATTATCAGCGTTAGCATTCATAGAATTTCTTAGTTCAAGTTTCTTTTAATAGTAATCATAGCATGTTAATCATATCTTAGCATAGTATGCATTCATATTTAATCTCACTCTCTAGGAAGACTATTTGTTGAGCCTAGCACATGATCTGAGAGCAAGCTGGAATTGAAAAAAACACTGGAGATAGAGGATGATAGGACGACATCAAGGACAAAAGAATGAGTTTACATACCTTTTATTTGATTTTTTGTTTTGATATAATGTCTTATTGGTGTGTTTGATTTATTTATATTAATCTACACTTAATAAGCTTAATTTCAATCACATTTTATGGTGCCCACCATGGGGCATTGCCTCGTTTTTGACATCTACCTAAAAAAAATTTCTTGATAGGATTTCGTGTTTTGAAATTTGGATTTTTGAACAAATTCATGTTTTATAACATACATCGAATCTTTTAGCACATCTATAGACTATTTCAGCACACCCGCAGACTGTTTCAATGCTTTTGCAGGTATTTTAGTGCATCCAGGAACTATTTCAATGCATCCGACAATTTCTTTAGCACATATAGGGAACATAATAGTGCATCCATTTAGTTCATTTAAATTTGTCTAAATTTTTTGCATTCTTAGATTAGCGCATTTAAGGTTTTCTACAGCACTTATGAGTTCTATTTTAGAACATTGACTATTTATTTTAGTGCATATGGGTGATCTTTTAGTGCATGTAGGTTGTAACTAAACAAAAATCTGAGTTTGACGCCTTATGCCGATAGAGTTTTTTCTAGTTAAAAATAAGTAACCCTAGGGTAGACACGACAATTTAAAATGAACCAATCCTAGGATAGACATGGAATTTAAAAAGAAGCAATCCTAAGGTAGTCACCACACATTGATTTTGCAGTTAAAATGAATCCAATGTTTGTTGTGAAGCAACATCTTCACATAGATTAAATCATTGTCATTTGGGATCTAAAAAGAACATTGTCTACTTTGTCTATGGCAATAGGTCTATGCTCTCCCCTTAACTAGGTGATTAGAATACCAAACTTTCCTTTTCAATTTCTACAAGTTCATGCTTTATTACATCTTGTAGAGGGTCTGCTCTTATGGGAAAAAGTACTCACCCAAGAGGAACGATCCAAGTGGGTTCAAACCAAAGCCAGGTTATTCCACCCCACTATAAAATTTAAAGAAAATTTGGGGAAACCCACTTTTTCCAGTAGTGTGCAAGATAACCATCCCCAAAGCCTTTGTTCTAAAGGTTGGGAGGTCTCCTAAGGGAGTTTATTATTGTTGCGTTGAATGGAAACCCTTACTATGAACCTAGTGTAGTAGCCAATTGTGTCAATTTTCGAACATCCTAATAATCATAGTGCAAGGGGAGGGAAGACTCTACCCCTAAGACACTCACCATATAACTGCCAAGGACCATTTGCTTAGGGGATCTAGTATCCACTTCCGTCACTCTGAGTACGCACCTAGAAAATAAAAAAACATGGGCACCCCTTCAAGGGTAACATGGTTGTGTGAGTCAACGTAGTTCTAAGATGTGGGTTGTGGTTATTATGATGACCTACTTGAGTACTAAGAGTGAGTCTACCTGAATTGTCTGTTATGTGCAAAACCTGTGAAAACACTTTTTGAAAAAAAAAAATTGAACATACACTTGATGTTTAGTATAGGGCTTAAAAAAAACTATTTTTAGAGTGTTTACTATGTTTTCAATCACATTAATTCAGATAAAAGATCATCCAAAATGAACATGCAAAATTTTAGCTAAAATTAATCAAAACTGTTTGAAAAACTACCTTGGAAAATTGTTTTAGTGCACCTACAGTATATCTTAGCACATATGCAGTCTGTTCTAGCACATCCACTAGTTAGTTCAGTGCATTTAGATCCTATTTTTATGCATTGAGTGTTTTAGCGCATAGGCTGAATATTTTGTAAACAGTTTTTTATCACTATCAATTTTTTTTTTTGTAGCACATCTAAAACATATTGTATTGCATTTGATTGCTTCTCTGATGCATATGACTATTTCTAAAACACATATAGGGCACAGAGTAGCGCATCTATCAATTTTTAGAATTGTTACTTTTGACAGATCTAAGTTTGTAACATCTTTGGTCTAGTAGCATCTTGACATTTCTCCCATGCTTAGAGAGTGGAAATCAACTAGATTTGTCAGGAAATCGATTGCCAATAGGATCAAGAAACCCAAGAAACATTTAGGTTACAAGAAAACCTTGCAACGAAGAGAGTTTTTGTATAAAAGTCGAAACATCTTGCTCCATTATCGTGATTTTCTCGATAGGTACCAAGATTTTGTTAGGGGATTTACTGACGAGTACTTTGTAGAGCCTTTATATTCCTGAGCCTATTTCCAAAGAAGAGCTTTATCACAACGACACAATCACAATCAACCTCTCAACTTTGATTATCTACCACAACCTTCCATTGAATATCTAACACATCATAGCCAAATCCTTCAGTGATCTTAACTAGGTTATTTGATATACTTAATCATTCTAAAACAAGGATCAAATCTTAAGAGTGCACCTTTCAAACAAATTTTTGATTATTGATTCAACTTCCCCAACATGATTTTAATATCCTTCATCATTGGAAGCCACAATCAAGAATTAGGAACATCTTTGATCATATCATAAGATTTTCATCTTATCGGATCAAGACATCATCAATTTTTTCACTTATCAAAATGTGATCTAAGTCTAGAAGAACATTTCAAAATCATATGCCTATTTTTACAAGATCTCAATACAATAAACTAAAAGAGGATATTCAACAAGAAGATTGTCCCGAAAATCTCAAGAAGAAGGTGATAGTAGCAATCCCTTTTATAGTGTGAGTCGTAATCCCCTTTTTAATGACAACATGGGTGAAAGAGAAAAAAATCCATTCCATTTCAATAGAGACATGAGCAGAAATCCTATAGATAGTGATGATGAACAAGATGAAGAACATCACCTTAGAGAGGCTGAGCAAGATCCCAAATTTCACAAGGCCTTAGAAAAGATTTTAGAGCGCAACAAAGAGAAATATTTCCTATATTTGTCTTACAAAGGAGCTAAATTGCCTCATGATTTTGATACTGAGAACTTAAAGAGAAGTCTTGATGAAACACCCTTGTCTAATCTTGGTGCCTTGTCTCAACAAATTAAGGCATTTCAAGGAAAAATTAAAGACATGCAAGGGGGAACCACAACAAAGACATATGCTCTTGATGACATCTGTCCTTATCCTTTTGATCGACATCTCAACAAGATCCCATTTCCCAAACATTGTGAAACCCCAAAGTTTGGTCGTTATAATGGTAAATCGGATCCAATCGATCATATTAGAGACTTCCAAAATATGACTTTAGATTTTTCCCATGATAATAGATACTTGATGCGTTTGTTTCCTAGGAGTCTTGGAAGCCAATCTATGGAATGACTATCGAAAATCACACTACCTGTCAAGACATTTGAGGAATTGATTAATGAGTTCATATCACAATATTCCTATAACACACAACATCAAATAACCATGATTGATCTCTGCAAGGCTAAATAGAAACCTGGTGAACCATTCATTATATTTCTTCAGAGATGGAGAAGATTGTTTGCTAGATACCCATGTCATGTTCCTGAAAAGGAAAAGATCACCACTTTCATAAACAACTTAGATCAAGAGATGAGCTATCATCTTAATCTTCATTGTCCTCCCACTTTTCAAAAATTGATTGAAAATTCCATCACCATTGAAGGTGCCTTAATCTAGAGAGGGATAATAAAATTTGACAAGGACAATCCTAGCTCTTCAAATCACCACAACAAGAAGTCTAAGTTTTGGAATTGCAACAAAAACATGGTGAATGATGGTGTTGTAGATGCAAATCATGTTTTGACTAAGCCATTTGTTCTTAGTACTCCAAGTGCTTCAGGCTATAATAACTATAACAACATCAATTCGGTCACAAATCAAGGAAATAATCCTCCTCCTCCAAGGGATAACGTGAATCAAAATTTTACTCCCAATCAAGGGAATGCCAATAGTCAAGGTTACCGGGGAAACAATAACAACAAAAATACCTTAGGCGATATCCTGAACACAAATCCACAACGATCTTCATTTTTCTATAGTAGAACTTTTACTCCACTAGGACAATCTTTGGAATCTGCATTCAAAGAGTTGATGGCTAAAAATGTTCTTACTTTTCCACCTCAACACAAATTTGAACCTAGTGTGAAGCCTCCATCATGGAATGATGCATACTATTGTGATTACCATCGGTGCAAGGTCCATCATACAAATAATTGTCAATCCCTAAAAAATATTGTCCAAGACTTAATTGAAAATGGCACCATCACAATAGAAGGACACCAATAATCAAACAAAGACCACCAAGCATTTCACAGTCCTTTGCCCAACTACCAAAAGGGTGAGTCTTCTGGAAAAAGTGTGAATCATATCAATGATCATATAATCAACCATATCGACAATGACGATGAACGGGTCAATGTTATAAAAGTTAAGGAGAAGATGGAATATAGAAAAATCAATGCAACAACAAGGGCACAAGATAAAGTTGTCTTAAAGGGAACTTCTTCAAAATACACTATGCCCCCACCTCAACATAAATATGAATTTTTCATTCAATTTTAGAAATATCTTGCTTAGATTTCTATCTTAGAACTCTTGAGGATTTCCCCAGCACACAAGGAAATTCTAGAAAAGGCCCTCATTGAAACAACTGTATCCATTGATCTAGATGTGGATCAATTTCAAGCCATGGTGGGACATTTTTCCTCACCCACATGCCTTTCATTCTCCAAAAAAGATGAAGTTTCCATGACTCATCCTCACAATTCATCATTATACTTAGAGGTCATGATCCACAAGTTTCATGTCAGACGCATCCTAAAAGATGGAGGTGCTAGTTTGAACATATGTACCATGAATTTAGTTCAGGATTTAGGATTTTCTGAGGACTACATTGATCCTAGAAGAAAGATTAGTATTAAAGCCTATGATGATGAGGAAAGAGCATTTAAGGGTTTAATCATGCTACTGATCAGAGTGGGACCTGTTATTAAGAATACTTCTATCAAGTATTAGACTGTGATCTTGCATACAATATCTTGTTGGGTTGTCCATTGATCCATGAAATGCAAGCTATCTTGTCCACATATCATTAATGTCTTAAGTTTCCTTATGACGGACAGGAGATCACAATACCAGCTGATAATTCAAACAATTAGACTTGTGCCAACATCAAAGCTAGTCAAGATACTTTGGTTCCCACCAATCGAGAAGCTCTTACTAGTGCTTCTCCCAAGGTTGATACACAAATCAGTCAATTAACCAAAAGCTTTGAAAAGAAATTACGGTTCAAGGAAAATGGAGTAGGGGAGTACTCTCTATGTCTTTCTAATCTACCTACATCACCTCGGTCACATGGACAATCTTCTATCACACAACAACAGATATTAGTAGCATCAAAATCAATGCAACCACCAACAAAGCCAAGTACAAAGTTTAATGGATGATTTATCAAAGAAAAATTCCCCATGGAATATCTTGAGGATAGAGAAGTTCTAAAGTGGCTCTATAAAGATGAAGAAGAAAAAATCCTTAATGTCAAAATACCAACTGACCAATATGGTAAAGGGTATTCAATCATGCAGAAGATGGGCTATGATGGTAATGGTCCTATCGGAAAGAGAAAAGGAGTAGTTGAGCCTATTCACCTTTGGACTTGCTGCAAAAGATAAAATAGGACTAGGCTATGATACTAACTCAAAAGAAAGAATGTCCAAACAGTTGCATGATATTGTCCTCACATTGTAAGAAGGTTCCAATACAAGAGAAGCATGTTTGACAATAATTTAGAATTGCGTGGATAATAACTCTGACATAGACTCTAGTGAATATGAATGGGACACCATCTACAATGATGAGTTTTGGAGGGACAAAAAGGTTGATGTGATACACAAGTATACCCCAACTCTAATTGAAGGTGAAGGGTCAGGGTCCCAACTACAAGAATCTGAACTACAAGGTGACTATGATTCTAGTGATATTGAGTCAAATTTAAATGAATAAGACTATTGTGAGAACAATATCATCATTGATTTGCCTCATGCATTAGATCCTACAAATAACTCAGCTATGACCATAGCCATAGTCAATTTCACCTAGCCCAATGACCCGCTACCTTTAATCCATCTTGATCTCATTGAATAGGATTTATCTGAACCTATTGATATACCTATGTTTCCAAGCGATGAATCTATCATAAAATTCCTTTCTGTAGACAACACAAATTATTATTCCACTAGAAATTTTTGGCATAGAGTCTTTAATCAAGAGAGTGTCAAGTCTCCTAGCTGCAAAAGTAAAAATAAAAAGAAAAGATATAATGGTGAAAACTAGAATCTGGCAATGTTAGATCAAACAAAAGATAAAACAAAGAGTGTATTAGATGGTAAAAACCTTTTTAAGGCACCAGATGATGGGAAGCTTTACACTCTCCTAGAGCACTATCATGAGCAATCACCTATCTTGATTGAACCTACAAAAGAGGTTAATCTTGAAATTATAGAAAAACCAAGGATTCTACAGTTAGTTGCATCAATGATAGATAAAGAAGTAATAGAGTTCATGGAATTTCTAAGAGAAAATCAAGTCAACTTTGCTTGGTCTTATGCAGACATGCCAGGTCTTGATTCCAATCTCATAATGCATCACTTGTCCATCAAAATAGGAGTTAAACCTGTGAAACAAAAAATTAGGAAGATGCATCCTCATGTTGCACTACTGGTCAAAAAAGAACTCAAAAAACTCCTTGATGTGGGATTTATAAGATCAATCAACTATGCAGAATGGATCTCCAACATTGTTCCTGTATCCAAGCCAAACAAAAGTGTCAGAGAGTGCACAGATTTCAAAGATCTTAATAAAGCATGTCCTAAAGATGACTTCCCACTTCCAAACATTGATACCATAGTTGATTTGACAGCTGGCCATGCCATGTATTCACTAATGGATGGTTTTTTTGGTTACAATCAAATCAAGATTGCACTTGAAGACTAGGAAAAAAAAACTTTCACATGTCCATGGGGGACTTATTGTTGGAACGTCATGCCTTTTAGTCTAAAGAATGTTGGGGCTGCATATCAAAGGGCTATGACTACAATTTTTCTTACATGATGCACACATTCATGGAAGATTATGTAGATGATATATTGGAAAAGTCATACACAAGAGAAGGACATCTTGAAGTTTTATCCAAATTCTTTGCAAAGTTGGAAAAGTTCAAAGTCTTCCTTAACCCCAAGAAATGTGTTTTTGGGGTCACATCTAGAAAAATCTTGGGATACATAGTGTCAAAAGAGGGAATTGAAGTAGATCCTGCCAAAGTGCAGGCAAACATGGAAATGCCTCCACCAAGGAATATCAGTCAGTTGAGGTCATAACAGGGATGACTTCAATCTATACGAAGGTTCATTGCATAACTGGCTAACAAAAGTCTACCTTTCACACATCTATTGCATAAGAATGTTCCTTTCAAATGGGATGACAAGTGTGAAATGGCCTTTCAAAAAATCAAACAGTACTTAGTGAACCCACCAGTTCTAGTACCACCAAATCCAAAAAAACTACTAATCTTATATATTGCCACAACAAAGACATCTTTGGGGGAATTATTAGCATAGGAAGACTCTACAGGAAAGGAACGTGCAATTTATTACATCAACTAAATGCTAACAAGTCATGAACTCAACCACACTTTCATCGAGAAGGCTTGTCTAGCAGTAGTCTTTTCCTCATAGAAATTTGGGCACTACATGTTAAATCATACAATAAATCTTGTTGAAAACATTGATCCACTCAAATATCTACTAAGCAAAGCTACATTAATAGGAAGGTTAGCAAAATGGGTTATGATCCTGAGTGAGTTTGACATCCATTATATTGATCGCAAAGCAATCATAGGACAAGTTATCACTGACCAACTAGCGAAGCACCACTACAAGCAAAGCATCCCATGCACATTGAATTTCTAGATGCTGATGTCTTCAATGTAGAATCAAAACAACCATGGTCATTATACTTTGATGGTTCTTTCACTCAGCATGGATTGGGGGAAGGAATACTCTTTGTCACCCCTCAAGTACATTCCATTCCTCAGTCATATAGGTTAATGTTTCCCTTGCACCAACAACATAGATGAATATGAAGCTTTAATCACTAGACTTAAGATAGCATTGGAATGGAGGATCACAGAGCTACAAGTCTATGGTGACTCATAGTTAGTCATTAATTAGATCAATGATGATTATCAACCAAAGATGAAAAACTATTGCCATACAAGAAGATGGTTGACGATTTCAAGAAGTACTTCATGGATATTAGGTTCATAAAAATTCCAAGACTTGATAACAATTAGCTAATGCCATGGCCATGATTGCATCATTGTTGCAACTCCCAGAAAACTAAGCTCGCTATGAGTTTCTAGTGGAACAATCATTTACACCTGCCTATGACACACCCAAAAGCCAAATCATTTGCCACTTGGTAGGATCCGATTCACCTTGGTATGGTAAGATTTATGCCTATCTAAAAGATGACATCTTACCACTTGACTTATCCTATAAACAAAAGCGTAACTTTATCCGCCAATCCTCTTGCTATACTCTTATCATTGATACCATTTATCACCGTGGTCTTGATGGTACTTTACTTCGATGTCTTGAACATGATGAATCTGACAAGGCTTTACAAGAAGTTCATGGTGGAATTTGTGGTAATCATTCAAGTGGACTAACCTTATCCAAGAAATTGATTAGAATGGGTTACTACTGGCCTACAATGGAAAGAGAATCATTCAATTTTGTGAAGAAGTGCTCAAAATTTTAGATTCATGGGGATCTCATTCATGCTTCTGCACAAGAACTTCAACCATTCACATTGAATTGGTCATTCTCTCAATGGGGGTTAGATCTAGTGGGAAATATTCATCCTTCATCATCGAATAAACACAATTTCATCATCATAGCGACAAAGTATTTTACCAAGTGGATTGAGGCAGTACCTCTCACTAAGGTTATTGGCAAAAAAATCTCATCATTCATACTCAATTATATCATTTGTCGGTATGGCATTCCCAACTCCATGAACACAAATAATGGATGACCTTTCAAGAATGAGGATGTTGAAAAACTTTGTGAGAGATTCCATATTCAACATAGATATTCAACACCTTACTATCCACAAGGGAATGGCCAAGCAGAGGCCTCAAATAAGATTATATTGAAATTTTTGAAAAAGACTGTGAATGATGCAGGGAAAGATTGGCATGTTCAACTCAATCCCACATTATGGGCCTACATAACTAGCATCCGAACGCCAATAGGAGCAACACTGTATGCTCTTGTCTATGGAGTAGAAGCCATACTACCTCTAGAGGTTGAGATTCCATCACTAAGGTCATCATTGAAGGGTCTCACAATAGATGATGAATATAGAGTTTCTCGACAGCAAGAGTTGGAACTCATCAATGAAAAGAGACAACAAGTAGTTGATCATTTGAAAACAGATCAACAGATGATGTCTTGTAGCTATAACCATAGAGTCAAGCCATGTACCTTTCAAGTTGATCTTTTTTTGAAAGAAAATCCATGAAATTAGCAAGACAGAGAGAAGAAAGGCAAGTTTGAACCAAATTGGTTGGATCCTTACATGGTTATCGAAGTCTACGATTTAGGAGCTTACAAGTTGTCAATGCCAGAAGGGGATTTGTTTGAAGAACCCATCAACAACATGCACCTGGAGAAGTATTATGTCTGAAGTAGTTAATATCATCCATAAAAAGTCCTAAAAAAATTCATAAAAATTAGAAAAAGTCCTAAAAAAATTCATAAAAATAAAAAAAAGTCCTAAAAAAATTCATAAAAATTAGAAAAAGTCTTGAAAAAATTCATAAAATCAGAAAAAGTCCTAAAAAATTCATAAAACTAGAAAAGTCCAAAAATTCATAAAATTAGAAAAATCCTAAAAAAAATCATCATAGGGTGAAAACTTGGCAACAGGCAGTCTATTGATAGTAAAAATACAAAAAAAAAAAAGAAATCAGAAAAATGCAATAAAAATAGATAGTGAAAATCTGGCAAATAAATGCTATTTGTAGCTCTCCATCTATTAGTTCATGTTCTTCACTTAGCTTCTCAGCCTTCATTTCATGCATCTTTTCACCATCATCTTAGGGCCATAACAACATCATACGGTCATGATTTTCCTAGAGTGATAACGTCATACCATGGCTTGATCGTTGTACATATTCATTTTAGCAAGTTGTGTCAATACTGGGGGCAACAAACTTTTAGTTTCTACCAAAAAAACTAAACAATGACATAAAATTCAATCATCTAGATAAGCAATCAAATCACATGAACAACTAACTAATCATTGATCCATATCACAACAATTTTCAGCAAGTACCATATCATAACACATATCTGGATGATCTAAAATATGAATAATGTTTGGAATAGTAGTATTATATTTTGAACAATGGTTGTTTAATTTTTGATATCATCCCTCTGGAGCACACTCGATAATGTACTGAACTAGAGTGGTGAGGAAAGAGAATGATTTTTCTTTGTTTGTTGTCTTGAGATTAACTATCAATCTGGTGCAAATATGTCGCGAGACATGATTTCCAAAGCATATCATTGATGACAGTTCCAAATTTGAATAAAAAAGTGGTTAATATTTGTTTGTTTATGCAAGAAATGCTCAGGTCATCTAGGTTCAATTATACCTCGATGCTTGTGTTCACTTTCTATATCAAAAATCATGAAAGTTGTACTCAGGTCATCATTGGTGCTAATTTCCCCTCTGATGCTTGTACATACTTCTAAAATTTTAAATTCTCTATGATGATTCAAGAAATCTAACAAAGGGCTTAACAAACGGTTGGTTTTGTTTAGTTGCATTTCATTTATATCATTGTACATATCTGCATACTGGATTTGCATTAGAGTTTTGAAAGGATGAACAAAACATCAACGATTGTCATGTCTCTTTGGACTATTTGTGGAGGACATTTAGACATTGGTTTCATTATCATCTTTCATCTTCATCATTATTTCATTAATCATTATCATCTAGGTCCTGTACATATCATATGGTTTATCCTTCATTCTCATATCATTTCGATCTATTATCATTTATTTATCCATCATTATGCATTCTCAGGTCATTTATCATTTTTTTTATATCATATAATTTCATTGCATACCATTGATCATTCTCATTTTATATCATCTTCATTTTATTGCATATCATTTAGATCCTTTATCATTTCATATGATTCATTTATTCATTAAGTATTTCATATCCCTTTCATTTTCATATTATTTATTTTTTTCATATCATTAACATCTTACTTATCCTTTTTATCTCCATTTCATTTTCATTCTACACAGTTGCACACCATTTATCATCTTCTTTACCATTTCATTTTTATTTTTTATCTATGTGCCATCATTTCATAATCTATTTCATTTCACTTATCATTTAACCTCATTATTATTTATCATTATCATTTCATCCATTTCATATCATTTCATCAACATTCCATTACATAGCATTTATAATCTTATCATATATACATCTCATTATCATTCCCATCATCCATTTCATATCGTTTCATCACCATTTCATTACATATCATTTATCATCTTATCATACATCTCCTTATTATTAATCATGTTCATTTCATCCCATTATTTGTCATTTGTCACATTACATTCATATCATATCTTTCACTCATCTATCATTTTCATATCATTTATATATCATGTCATTTTTCCCATAACATTTGACTCATTTCACATATCATTTCAGATCTTTTCCTAAATCATATACATACTACAAATTCATGATGCATCTCATAAACATAAACATCCATTTTTCATCACATCATCATTATTTCTTGCATTTGAAAAATCCAAAAACAAACATTCCACGCATTCATTACTTTTTCACATCATTTTTCATAAACATATCAAATATCCCATGGAATATTTTCATAATCACATCATAAGTCATCCACCTGCATAACATCATTAGTATGCATCACAAATCATCATCATAAGCATATAATGAATCATCCTCCATTAGAAGTTAGGCATTAAAATTATCAAAGGCATCCCAAATCCATCTCATAACATATACAAACAAATGCATATCCATATCGTCATCACATCAGAAATGTACATCATCAAAACT
The DNA here is from genome assembly GCA_007258455.2 of Sequoia sempervirens. NCBI lineage: Eukaryota > Viridiplantae > Streptophyta > Pinopsida > Cupressales > Cupressaceae > Sequoia > Sequoia sempervirens. The sequence goes on from VDFB02281492.1 coordinate 308,143,767, forward strand.
CATCGCCGTTGCATATCATCGCTCATCAAAAATACATACTGTTTATGCTGAAAATTGAAGAAGCTAAATGATTTAATCTATAAATTTAAATCAAAATTTCAACATATCATCAATAAAGCCTTTCCAAATGAATACAAATTCAAAATGCAAACTAAACTATCCAAAACTAAAATAAATGCATTCAAAGGAAAATCAGCTCCATTGTTTTCCTATTTCACCATGATTCTTGATTTATGCATTTGATGCTCTTAGATTTTTATGAGCACAAGTGCAACAAGAAGCTATGATGAGTGGAAGAGAGATTGAAATTTAATTTTTAAATAAAAATGTGTATCCCAAAAAAGAGAGAAGGAGGAGGTTTTTATAGATGAATGCATAATGTGAAAATGAGAAATGAGAAATGAGTGGAGTGATTTATGCCATGATTCACATTTGGAAGCTCAAATTGTGCAATTTTGAGCTAATTCCATGGAAATTGATTTATGAATTTAATGTGCAATTTTAAGCTAATTTCATGGAATTTGATTTATGAATTTTAAATTATTTAATGAAATATGGATGCATTTTAATGATTAATGCAAATGAATAATCATGCAAATAGTCAAAGTGAAATGATTTATGTAAATGGATGATGAAAAAGCATGAGACAATTTAATGATTTGATGAAATACATGAATAGAAGAAAGTATTTAATGATTTGATTAAGTAAATAATAATATATATTTAATCAATAGACAAATATCGTTATGATTGTGAGGACAAATTTGAGTGTCTACACATACAAATGTCTAATGTCCAATGAAACTAAAAATTATAGAGAGATACATGAGATATGATAAAAAACAATGTACATGTTCCAAAAATGATATAGATGTGTAAAGTACATCAATAATACTATATCAATATAAATCACATCTCATGGCTGACTAGTGGAACCCCCTGATGGAGCTGGTCTCAAAGATGGTGGCCTGCCACTACCCCATACATCAAGATCCTATTGCAGCCCTATGACCCCTCTGTTGTGTTTCTTAGTCTGTGATCTGCTCTTGGATCTGCTATGGGACCAAGGGTAAGGATCTTTGCAGTCGGGAGGGCTCAACTCCTCGTATCTAATCCGATAATGCTTAGCCTCCTTGGCAATCTCGAATCCCTCTGCAATGGCCTCTCACAAAGATGCATTCTCAATAGTACCCATGAGTCTTTGAGCAACACCCTCTGCCTCTACTACCCTCCATTTGAAGGAATCCCTCTCTGCTATCAACTAGGCCACCTATGGGTCTGGGGCAGGACGAGGTGCCTATGCCTATGCGTATAAATACACTACCAAACTCTGAGCCTGAGCCAGCTGGCTCTGCAACTGCACCTACTAACCCTAAAGCATCTATACCTTTGCCATTCGGTACCATACCTCAGCCTTTGCATGATCTGAGCACTGGGAAAGATATCTTTCCTTTTCCTCAATGGTCTCTACTCCTCCCCTCTGCCATCTCCATTGTCATCCCCACCACCATCATCTGAGCTCTCCCCATCTCCACTCTCCTCCTCCTCATCCCCGCCACCCACTACCTGCTCTCCTCTAGCCACATCCTCCTGTCTCCTCCCCCCTAGCTGATATGCCATCAAAATCAGTGTTGGATCATCTAGACATGTAAAATGAGGGAATGGGTGTGTGTGGAAATAAGCAGCGTACTCATCCGACATTCCTGCATCAGTAATATCCGACCTGTAAACCCATACCTCAGGCTATAATATGGTATACTCTATATATTCCACCTGATATGAAATGCATGGCCCCCATCTGGTATCATCCTTGCATCACCCATAGTGTGCAACACCTTGAGGCATCCCTTGCATATAACCATACTATCTTTGTACTCACAATTCCAAAAATATCTCCATAATAAATGGGGTCTGACCTATTAGATACTAGGGCATACATACACATGGCATCTCTAGATGATCAGTATCCCATGCCTCACAATCTATGTATGGCCTCCATATCACTAAATCAACATCATCAAGTTTCATCACAAGTACTCCAACTTGCCCAACTTAGGCTAGAAAAGTTCACTAGAATATGCATACACATATGTCCTGCCTGGTGGCCTCACTCTAGGACAAAGTGGTCTCATAATAGAAATATGCTCCCATGCCTAGATGTAGAGTAGGGTAACACCACAAGACAAACTAGATGACCCTCTATATACTACCTGATGCAGGTCATGATATAAATAAGCTAACATGCATCTCCCCTAGGGATATCTTCGCTACTGACCTATCATCAGCTCAAGGATCCTCTCCCACCCAATTGATAATCCCTTTGACTGGTGATCTAGACAAAGCAAGCCTCCAATAAATTCACCCAACACTGCATGTAAGGCCAGATATCCCCTAAAATCTACCCATGACACCCAGTACCCTGCTATCTGTGCATCCCCAAACATCCTCCTGAGTGCATCTGTACCACCTAACTCCTTGTCGTCATAAACCACAAGAGCACCTACCACTAGAATCCACAAAATCCTATATACTTCCTCAGGGGTCATAGTCATCTCACCTGTCGACAAAGGAAAGGTGTTATGCTCCAAATGCCACCTCTCTGCTAGTGCAGTTAACAATCCCCTGTTGACCTAAATCGATGGTGTATACACCTGAAAATGGTCATCACATTCAATTAATTAAATACAACCTATTTGATTAATACTTCAACTTCATATAAACAAAGTCTTACTTTATTTATATTGTTCACTCTCCTCTTAATTCTCCTAATTCACATTCCTCTAAATTAAATAAACAAAAAAAAAGAGAAACTCTCTAAACATGTTTATTTGATTAATATTCCCTAATCTTGATTAAGAATTAGACCACATTTTTACAACTTTTTATGTGCCACCTCATAAAGGTCACATGGAAACAAATATGCCTAATTATTAATTGGAATTATCCTCACACACTTCCACCAATAAGAAAAAGCACATGGCTTTATTCCCCCACACTTCCAACAAATTTGGAGCACATGGGTCTTTGTTTCACACACTTGGAATCTCATACATTTGGCATGCTTCCAATTGGTCAAGGGATTCTCTTCACACACATGGCATGTTTCCCTTAGTCAAGGGGATAACATCTTGATTCCTTTCATTTCCACCATCTATTTTGTCTCCTTTGAATCTAAACCATTGATAGGTGCCACCTCACAAAATGCTTGCAAAACTCTATAAATACACCCCTTATCCTTTGCATTTATCATCCACCTTTTGAGTAATGTTATAATGCTATTTTGAAATAAAAATTGGAATAGTGCTATAATGCCATTTTTCATCCACACTTTGAGCATTATTACCATGTAGGGTTTTCATAGGAGCTTGGAGCTTTCATGGAGTCTTATACTTAGCTTTCATATTATGTGTTATTTTGCATTCTCATCTTAGATTAATTAATTTCTTCATAGTTACATTTTATCATCTCCATTGCATCATAGTTACATTTTAGGTTAGTTTAATCTTTTGTTGTATTTGAGCATATGCATAATCATGGATATCTCACTATAGTTGCATATCATCTCACTCATCTCCACTTGCTCATCTATCATCAACATCATCCTTCATTTATCATTGCATCTGTTATCCTTTCCATTGTTTCATTTCATTTAGAAGCATACCACTAATAATTCTAGCACACATTTGCATACCACTAATCCTTCCACCACACATTCGCACATAGAAATCATCTTAGCTTGCATACTAAGCATCAAATCTCATTTTCTAGGTTGTCATTTTAACAACCTTTGTGCCCATAGAAATATCAGGGCCAAATGGTTTAATAAATCCCTAGAATTAGAGAACAGTGATATGTATTTGAAAGGTTTGATTGTATTATGAATAGATTAGTTTTACCTGTTCCAAACTTTGAATGTAAATCATCTCATTAAGGTTTGTGTTGAAATTAGAATAACCCACTCTACACATTTCGACACACACACAAAATGGCACCCACTGTTGGGCCTCTGCCTCACTTATTACTAATGTTTTTGATGGTTTCATGATTGTAGGTTCAAGGTTTATGACTTGGGAACATTTTGCACCAGTTTAAAGGCAATTCTGAGCTATTTTGAGGCATTTCTGGGCTGTTTTTAGAGTTTTGGCGCCTCTTGTCTCTGTTTTAGCACCTCTTGCAAGTAGTGCAAAGACCATTTTCAACTGTTTTGAGACCATTCTGGCCTATTTTGAGAGTTTTGGTGCATCTTTCCTCTATTTCGACACCTCTTGCAATCTATCCCAAGATTGTTTTCACATGTTATGGGACCATTTTTGGTTGTTTTTAGAGTTTTGGCACCTCTTGCACCTGTTTTGGCGCCTCTTGTCAGAGTTTTGGCACCTCTTGCAATTTGTTCTGGGACTGTTTTCACCTATTCTGGGACCATTCTGGATCACTCTTAGAGTTTTGGCGCCTCTTGCACCTATTTTTGGTGCCTCTTGTCAGAGTTTTGGCACCTCTTGCATCTTGTTCTAGGACCCTTTTCACCTATTTTGAGACCATTCTGCACTGTTTTTAGAGTTTTGGTGTGTCTTGTCTATGTTATGGCACCTCTTGTCTCTGTTTTGGAGCCTCTTCTAGTTTATCATCAAAATCATAAACTCACATTTTGTGTTGTGCATTTGCAGGTTTTCCTAGATTCCCTGTGAAAGACTCAAAACATAAACTACTAACATATTATAGGGCCTGGACATTATTTACTTATTTCCTTTGGTTAAGATAGGAATGTAGCTTAAGTAAAGGGATAATGAACATCGTGTTTCCTTTTGGTTAAGTTAGGAACATAGCTTAAATTAAAGGTGAATGAACACCATGTCTTTTGTATGTGATGAATGGTAGGTATATGCTCTCCCCTTAACTGGGTGATCCAAAAAGCTAGATCCATTCTTGTTTATGTGCGAGTGTAAGTGGAGTATATGGCATGAGTTATCTCTTTATTCATGAGAAATAAAGATCGATCGAACTATGGGTATACTTGCTTGCTTTTGTTTATCCTAGAGGGCCTACCTTGTGGGAAAAAGTAATCACCCAAGGGAATGACCAACCGGTAACACGCTAAATCCAAGCGACTTCCAACTAGGATATAAATGTGGATACATGAGGAAAGTTCAAATATCATGAGGATAATTCTGATGAGATGGATCAAAAGGGACTCTCGTCGTATGGATTATCCCCCATGAACAGAATGTCTGCATTAAAACCCTTATAGATTTTCCAAAATCCTTTATCTATTCTTTGGTGTAGCAACGGTCGTTGCCAAGGCATCCACATTCTCATAGTTTTTATTAGAGGTGATCGGTTCACCATGGGAGTTTCATGGGGACTAGAAGCTTGGTTGGCCTGAGAAGAGAGTGTACTATAAGGGGGAGCTCGTGCAACCAAGCTTTTGAATTCACTCGCTAAAGATAGTGTAGTTGGGGTAAAACCTACGTGGAATCTAAAATAATACAGTCTTACATAACCCTAGGAGTGTATATTTTGCTTAATGTGTCTTCAAAATGAAACTTAAAAAAAAAACCATCGAAAATGTTACATATTGAAAGTGATAACCTTGATTCATAACTACATTCATTGAGGTAGACAAGTCAGTAACTTAGGGCCATCCATCTTTAGAAAATCAGTCCTTTTGGTAGTGTTCTAACATTCCTTGGAAAAAAAAAAAGAGTTAGAATATGTGGTTTACATGATGATTCCACGAAAGGTCGAGAATAGAAAACCAAAAATCAAACCTCTTAGTCCAAAACAACATAAAAAATGTTTTTCTATACTTTACAACTTTAGAGAAAGGTTAACCTTCAATTTTTACAAGAGAGCATGCAAAGACAATCTAGAGTTATACATGATGTACTATTGTCAAAATCCAAGACTTTTCCAACATTTTGAGTACCCTAATTATGTCTCTTGAGTCAAAACTTTGAGTCCAAGATTATTCCTTAAATACCTTAGAAGCTTAAACAATGTCGAAACGAACCTATACAAGTGGAACTTTTCAAATTAAGCCTAGATCTAAATATTTCAAGGTGCTAAATCCTCTCTATCTATCACATCTTTGAATGCAAAACCTAGTTTCATCTTTGGGATTTTTCATCCTTTAATCATGAAACTATGTCATACAATCAAATCAAACTTGGTCTAATCAATAGACTTTGTCATTCTATTTGACTTAGTTGTAATCCTTGGCACTATTTCAAACCTAGATCAAAGCTTAGTTTAAACCCTAACACTTGTATGCTTGTCCAAACAAGATCACAAAAGAGGAGACTTAAGGACAAAGAACTTGGAACACCCAACTTTGAAATGGAAAACATAGGAAGTCTGAGTAGTGAATCCTTTGATATCAAAACTCCCAACATTGAACCTCAAAATAGCAAGATCCATAGCAACATGGCTGATGCAAAAGAAATCCCTATTCCCAGACTCAACAACACTCAAGGAGAAGAAATAAGCAATGAGGATATATGACAAGTAGAACAAGACCCAAATTTCCATAAGTTTTTGGAAAAGATTTTTGAAAAAGATGAGGAAAATAATCTATTAATGTTAGCCAATCAAGGAGCTAAATTTCCCCCTAATTTTTCCATCAACATCTTAAAAGCACCTCTCCAAAAGTATGAGAAGGAAACATAACAAATGGTTACTTTAACTCACCAAATGAAAAACCTTCAACAACAAGTTCTAGACATGCAAAGGGGAACTTCAAAATGATTCTTGATCGAGGAAATTTGTCCTTATCCCTTTCATCCATCCGTCAACATGATTCATTTCCCTAAACATAGTGAATTTCCAAAGTATGATAAATACAATGGTACAACTGATCCATTAGATCACGTAAGGGAATTTCAAACTATGAGTCTAGAATTTGCACATGAGGAAACTTATTTGATGAGACTATTTCCATGAAGTCTAGGATGGAAATGCCTTGAATGGTTTTCAAAAATTACACCCCCCATCAACACATTTAAAGAGTTGGTCAATAGTTTTCTCACTCAATACTCTTACAATATCTAACATGATATCACAATGAAAGATCTTTACAACTTGAAATAAAAAAAGGGCGAGTCCTTCCTCATTTTCTTGCAAAAATGGAGGAGGTTGTTCGCAGGGTATTCTCATCCTGTGCTCGAAAAGGAAAATATAGAGATTTTCATTAATAACTTAAACAATGAGATGAGTTATAGGTTGGAATTACAATGTCCCCTTACCTTCAAAAAATTGATTGAAAATGACATTAAAATTGAAGAAGCCTTAGTCAAAAGAGGGGTCATTAAGGTATACAATGAAAACAACTCATCCAATTCCTCTAACACCTACAACAATGGGGAAAAACCTAAATTTTGGAAATGAAACAAGAACGTGGGTAACAATGAGGTCATAGCTGAAAATAAAAATACCAAACCCATATTCAACTTGATAGTAGCTACCACTAAGACTAATCAGACCAACAATCCTCCGAACACTCCAACTGTTAGCCAAAATGACAATCAGACTAATTCAGGGACTAAAGTAACACCATTTCCAAAACCTTCCAATCAATGAAAATTCACATCATTGGGACAATCCTTAGATTCTACCTTAAAGGAACTTATTGAGGCTAAGCTTATCATAGTGCTAGAAGCATGAAACTGGAATCCACAAGTGAAGCCCTTTTGGTGGAATGATGCTCATTACTGTGATTATCATCAAAACAAGGGTCATATGATGAAAGATTGTTGGCAATTAAAACACGCAATCCAAGATCTCATTGATAACAAAAAGGAACACATTGAAGGACCCCAAACAAACAGTGATCAGGGAGTGTTCAAGAACCCTTTACCCAATTATGAAAAGGGAGAGTCCTCTACATCGAATACCAAAGGCAAGAATATAAACTATGTTTATGATTCTACCATTCATTATATTGAGATGGTTGGGAATTCCATCCAAGACGTTGAAATTGGAAGCCAAGGGAAGGATGCCACTACTGAAATCCAATAGAATGATGACACTATCTCACATCAAATCAATGACCTTGAACCTAGAAATCTGATTGCTAATGTTGACATGAATGAAAATCCAGTTAATATCATCAAAATTACAAATGATCAAGACAATACACCTATCAATGAGATTACTAGAGGACAAGCCAAGGTAACATTGAAAGGAGCTACCCCTTCCATGTCCAAAATGAATTTTTTTCTTGTCACTCAATATAACATCGTTGATCAGTTACAGAAGATACCTGCTCAAATATCCATCTTGGAACTTCTCAAGATTTCACCCGCACACAAAGAGATCCTGGAACAAGCTTTAGTTACCACCATAATACCAAAAAATCTAGAATTTTGTACATTTCAAGCTGTGGTGGGACATTTGACTGCACCTCATTGCTTATCATTCTCTGAACATGACTATGCATCCACCACCCATCCGCATAACACTAATCTCCACATCGAAGTCCTAATCCATAAACATCGCATCAAACATGTCCTTATAGATGGAAGAGCAGGCTTAAATATCTACACTCTCAAGCTTGTTCATGCATTAGGATATTCTAAAAATGTTGTTGATCCTAGAAGGAAAATCACCATAAAAGCATATGATGATGAAGAAAGATCCTCTCAAGGATTGATCATCTTACCCATTCAAGTGGGACCAATCATCAAAGAAATAGTGTGTCAAGTGTTAGACAAGGAATTGACATATAACATACTCTTGGGATGCCCATGGATTCATAAAATGTAAGACGTACCATCAACCTATCATTAGTGCTTGAAATTTCCTTTCAATGGATAGGAGATCACTATTTCTGCCGATTCTAACAATCCCCAATATTGCAATGCACTCAGAACTAGTCAAGATACCTTTGTACCACATAATAGAGAAGTCATCAACTTCAATCCATCAAACAAATAAATTCCTGTGGGTTCTTCATCAAGACAGTGTGAGGAAAGGTCTCAATCAAAAGACAAAGGGGTTGCTAACTCTATTTCATGCAACAACGAAAGTCAATTTGATGCCTTATCCAAATAGTTAGAAAGGATCCAAATAAAAGACAAGGGCATGGGGGAATAATCATTTGAGCAATCATCATACTTACCACAACTTTCATCTTCTCATAAGTCATGTGGAAAACCATCTACTTCAAGACAACAATTTTTACGACCCATCACACTCTTTGATGGGAAGTTTATAAAAGCAAGCACTCAAGTAGAGGAATCAGAAGATAGGGATGTCCTCAACTGGTTATACAAAGATGAAGAAACTTCATAGTATTAGTGTCCAATATATGCACTAATAAGTATGGAAAAGGTCAGAAAATCCTAAAAAAAATGGGATATGAGGGAAATGGTCCTTTGCATAAAAGAAAAGAAGGCATTAGTGAACCAATATAGCTTATCACAATGAATCCCAAAGACAAAACATGACTAGGCTACAGGGAAGACTTAAAAGAGGAGGCTACTCAAAGAGCTGTTGAAAGAATCTTATAGTTATAGGCTAGTGAGGATCATGAAATAGATTCCAATGAATATGAATGGGACTCTCTCTAAGAAATCTTTCCATGACAAAGAGATCGATGTAATCCAAAAGTATACCCCAATATGTATGAGAGGACAAAGTTCTAGTTCTAGACCACTTGAATACGGATCACAATATGTTGTTGACTCAAGTGAAGGTGATCATTCTTCGAGTGAGAGAGACACGTTGGAAGAAAGTAACATCTTAGATCTCATTGGACAATTTGACAACATGGCTGTCCTGATGCTTACACCTCATGACCTTGACCAATCTAATGACTCATTGTCCTTAATACATCCTGAACTAATTGATTGGGATTAAAGTGAGCCACTTGACATGCCCACCTTTTTAAATGATGATTCCCTTATGAACTTCTTATGTTCTGATAACCCTGACACATGTTCCACCATTGAATCTCAGAATGAAGCTCCTAATGAAAGGAGTGTTAAACCTTTCAGTTGCAAAATGAAAAATATAGGAAATAGGTCTAGTGAAAACCACTTGGTGGCACTATTAAATTAGGAAAAAGTAAAAACAAAGAGCGTATCTCAAGGTGAAAACATCTTTGAGGCACCAAGAGATGGAAGGTTTGACACTCTCCCATAACACTATCAAGAGAGATCTCTAGTGCTAATAGAACCGACACAATCCATCAATGTTGGTACAACTGAAATAGTGCAATCCCTGTGTTTAGCAAAATCCATGACAGAAGAGGAGAAACCTTGTTTCACTGAATTCTTTAAGGAGAGACAAATCAAATTTTCTTGGTCATACGCTGACATGTCGGGCATCGATCTAGAACTCATTATGCATCATTTTTCATTACCACCTGGCACAAAACCAATAAAGAAAAAAATGAGAAAGATGCATCCCCATATCACCCTTCTAGTGAAAGCTGAGTTGAAAAAGCTATTAGATGCAGGATTCATAAGATGTATTGACTATGTCGAATGGATATGAAAAATTATTCCAATGTCCAAACTAGATAAGAGCATTAGGATATGCACGGATTTCAGGGACCTTAACAAAGCCTATCCAAAAGATGACTTTCCTCTACCAAACATTGATTTAATTGTAGAATTGACTGCTGGGCATGAAATGTTATCACTTATGGATGGCTTTTCAGGATACAACCAAATAAAGATAGCACCTAAAGATCAGGATAAAACAACCTTCACATGTCTTTGGGGCACTTTTTGCTAGAATGTGATGCCTTTTGGGTTGAAAAATGTTGGAGCTACATATCAGAGAGCTATGAATACCATCTTCCATGACATGAAGCATACTTTTATGGAAGACTATGTAGATGATTTGTTGGTAAAATCCTACACTAGAGAAGGACACTTAGAGATTCTAGACAAAATCTTCACAAGATTGGAGAAATTCAAGGTGAGTTTAAATCCAAAGAAATGTATGGTGTAATATCAACTAAACTTTTGGGATACATTTTCTTAGCTAAAGGCATTGAGGTGGATCCTGCAAAGGTTAAAGCCATCATAGAAATACCTCCTCTTAAAAACATTAGCCAACTCAGATCATTACAAGGAAGGTTCTTGTCCATTAGGATATTCATTGCTCAACTAGCTGATAAAATTCATCCTTCTCATCCTTTCAATCACTTATTACACAAGAATTCTCTTTCAAGTGGGATGACAAATGTGAAGCTACCTTCAGTCAACTAAAACAGTACTTGATGACACCACCTGTGTTGATACCACCAGTCAAGGGAAAACCATTATTACTATACATTGCAACAACTGAGATATCTTTGGGAGATTTATTAGCAAAAGAATATTCTATAGGAAAAGAAAGAGCCATCTATTATATTAGTAGGACCCTAAATGGTTATGAGATCAACTACACCTTTATTGAGAAAGTTTGCTTAGTGGTTGTATTTTCTACACAACAATTAAGGCACTACATGCAGACTTACACTATCAAACTCATTTCCAAATTGATCCATTAAAGTACTTACTCAGAAAAGCCACTTTGACAGGAAGGTTAGCCAAGTGGGTCATGATATTGAGTGAGTTCAACATTCAGTATGTGGATAGGAAAGCAATTAAAGGTCAAGCCATAGCAGATCAACTAGCTGAAGCACCCTTGTTAGATAACAATCCAACGAACATTGAATTACCTGATAATGATGTTCTAACCATATCTACGCAACAGTGGTGGCTATACTTTGATGGATCTTATACACAACATGGATCAGGTGCATGAATCTTGTTTGTTTTGCTACAAGGATACACAATTCCAAAATCCTATAGATTAATGTTTCCATGTACCAACAACATAGCTGAATATGAAGCATTGATCATTGGAATCAAGATAGCTGTTGAATGGAAAATCACAAAATTTCTAGTCTATGGTGACTCACAATTGGTCATCAACCAAGTCAATGATGATTATCAAACAAAGGATGACAAGTTGTTGCCTTACAAGAGGATGCTGGATGATTTCAAAAAGTAATTTGTTGAGATAAAGTTTGCACAGGTTCCTAGAATAGAAAACAAAGTTGTAGATTCCATGACCACCATTGCTTCTCTCTTGCAGATACCTGAACAACGAAAATGTTATGAATTCATGGTAGCACAAGTGTCCAACCTAGTATATGAAGATCCAGAATCCCAAGTGATATGCCATATTGTTGACCCTCAAATTTCCCTCTACGGAGAAATCCATACCTATCTACAAGAAAATATCCTTCCAATTAACCTATCTCAAAACTAAAAATGAAACTTCATTTGACAAGTGGCTCACCACACCCTCATAGCTAATGTACTTTATAGACAAGGTTTGGATGGTACTCTTCTTTGATGTCTAGAATGTAACGAAGTTGAAATTGCTTTACAAGAGGTTCACAAAGGTATCTGTGGCACACATTCAAGTGGCTTAACCTTAGCTAAGAAATTATTATGATTAGGGTATTACTGGCTGAATATGGTGAAAGAGTCATTTCAATATGTCAAAAGGTGTTCCAAATGCCAAATTCATGGAAACTTGATACATGCACTTGCACAAGAGTTGCATCCTTTCATAGCTACATGGCCCTTTTGCCAGTGGGAATTGGACCTTGTAGGAAATATTCATCCCTCTTCCTCTAATGGACATAATTTTATAATCACAGCCACAAAATACTTCACCAAGTGGATTTAAGTTGTTCCTTTAATCACCATCACTGGGAAGCAAATCTCCTCATGTGTCCTGAATTATCTCATGTGTCGGTATGGTGTCCCTCAATCTATCATTATAGATAATGGCCGAACCTTTAAGAATCAAGATGTTCAAGAGCTTTGTGAAATATTCCATATCCAACATTGGTTTTCTACACCTTACTATCCCCAAGGGAATGACCAAGCAGAGGCCTCAAACAAGACTATCCTAAAGATCTTGAAGAAAACCGTCAATGAAGCTTGACATGATTGGCATGTTCAACTAAACTTGACATTGTGGGCTTACAAAACTAGTATCTATACCTCGATAGGAGCAACACCCTATTCTCTTGTCTATGGATCAGAAGCTATTCTACCTATTGAGGTGAAGATACCATCCCTGCGTGTGTCACTTAAAGGGATGATTTTGGATGAGTATTATAGAGTATCTAGGCTACAAGAATTAGAACTATAGGATGAACGCTGACAACATGCATTTGATCACCTAAAAGCTTATCAACAAAATATATCTAGGAGCTACAATCATAGAGTAATACCTAGAGAATTTCAGTTGGGTGATTTAGTCTTAAAAGAAAATCCCCGTAATCAACAAGATTAGGAGAAGGGGAAATTTGAACCTAATTGGATGGATCCCTTTGTTATAGTATCAGTCTTTGGATCAAGAGCATATTAGTTATCTACACCAAAAGGGAATCTGTTCGACGAACCCCTCAATAACTTGCATCTCAAAATTTTTTACACCTAGCTCATCTGGTGCATTGGTAAAGGTCCTGGAAAAATACCAAAAAAAATCAGAAAAAGGATTGAAAAACAATAAACAAAAAGAATCGTCCTGTGGCAAAAACCACTTCGGTGGCACTCTAGGGAAGTACCTTGGTGAAAACCTGGAAAATACGTGCCTTGCATAAAATAAGTACTCTCCATCCATCTTGGGCTATGTGACTTGCTCTCAGCGTTCATCCATCATGCTTCCATCTCTATGTCCATCATGCTTCCATGTTCGCATCATAACTTGATCCAGTGTTTGTATTATGGTATCCCTTGGCATGACTTGGCCCATTCTAAAAATTAGTTTGTCCTATTGTATCACACTAGGGGCAGGTATTACATTGGGTTGGATTCTTGTACATTCTCAAGGTGAGAAAATAGAAAAATCCAAAAAACATTCAAAACATATCAAAAATCCAAAAACATTCAAAACATGTCAAAATCCCAAAACAGGTCAAAAAATTCAAAAAGTCAAAAACATAGTCTTTATTTGAACTATGTCGTCTCTGAGCTTTGAACGTAGAAAAGGGTGATCTTTGATTATCCCCCAAGACATTTTAGTTCAGTCTTCTAGGTGTTTTCTATGTTTATATTTTTGTCTTATAAATCTTGGTCATGTTGTCAGTCAAACTATATGGTCTCTGCGTGTATAACGTAGGCAAGGCTAATCTGTTGATCAGCCCCTGAGGCCCCTAGGATAGGTCTTTAGGTTAGGTCTTGGTCATCATCGTCGTGTCTCACTCTGGATTGGGGGAAAAATCCTGCACTCAGTAGGGGCAAATAAAATTTGAGCTTGAACCAATAGGTAAATAGTCATCGGACCAATGTTACAAACACAAAATTGAAATGGATGATGATATTTCTGAATCAAGGGTTTATCACATTAAACACGAAAGTTCAAATTGTTCTACTTTGATTTGTGATATCATATCTCTCGAGTCCTCAATGATGTATCGAACTAGAGGAGAAAGGAAGGAGTATGATTTTTCTTTGTTTGTTGTCTATGAATTTATCATTATTACTATGCAAGTTGTCACGAGATGTGTGCTACAAAGTATCACTGATGACATTCTAAATTTGCATAGGAAAAATATTAACTCTTGTCTGTTTACGCAAGCAATTCTCAGGTCATCTTGGTTTAATTATACTTAGGTGCTTGTGTTAACTTGTAATTTTAAAACATCATGGAAGTAGTACTTAGGTCATCTTGATCTAAAATATGCCATTGATGCTTGTACTCACTTTCAACATTTTAAAGGCCCAATGATGATAAAAAGCACGAAAATTTGGTTAATATAAATGACAACTTTTGAAAATGAGATTTGCATAGTTAAGTTAGATAGCATTCATGTTAGCATTGCATGTGTATTTATGGGGTTTTTCATTGCTGAAATAGTTTCACAATGATGTCATCTCTATTATTAATGGATTGAGTACAATGGACATTAACCAAAAAACATATAACTCTCATTTAGTTGCACATCAGTTGCATCATCATTTGCATATATTAGAAACCATTCTCATTTCATTTACATCCATACATTCCAACATGATATTTTCATTATAAAATACAAAAGAAAATAATAAAGGACATACATTGCATATCATTTCCAACATCACAATCATGTCATTTAGTTTGCCTAAATAAGTGATTTTCTTCAAATTTCCAAGAAAGTGGGGAAATATGTCAAAGTTATGAAGCTTAAAAGATCAATCTACTATAGTCTTCCCACAACTTTTTGAAGTTGGACAGATTCACTTATTTAAGCTTAAGGCCATGAACATTTGAAGTTGTGCATCTGCATAATCATTTGCATTACATCATTCATCATTACAAAAATCATCATTGCATCCTCAGTATATCATAACATCAAAATCATCATTATATCATGGAAATCAAATGCATCCTATAATCATAATATATCACATCATTTGCATTACACATCATAATAAAACAAATAAAAAATACATCACATTTCATAATCATTATCATCACATAGAAATTAAATAAATTCACAACATTGCATATCATAACATGGAAATCAAATGCATTATAATTGCTGCTATATATCATATACCATCAAAAATTTCATAATGTCCACGTGTACAAGGATATCCAAAAAGTAGGCTGAGATACATCAAAATCCAAAAGGGCACTCTATCATGGGAAACATATCCTTAATATCACAAAAGGTGTATATACAATGTCTAGGGAACATCACAAAATGCTATGTTGAGCTCCCACCATATGTTGCTGCTCTCAGGGAACTAGTACCTCCTCTACCCAATGGACCTGCACCTAGATCTCTCCTATCCCCAAGCAATGGTTGTGTAACACCCATGCTAACAGTTCAAGAATGAAATATGCCAGAACGAGATTGTACAAAACTCTCTCATTGCTCAAGAGGAACTAACTCATGATATTTACCTTTGTAAAACTGTAACTCCTGAGAAATGTTTCTGACCTCTCTAAAGAAATCCACTATACCGGTAGATGGTGTCATCTACTATATCCTCTTGGCAATAGCCTCAACCTGCTCTTTCCAGTGTCTAAAGGCATCACTATCTGAAGTAAGTATAATCATATGTGCCCACAATTGTTGTATCTACTGCCTATCTGTCCCTCTATTAGTCCTTAAAATATCAATCTGTGCTCAACATTTCCCTAACTCATCCTGAAGGGACACAATTTGTGCATGAGCGAGCACTATCTTGCTCTGAAATAATTGAATCTCTTCCTGTAAGGATGCTATCTGTGTGAACTGCTACTGTGAGGGCATCCCAATCCAAATCTTGGGAAGCACCACCTGAGCTATGATGATGCTCCTCCAATGCCTCAGAACTACAAAATCTAATGGATGACTGTCATCTGCCCCACCATCATCACCCACTGCACCACCATCACTCTCCTCGCCATCATCACCCATTGCACCACCATCACTCTCCCCACCATCATCACCTCTACAACCACCCTCAGCATCACCCTCATCACCCCTACAAGCCCCCTATCCACCATCATCACCACCCTTGTCCTCTCCTCCCTCTCCATCAACTGGCAGTACTAGCTCCTTGGGATGAGTAAATCTAGGAAATGGATGTGTATGAAAGAACTCTAAATAATCCTCGGTCACCCTGGCATCTGTAATATATGGAACATAATCCCATAAACTAGGGGTCAAGGTATAATACTTGGTACTATCTCATATGATACATAGGGGCCCCACTCTAACACATCCTGCCATCGCCGTGCATAATGGGTAACTCCTAGGGGCATCCCTTGAACCTGTCCAAATTGTCGACATACTCACAAATACAAGTAACGCTCAAGCACAACACATGTCTACCCAATCAGATAGTGAGATAATAACATATATGGCATCTCTAGCTGATCCTCTGGCCACTGCTTGCAATCCAAGTATGGCCACCACGTGACAGTTTCTAAATGATCTAGAACTCGCCTCCAATAAGCAACCTTGCCTAGCTTATGCTGGACATGTGGACCACTATAACTGAAGACATAAGGTCCCCCTATTAGTCGATGTATCTCTCCCATTGGTCGAGTGACAACTATATGCTCCCATGCCCAGGTCTATAATAATGTGACGCCGCATGACAAACTTGTCACCCCATAATATGCAACCTCATGCAAATCTCGATATAAGTGGCCTAACATACATGAGCCCTAGGTGTATCTCATACCATCAAGTGTCATCCGCGATAGTACATGACCCCAACCCACTGAAAATCCCTTTGACCTACGATCAGGACAAAGGAATCCACCAATAAATCCAGAAAACACACAACAAAGAATCATATCTGCTAATCATCTCAATCCAAGGGATCCATCAACCCATAACATAATCATCTCGACACAATCTCCACAATGCAGCTATCCTACCCCAATCTATCTTATTGTACACTACTATCTCTCCCATCACTAGGATCCATAGAATATGATAGACATTCTCGGGAGTCACAATCATCTCTCTAGTCATTAAGTGAAATTTATTATGATCACTGTGCCATCTCTCTATCAAAGCTACCAATAAACCTCTATTGATTCTATATTGTGGAATGTCTAACAAGGAAGTCAATCCACTCCAAGAGATAATCTCTAGGTTGGTTGATGACAAATGAGAGACCATGTTCTAGGTCTTCGAGAATCGCTCCTGAGACTGGAGTACATCTCCATCTCCTTAATCATGAACACAAATCAATCAATCAATGTCACGTTCAATCAAGATTATCAATCAATCAAACTAATGTGCAGTCATTCAAATCCAATCAAATCAGAAAAATCAAAATCTCATTCAATCAAACTATCATTGCTCACCTATCATGAGGATGATCTACTGTCAATCCTACTATCGTTCCTCACCTATCATAAGGATGATATGCTATCAATCCTATTATCGTTCCTTGTCTATCATGAGGACAATCTGCTATCATTCAAACTCATTGTTCCTTACCTATTTTGAGGACAATTTGTTATCAATCAAACTATCTTTCCTTGCCTATCATGAGGATGATCTACTATCATTCAAACTCATCATTCCTTGCCTATCATGAGGATGATCTGTTATCAATCAAACTATCGTTCCTTTCCTATCATGAAGATGATCTACTATCAATCCTACTATCGTTCCTTGCCCATCATGAGGATGATATGCTATCAATCCTATTATCGTTCCTTGCCTATCATGAGGATGATACAACATTGATTCTATCACTTGATTTTCACCTATCATGAGATCAAATCATCATGCAAAACATCAATCGAACACTGCACATACCATAATCTGATTGAAATTAATCCAAAACATGACAAACTAACAACTCCTAGACTTTAAGGAACTCTTGCAAACATCACCCCAAAGCCTTTTTGCAATCACACCTTGCAAAATAGGTCAAATAGCAAGCTAGACCACCTCAAATCAAAAAATAAGGAAACTTTCCAAGGCAACAAGAGGCACCATTTAGGACCCCAAAGGTGCCAAAATAGAGTATGCAACTCAAAACAAGGTTTTCAAGGCTTACAAGAGGCACCACTTGGGACACCAAAGGTGCCAAAATAGTGTTGGAGCACAAAACATGCATTTTCAAACTTACAAGAGGCACCACTTGGGACCCCAAAGGAACCAAAACTCTAAAACCACCCAAAAAAATGCATTTTGACCCTTGCGAGAGGTGCCACTTGGGACCCAAAAGGCGCCAAAACTCTCAAAAGGCTAAAAAAAACCAAATTGAAGCTTGCAAGAGGTGCCACTTGGGACCCCAAAGGTGCCAAAACTCTCAAAAGTCTCAAAAAAACCAATTTCAACCTTGCAAGAGGCACCATTTGGGACACTAAAGGCACTAAAACTCTTAAAACTCATGAAAAATTGAATTTCAAGCTTGCAAGAGGTGCCATTTGGGACCCTAAAGGTGTCAAAACTCTTAAACATACTAAAAAACACTCAAAAATGACAAAGCATCACCCAAAAGTGCATAAATGACACCCCATAAGCTATAACATCCATCTACAACATTTAAAAGACCCTTAAAAGGCAAGAAAGTGACTAACAAAGAGGTTTCTCATAAAGCGTACTGTAGGTCCAGAGGTAGCAGGCTGATCAGGTTGGTGAAGACGCTCAAAACGATGCTTGTGGTATGGGATCACCATCTCTCTCTAAGCTCTGCAATCTTCAACTTCTCCAAACTAAAAATGTGAAAATGAATCCCATTTTACCCCTTTTTACCATTTAAGGGTAAAATGGAGGGAATTAGGGTGGGATTTATTTCACATTTTTACTAAAAAGGAGGGGTAATTAATCACCACTATTCAAAGAAAGAGCTTGCAACTCCATTTTGAGAGATAAATCATCTCTGAAATCAAACCTTCAGTGAATCAACATTGGATCATCATTGCGGAATCACGACACTTATCACATCATTCAACACTTCCTTTTTACATCCTTACATTCACCTATTTATTTCTCAAGGGGGCATATATCTGTCAATACCTAAAATTCAAAAGTCTGGGGCATCAAAATCCCACATCATTTGGGGCATCCAAATCTCGCATCATCTGGGCATCAACATCAAAATATTCTTTGAAGTAATGTGTAAACACCACTTCAAAGAGGGGAAAAATGTATACACCTGAAAATGGTCATCGCATTCAATTAATTAAATACAACCTATTTGATTAATACTTCAACTACATATAAATAAAGTATTACTTTATTTATATTGATCACTCTCCTATTAATTCTCCTAATTCACATTCCTCTAAATTAAATAAACAAAAAAAGAGAGAAACTCTCTAAATGTGTTTATTTGATTAATCTTCCCTAATCCTAATTAAGAATTAGAGCACATTTCTACACCTTTTTATGTGCCACCTCATAAAGGTCACATGAAAATAAATATGCCTAATTATTAATTGGAATTATCCTCACACACTTCCACCAATAAGAAAAAGCACATGGCTTTATTCCCCCACACTTCCAACAAACTTGGAGCACATGGGTCTTTGTTTCACACACTTGGAATCTCATACATTTGGCATGCTTCCAATTGGACAAGGGATTTTCTTCACACACATGGTATGTTTCCCTTGGTCAAGGGGACAACATCTTGATTCCTTTCATCTCCACTGTCTATTTTGTCTCCTTTGAATCTAAAATGTTGATAGGTGCCACCTCACAAAATGCTTGAAAAACTCTATAAATACACCCCTTATCCTTTACATTTATCATCCACCTTTGAGTAATGTTATAATTCTATTTTGAAATACAAATTGAAATAGTGTTATAATTCCATTTTTCATCCACACTTTGAGCATTGTTACCATGCAGGTTTTTCATAGGAGGTTGGAGCTTTCATGGAGTCTTATACTTAGCTTTCATATTATGTGTTATTTTGCATTCTCATCTTAGATTAATTAATTGCTTCATAGTTACATTTTATCATCTCCATTGCATCATAGTTACATTTAGGTTAGTTTACTCTTTTGTTGCATTTGAGCATATGCATAATCATGGATAGCTCACTATAGTTGCATATTATCTCACTCATCTCCACTTGCTCATCTATCATCAACATCATCCTTCATTTATCGTTGCATCCATTATCCTTTCCATTGTTTTGTTTCATTTAGAAGCATACCACTAATCATTCCAACACACATTTGCATACCACTAATCCTTCCACCACACATGTGCACATATAAATCATCTTAGCTTGCATACTAAGCATCAAATCTCATTTTCTAGGTAGTCATTTTAATGACCTTTGTGCCCATAGAAATCCGATGGCCAAACGGTTTAATAAATACCTAGAATTAGAGAACAATGATACATATTTGAAAGGTTTGATTGTATTACGAATAGGTTAGTTTTACTTGTTTCAATCTTTGAATGTAAATCATCTCATTAAGGTTTGTGTTGACATTAGAATAACTCACTCTACACATTTTGACACATGCACAAGTGGTATAGACAATAAAGATCCCAACCCACATCCCACCATCAACTATACATTTTCTGATGTTAGATCTCGTATCCGATCCCAATGTACCGGGAAGTTCTCTCTTATTTGGAAGTTTTTGAAAACCTCCTATTTTTTGTCATCACAAAGACAATCAATCAGAATCGTATCATGGCTCATATTTGTGTAATATATCTACTTCACATCATACAAATCAATCAGACTCATATCTATCTATCAAGTGACCCATATGAATGACCCATATCAAGTGATCCATATCAGTGACCTATATCAGTGAACCATATCAAGTGACCCATATCAGTGACCCATATCAGTGACCCATATCAGTGACCAATATCAAGTGACCCACATCAGTGAACCATATCAAGTGACCCATATCAGTGAACCATATCAAGTGCTCTATCTAAGTAACTCATACCTTGAAATCAATGCTAAATCTATCTATTTGAATATCAAATCAATCTACTCTATCATCATTTACTATTTGATTTCTTTTTCAAGAGAGAAAATTTATCAACAATCAAATCATCTTCCTATTTTTACTTCATTCACGAATACAAATATGTTTAAATCACATCATCTACTATTTATTTTCTATCATAGAAAGAAAATTTATCAAAAGTCATATCAAGCATCTACTCTTTGTTTTCTAAAGAAAAGTTATCAGACAATCCATCAATTATTCTACTCTTTGTTTTTTCGTTCAAGGGAAACAAAGTTATCAGCTATCTACTCTTTGTTTTCTATTTTGGGAAACAAAGTTATCAATTCATCATCAAATTTTCTATCATTTCTATACATATTAGCATGATGACAAGACAATTTTTTCTATCTATTGACCAAAGAAGCAATATTCATCATCATTTTCATCAAGTAGGGCATTCTACTTAAATTTCCTAAATGTGCTAATTTGTGGCCTCTATGCGCTAAAACCCCAAATGTGCTAAATCACCCTATGTGCCATTTTGTGCCTTAAAAGTGCTAAAGTTTTTCCCCTATGAGCTACTTCCCTGTATGCACTAAAACCCTACGCATATGCACCATTTGATACCCCCAATGCACTGAAACCCTACATGCACTATTCTATTTCCTATATGCGTTGCAGTCCCAATTTCCTATAAGCAACCTATATGTACTATTTCACCTATCGAATGCACTAAACTTTATATTCCCTACAAGCACTAAATTACACCCTATATGCACTAAAAGAAACTTTGAAAGTGCTAAAAATCCTACTCTATGCACTAAAACGAGTTGGTCAACCCTAAATCCACACTAAAATGCATCAACTTTCAATTAAAATCATAAATTTTCAACACAAAAAGGGTTGAATCAACTCACCAATGGGCCATATGTGACTGGTCTTTGATATCAGCAAGCTCGCTTGAATCTATATCGGTGATATGTAATATCCATCTCGCCATGTCAGTGTCAGAGCACAAAATCACTAAAGTCAAAAGGTGAAAATGACTTGCCCTTTTTACCCTTTTTACCTTTTAAAGGTCAAACAAGGTGGGTTTTTTGTGGCATTTTATTTTTATTTTTCTCCTTTTCTCAAACTCTAACCTTATTTTTCAAACTGGGGCATCTTTTAATCAATTATCAGGAGCTAAATCACTGCATCCCTCTCATCATCTAAATTTCATCATCAACTCAACATTTTTCTCACATTGGTACATTTTGACTCAAATTTCAATGAACGTTCATCAAAATTTGGGTCAAAATGTACCAATGTCATCATCCATGAGTTGCCTCCTAAGGGGGCATCATCAATATCAGCCACATTTCTAAACTAGAAACATATCAGATCCAAATCAAAAGGCATATCAGACACATTTTTTTAACTAGGGGAAAAAACAAATGCAACAAAGGCAGGAATATTTTCTTTGAAGCAATGTGTTTCACACATCACTTCAAAGAGGGGCAAAATGTAAACATCTAAAAATGGTCATAGTTAATCAAGCTTGTTAATTAATTAAATATGAATTATTTAATTAATCTTCTAAAGTCATCTACATATAAATAAATTTAATTATTTATTTATATTGTTCACTTTTATAATTCTTCTATCTTAATTAAATAAATAAAATTTATTTTATTATTACCACCTTCCATATTCCTCTAAATTAAATTAAATAAATTCTATAATTTGTTTAAATTAATTATCATATTATTCATAATTTGAATGTTTAAATTCAAATAATGGAATATTCCTCCAAACACTTTTTTTCATGTCACAGTTAAATTAAATATTATAAATATTTAATTTAACACCTTTTTCTCATTTCATGCATAATTAAATATTTTAAATATTTAATTACCTTCCATTTTCATCTCACACATAATTAAATATTAAATATTTAATTATAGAAACTTCTAAATTCATTCTCACATGTAATTAAATAAATTTATTTATTTAATTGTGAGATTTATCTTCAACTACAAAACCAACTCTTAACTAAAGATGACAAATGACAAGTTGCCTCTATTTTTGAGTGAAAGATTTTGTGGGAAGGAAACATCTTCCATTATTCTCTCAACCTTCAATCTTTTTCTCAACTTCTAGAATCTCCCACCGTTCATCTTGACAAACTGGATTTCAACCGTTGATCACATCTGCCAATCAGAATCATTCAAAAACTCTATAAATACCTTTGGGAATCCAAGCATTGGTTACACACACATACATACGCATTAGAGACAGGAAATTAAAATTTTAGCATTGTTATTATTAGCTTTAGCATTCATAGAATTTCTTAGTTCTAGCTTCTTTTAACAGTAATCATAGCATATTAATCATATCTTAGCATAGTATGCATTCATATTTAATCTCGTTCTCTAGGAAGACTATTTGTTGAGCCTAGCACATGATTTGAGAGCAAGCTGGAATCGACAAAAAATCTGGAGATAGAGAACAAATAGGAATCTTGTGTGATATAAAAAAATAACAAAAAAAGTTTTAAAAAATTAGAAAAGAGAAAAATTTGTCCAATAGTGAAAACCATTTTTATGGTGCTTTGAATAAGTACTATGATGAAAACCTAGAAAACATGCATCATGAGTAAAATCAATCATATGTGTGGACCATTACACTTAGGAACAAGTTGTCTCATCTCCCATACTTTTGTGATGGCATTTTCAGCCATCTACGTGATCCATATCCTTTCTATCTTTCCTTCCCTACCTACCTTGATCTGGATAAGGATTAGGGCACAAAAATAAATCATGCTTTGGAAAACTCTTGACATGTAAATCCCTTAGTTATATGTTATCCAATATTGTACCATTTCTTACATAACACTATCAAAACCCATATATTGGATAAAACAAATTATTCCTATGTGATATATTCCTTGGAGATCATATACTAAATCCATCCAAATAGTACTCATGTCTCCTATCCTCTACCAGAGCAATCCATTATCCTGTCATGCCTATCACAATACTTGGTTTTCCCTTGTCATTGGTTCTAAGTTTCCAATCCACCTATCCAACATCCCTCCATAATCACATCTTGTTCTAAGGTTAGTCATTCCAAATGCAACAATCCTAATCCATCCAAACTTGCTATGCAATCTAGCACATCATCCAAAAAATTCCTTGGTTTTGTTCCCAACCTTGTTGCAAACCTTGATCCTTTAGTCTATGGCTTTACCAGTCCTCACATTGTTTTTGGGATGTGTCCTTCCTATATCAACAATTTTATCATCATCATCATCATAATCCTCATCAATCAATGGACTTTTATCTTAACTAGGGGCAAGATCATGTTTGCCTTTGTATCCTTGTGCATGCTTGCATGCTTTCTTGTGTGTATCTTTCATATGCATTTGTCACAATCCTTATAGTTTACCATCCATAAAAAATACCATTTCCTTCGATTAATACATAATAAAGTCAATCCACCTTCCATAATCAACTTTATCACACCGATTACTATCCATCTTCCATAATAAATTTTCTCTTTACTAAGACTGACCCTTTGATCAAACATGAACAAAACAATTTTCAAATGTTGAGCTTAAAAAATCATGAACTAATAAATAAAATATAAAGCTAGTCTTCATGCCTACCCGATCAATTGCCTATCTTCATCATCTGTCTTTGTCTTCATCACTTGTGCTTTATCTTATAGAAGTTGTTGCATTTCTTGAAACTAGACAAGGAATCTTATATGAGGTTCTACATTCCTACAATGAGACACTCTTTCTATCATTCTCTATCTTTGGTAAGAAGATCTAAATGGATGTTGAATCATTTGGTCTAGTGAGTCTTATCTTTTACTTGATTTATCAATTTTTCATGTTACTATGCTACTTGAGGATATCCATAAGTGATTAGAGGAGTAAATATGGATCATGACTTTTTCTCTTTAATTTTTTTTATAGTTTGTCTTAACACTATGACTATGGAAACTACATTCCTAATATGTGTCATGAAACTCCTTATCTATAACATGTCTATCTATGCAAAGGGATATCATTTTTCACCTTGGTCCTTTCATACTGTAATGGTGTGAATTTGCACCCCTAGGAAAATTCCACATTTATGTTACCCCCTACCTTAGAGAATTAAGTTGAATGATGCAATCCATACATCCACCACCTTTCCCTATCCACTCGGTAGCTCATTTATGTGTCAATGGGGGAATTTTTTTAAGGGATGCTAGCATGACACACAGACATCTGTGCAATGCACTTCCATTCTGATAGGATTCATGTATCTCAAATTTGTAGAGGTGTTACACTCCCCTATTGGATGTGAAGTGTAACATTTACTGCTCTTTTGACTGACTTCAAATGGGATTTATGCCTCCTTTCATTAAAATTTCCTATTCTTCCATTCATTCCTTCTACATACTTATGGACAACTTCTTGATCGAATTCACTCACTGTTAGCTCCTTCACGTTGCATCACCACATCCATTGTAGCTGCAAGTTGTTGCTTTGCTGGCTCCTCCTCTTTGTTTTTGTGGCAATGTTGGATCCGGAGAGCTTGTGAGCTCACATATTCTTCCATTTTCCTTGAGAGAATGTGGTTGAGAAGGTGATATTCATCCATTTACATTTACTTTTGTATCATATACTTGCATAGTAGCATATTGTTGTTTGAATGTTGCTTGGTATTTCCATTTGTACACTTCCTTTATCATCTCTCCATACAATCGTTGTTATTTGGTTGTTCGTGTAGGTGGAAACACCAAAGCGAGGGATTGACTATTGCAGTCCTCTAAACACAATCCCAACATTTTTTTGTTCTTCTGTGTGTAGGTTTTTTTTTTATTGGAGCTATTTAAGGAATCATATTTCATGTGGCTCAATATTTCTTTCTCACCCTTTCTTTTTCAATTCAAGGTAGACTAGTTAAAGTATTCTTCTTGTTACATTTTTTTTTATGTGATTGATCACCACCCTATCATAGCTTAAAACTCTATTGGTCAATCTATTAGCCTTTTTCCTAGTGTTTTGGTTTGTCTTTCACACTCTTTGTTTGTATAGACACCAACACCACATTGAGACACTAGTGTTCTGCACTAGAATCTATGTCTTGTGCTACCATCCTCAGGTAGTGAGCTACTTGAGTCACAAATGAAACTATGGAAGTTGGCTCATTTGACCTCCTAAAACATCTAGGTTAGTAGAACGAAAGTGACATACCAATTTTCCTTCCTTTTCAGCCTTTGAAACCTTAAACCTTTCAAATTCATTCATCTAGCTTGAGGTAGATCAAGGCAGCCTATTGTTCTAGACTCTCCTGTGACCTAGAGTCCCTAAGCAGTTGGTCCCCCTCATTCGTCTATTTCTTTGTGTTGATATTCCTCCTCTCATGCCTCGTGAAGGTTGTAAACTTGTGTTTCATGAAGCTTTATGAGCTTTAAGACCCAATCTACAACCTCTAGATATGTTGTTAGAAGAAGCGTACAACATTTAGAAATGGATTTCTCAAAGGTCACTACTAGTCTTGCTTCTCAAGAGATGGTTTTAGGAGTAGAGGTGAGTTTCTTTGGGGAGACCACTTGTGCTCCTACTCCTCCCATTTCTCCTATGACCCCAGCTCTGAATGAGGACAATGCTCTTGCTATTCTTGTGGACCATCTCATCACTCTAGACAAGAGACTATTGCATCTTGTGAATCATTTGGGAAAAAAATGAAACATGGCTAGGGCTGCTAGGATTTTCAATGAAATGAGATATATGCTAGACAAAGATCGAGTGGGCTTGGAGCTTCTCTGAGGCATCATTGACATAGTGGTAGCATATGTCCCTTCATATGAAATTTGGATTGAGTGTTACCTAAGGTCCTTTGCTTGAAACCTCTGGGCTTGAAACCTCTAGAAGGTATATAGGAGTTTCAATGCCTATGACATCGATATACATGGTCAAATCATGCTCTTTCATGAACACCATCCCCATGCCTAAGGCACCTCTGACCATCAAGGTAAACATAATCCCTATAGCTTTCAACACTATTCCTTCCAATTCTGGTGGTGGTAACTTTGGGGGCTATGATGTCTCTAGTGGTGAGGCCTTGGCGGAATGGGGGCCGGTGGCTCTGGTGGTTGTGGTGGCTTTGGCGGTGGTCCTAGCGGTGATTCCATTGGTCCTGTTTCATCATCTGACCCCATTTTACATGCTCTACTACAAAATATGGGTCAGATGCAGAATCAACTGGTGAACCTATCCCAAGCCACCTCCTAGCCAATTTTCCTACCTTTCTTTTGTCATAGTCCTTTATCGATAGTAATCTTGAACACTCCTATCCCCTAGGGGATGGAGATTCTAAAGTTTGAGAAGTATGGTGGTAGGGGGATCCAAAAACACATGTGTCCATATTTAATGCCATATGTATAAATTTCTTCCACCATGATTCCTTAATGGCTAAATTGTTCCTAAGATCTCTCAAGGATATGACCCTAGAATGGTACTGTTCCTTGCCTGATAATTCTATATTCTCATTTGATTATCTTGTGAATAATATTCTTTGGCAATTCTAAGTGAACATTGAGCCAAAGATGGCCTTTTTGGTCCTCGTCCGGTGTAAGCAAGGAGAGCATGGGAAGATAACCAATTTTCACTCGATATCAAGCATTATTTTCATAGGTATCTCATCCTTTGCTTGAATTATGTGTATAAGGTTTTCATTGGCAACCTGTAGAGGTCTTGGCAAGAGAAGTTTTCTTTGATGAAATACTCTTCTTTTGCACATCTTTGTGCCACATTGCGGAAATACTAGAAAATGTTTCCCCAATTCGGGATCTTCCTCACATTCCCATCCTGAGGGTAGGTCCATTGTTTTGATCTTTGGAAAAGGTAATTTTTTTGCGAATGTAGTTGCTACGTCTACTGACAAAGTCCTCAAATGCAACAAATGTCACAACCCTCTTTTTAAACATTTGAAAAAGAAACCCTTGATTATTGAGTTAAGTTGGTTTGACTATAATTATTGTTTTTATTTTATTATTATGGGATTAGAACTTAAGAAGAAAATAAAAATTTAAAATCTAAAATTAATAAATTAAAATCAAATAGATGTCTTGAAAAAAATAAAAATAATGATGCAAAATTTAATTATGGAAATAAGCATCTTTTTCAAATTATGAATGAAATAGTAAATAAATTTTATTTTATTTAAAAGTTGCCAATATTTCTCTACTTCAACTTTCTATTCTTCTTTCCAGTCAACACCTCTCCTATTAGTTAACTCAATTTCATTTTAGAATTTAAATGTTCCCTTATAAATTAACTACTCTTTCTTTTGAAATCTTCATTTTAAAACTACACATAAAGAATATCCATCTTTTTAAATTAAAAATTCATTATTATCCTCTCATGAGTTAAAATGGAAAATTTAATATTCTCCTATCCAATTTTAACCATCGATTTTTCTATCAAATCTTGATTGTCGATCAAGCATGCATCTCCTATAAAATAAGGATTGAGGAATGCATTAGGCAATATCTTTCTTTGTTTCTTTCTTTGTATCTTTTTTTTTTTTGGAGAAATTTATTATTGCAGGCATGCTGCATTGAAGAATTGGTTCGAGGCAAGAAATGGTTAAAATTTTGGTTCAATAGAGAAAGGATTAGAATTTATTTGATAGGTTTTTATTTAAGTTTCTTAATTATTTTTCTTTGTTAAATCTTTCATTGTTTCAATAAAATTCCCCCTAAATCAATGTTCTTGACTTCTATGAATTTTCCTTTCTTCTATTAAATTATTTCATTGCTTCAAAGAAAAATAAATAGATATCACCTCAAATGTCTTGCATGTAATCCCTTTTAAAAGAAAAAATGATCTAATATAATCCCTTCTATGAAACTTGTGGATCTTCCCCAATTAATCTCCCGTGTTTCTTTGATTTTTTCTTTCTTTAAAATTTTCTTTCACTCTTGTTTTAATTTTCAAAAAATTACTAAGTGAAAAATTCTCTTTATCTAAAATAGTTCTTCTCTAGCTTCTATTCTCTATCTACGCATAGAATTTTGAAACAAAATAAAACTATTATTATTATTTTTTTAATCTGAGATTTCTTAAAATCTGTAGCTTAAAGAATGCTTTATTTTTCAGAAGAATATATGTATATACAAATGTATTTTATTTACATATAATTATGCTTTAAAATTTTAATATATTTATGATTAACAAAAAATTTGAATACATTTAAATGTATATTTATATTAAAAAATAATAATAAAATTTAATATATAAATTAATATAAACATTTTATTCATATATTATTAAACACATTAAATTTTAATAAAATATTATAATATATATATATTTCGATCCGCAAGGTAGTATTTTTATTAAATATTAAAGAAAATTTGCATGCATCTGCTAGGTAGGATATTCACTTAGAACCAGACCTGACAAAAACTAGCTACATTCAACCATTACAGAGCATAACATCGATAACCTACTATATATGCTTACCTTTAAACCAAAAACTTCAAATAGTCATCATAGCAAATAGAGAGAAATTCCAAAATTGTAGTGCCATACCCAAACCACAAAAAGCCCCAACTATAAACAACCAACATCAACCAACATACTTAACAGGACAAAATATAGAACCTCAAACCATCAATTACAGAAAACCATTCAATTTTGCAAAGGATTCAAAATATTTAACCAAATCAATACAACCTGCTGCCATCAAATCCAACACCTTCTTTAGGTACTCCACAACCACTGCAACGATCATCCTATGGTGCATAAGGGCTAAACCACTTAAATCCAACAGAAATGGGTAGAACTTGACCACTTCATCTATTTTTTCTAGTAGCTCCAAGTCTAAAGGTCATAGAATCCTAGTTCCAATTGTTGCTAACTTAAGCACCACCTCCAAGCCTCCTACCAGGTCCTCCTTGAACAATCGAACGAGAAAATCCTTTGTCATTTTCTTTGGAATGCTACTATCTAACAAAGAGGCCAAGAAATGTGACGAAATGTGCACATTATTGCGCTGATACTCCTTCCTCTCCAAATTCCCTCTAGCCAACACCATTTTTACCATTGCCACTATAAGCGGATCATTATTAACCAAAATCCTTTTAAGCCTTTGGTTTATCACCTCTCTAAAAGTAACTTGACATTCCATAACAAACAAAGAAATGAGTGTGTATATGCCAAACAAAATGAATCCCTTCATCAAAATTGCAATGACGAACTTCGACTACTTAGCCATTAGCTACCACCTTCAATTCCAAAAACTAGGGAAAGAAAGCCAACTAGACCGACACCATGAACAAGCTACAAACCCAAATTACTTTGAAATGCTATACATTTGATACCACACAAACTAATAATGACCACTATGAGTAGTCCTATCTGCCTATCCTAAAAGATACAAAACAAAATGCAAAAGAAGCAAATAACACTTCAACACCTCAAGATTAAGCTATGTTAAACTCAAATAAAATAAAGATGAAAAACAATAGATTTATACCTTGTATGAGTTGCTCCTTGGTTGGCCCTTTGATAGTTGATGTTATGTGTGCTCCTTGATGGAAAAATGGACAAAAATGACATACAAAGTGATGCAAATTTGATGTGGAATGCAATGAAGGATGTGGGTAGTTCGATTGATGTATGAAAGTGTATACAATATGAGCTTCAAGAGTGCAACAATGGTGATTGTGAAGGAAAATGAAAGTGTGAGAGCTTGAGCTTGAAAATGAGAATGAAAGTTATGAATCAATTGAGCGAAAATCTTCCATTTTAAGGGAAAAATCTCTAGAGAAATGGATGGTCAAGATCTTGCCAACATGGGAAAGATGAAGGGCTATGGTGAGTTGAGGACTCACAAGCCCTCACATCTTTCCATGTGGAGGATGAGATTTCATAAGGACAAGTGAGTTGGAAAAGGGACATGTGAGGTGGAGGTACTTGCAAGTACCTTGGGATGGGGAGAAGATTTCCTCAAAAAGGAACTTCTTGTCCCTATGTGGGAAGGATGTTGAAATGTGAGATATTTTATAATTCCTCACACATCATCATGGGGAAGAGAAAAGTTGTTGGAGGAATAAATATGAATTTTAAATTCACATGATTGGAAGGGAAAAGTGGTTGGGAGAATAAATGTGAATTTTAAATTCACACAATGAAAGCACCTTGTGGATAATACAAGGTCCTTAAATAGGAAGTTGAAAAGTACCTTGTGGATAAAACAATGCCCTTATAAAGGAAGCCTTTGTCCCATGTGACTGATGTGACAAGTGAGGGAATTTATAATTTCTCAACAACTTGCATGGGGAAAAGAAATGCATTGAATGAATAAATGTGAATTTTAAATTCACATGGGGAAAAGGTCAAGGTTCAAAAAGGAAAGCACTTATGAAAGGTTGACCTGGAGTACATGCCAAAGATGGTATGTGAGTTGTGTAAACAAGTGATTAAGAAGACTAATGAGGGATTAGAGGAAAGTGACCAAATATGGAGGATGTGACATTAATCTTGATTAAGGGTGTGCACATCCTAATCATGGATTAATTAGACTAATCCAGATGAGAAGAGGGTTATGGAGGATGTGACAAGGAGAGAGAAAAAGAGGAATTTAAAATTGATTTAAATTCCAAAAACTAAATGACCAAATCAAATAAATTGATGTATTTATTTAATTTAGAGAAAGGATGAAAGGTAAAGTATTTAATTATAAAATTAACTACTTTAGGAACCTTAAGAAAGGGGAAATATTAATTAAATAAGTTATTTTATTAATATTGATGAAATATGAAATAGACGAATAAAGAGGATGGATTTTGACCATATGGGGGTGGTAAAATTTGGGTGTCTACATTTTTTCCCTCTTTGAAATATTGTTAGAATAACAGTGCTCCAAAGAAAAATAAAATGTAGATGACTCTATAGAGGAAGCGGCCAGAAAATGATGCCCCAACATGAGAGAGGTTATGTGAGTTGCCAAAATGGAGGGAAATGAGAGGAGATGCCTCAATATTACAAGGGAATGACCATGACAAAGGAATGGAGGAGAATGGTAGGGTATGCCCCCTCGAGAGGGCGGTTGGAGAAGAAAAAGGGGCCTCAGACAACTTCTCAATATGAGGAAATATAAGGTATCATTGGATAGAGCTCACAAAACCATGAAGATTGGATTTTGAAGGGAGTCAAACAAACACATTGTATGCAAATGGTTGCCCCAGGAAGTTAGAGGATTAATTGAATTTAAAGAGGTTTAAATAAAGGGTAAAAATACCCTTCACTTTAAAAAGTTAAAAATGGAGGGAAAATGTTATATAAGGTAATTTTTAAAATTACCATTACTCATTTGCACACCTACCTCCTGGGCAGATTCGCCCATCTAGAGGGTGGGCTCACCCAAGGGGCAGACAAGGGGGAAGGGGGGAGAAAAAGAAAAAGAAAAGGAAAAGAAGACCGGGTCAAGGAAAAGAAAAACAAGATGAATGAGGGAAAATCGAGTAAATTGGACAGAAAAGGAGGAGGGAAAAAATTAGTGAAAATATAGCTCAGGGCCGAAAATGGAAAAGAGAGGGAGATGAGGGGAATGATAAGGTGACTAACATGTTGCTTGGTATGAATGCAAAGATTTAACTCATTGCAGACATGAGAGACGTGATAAGAGGTGCTCAAGGCGATGATAAAGGCCATGAACGAAGCAGAACATGAGGCTCTATCATGGGTAGGATTGCTATATTTGTTAGGATACCCTATGATTAGAGTGCATTGGGTGATGCTGACAGTCTTGATAGAGTGGTAGAGTTCGGAGACTTTTAATTTCCATCTCCTGACAAGGGAGATGACTGTGACATTGGAGGATGTATGGTGGATATTGAGGCTACCTATAGCATGCCACCTAGTGAGTGGGATGACATCAAAGGGAGTAGAGCTAGATCATACCCTGTGGGTGTTGTTTGGACAAGATGACCTTCCTGTGCAGAGGTAGAGGTTGGACATAGATAGGTGTTTGGAATTGGGGTGCCAACTCTACCGTTATACATATGCAGGTTAATTAGTGGATTGTTGTTACCCAACTGGAGTGGGTGCTTCTATTGCTTGAGCTACATGGAGGTGATATGACACATTGTCGAGGGGAGAGAGGGGGAGTTCACATGGGGTACATGCATACTAGCATAACTATATAGAGACATGCACATTATGTGCTACCAAGAGGCACTTAGCGTGATGCAGGTGACGTTGCTATAGGTTTGGGCTTGGCTGGAGCACATTAGTGTTGCCAGGCCAGGAGTGGTGAGAGTAGGAGAGGAGGATGTGAAAACACTAGTAGCTTATTGGTATGGGGTAAAGTATGGTTGGGTGTGGCAGTATGAGGGCTTTGGGGATCTGGACAGATGGAAGAGGACATTGGATGACTTTGAGGAGGAGGATATAGTGTGGAGCCCATACATGACATGCCAATTTTCTAGATGGAGGAGAGATAAGGAGAGACACAGAGGTTACTTCTACACCAGATGCTTCATAGTTAGGACGGAGCCACGTAAAATGGAGGCACATAGACTAGACAGGGTGACTAGAGAGTTTTGGCTAACATAGGATATTCTGCACAGACCAGATAGATTTTGACAGATCTCATGAGAGCGGCCATGGGGAGAGCCAATTTTGCTGAGGTTTGTAAGAGAGCATTGGGAGACATTGCAGTTGGCACCCTACCCAGGTAGGACCAAGGGGAATTAGAGGTAGGAGTGACAATTCAATATGCTACGTGGAATACTCGTCATTGACTCCCATAGATTACTCTAGAAGAGTCAATTATGGAGGCATTGGGGTTTGGCCTAGAGGATGAGTTGTGATTGGCAGGCCAAAGGAGAGGGTGTAGGAGAGGACAATAGAGGAGATGGTAGGAGGTAGCTAGAGTAGCAGGGTAGTAGGAGGGAGCACATGAGGAAACTAGAGGACCAAGATAGTAGGAGATAGGACAAGGAGAGGCGGGAGCCACTGGGTAGCAGGAGAGGGTGGGGAGGAGGAGGAGATAGCAGAGGAGAGCTTGGGTGGAAATCAGGGAAGAGTAGGAGAGAGATGAGGTAGAGGTTGAGATGATGGATGAGAGAGATGAGGCAGGGGTGGAGATTGGGTCCACATGTCAGCAAGATAGAGAATAGGGAGAGTCTGGGGCCATAGGGAAGCAGGAGAGGGTGAGGAGGAGGAGCAAATAGCAGAGGAGAGCCCAAGTGGAGATCGAGGAAGAGGAGCATAGAGATGAGGCAGAGGTGGATATGATGGATGAGAGAGATGAGGCTGAGGTAGAGGCGATGGATATGGACATTCATGATATTCCCTTGTTGGCCATGGTACCACTAATAACAGAGGATCTGACTATACTGTTGAGAGGGGCCATGGTGAGATTATAGATCACCGAGTAGAGACTAAGAGATTCAGAGGAAATGAGATGTAGACTAGAGGTAGAGGTGAGCATGTTGTGAGTAGAGATGACCATCATGTGGGCAGAGGGTGGGAGGGTTGACATAGATGTAGCTAATGCGGTGTCACAATGTGAGGAGGAGCTACAGGTAGAGAGGGATGGTTTGCAAGCTGAGGTGAGCTAGCTACAGGAAAAGGTGACTCACCTAGAGGGAGAGGTATCCAAAGAGCATGAGGAGGCAGTGGCTATGAGATGAGAGTGAGATAAGATAGAGGCAGTGGTGACTATATTGCAGTCAAGGGGACAACGAGAGCCTGGAGGAGTGATAGAGCAGGTACTAGCAGGGACCATGGTGGAGGCAGAGAAGGACATAGATGATTTGAGGAGATAGGTGGAAGGGACACTGAGACAGAGGACTTAGTTGAGATGGGAGTGAGATGAGCTTTGTGACAAAGCTGAGGTAGTAGAGTAGATAGTGGGGGATATGGGGTTGATGCAAGAGATGGAGGATGCTATGAGGGCCTAGGTGCAAATCTTGTAGGTAGAGAGGGACATAGGACATACATAGGTGCAGACCATGTAGGGGGAGAGGGATGCAACACGAATATAGGTGTAGACCCTATAGAGTGAGAGAGATGCATCACATAGATAGGTGTAGACCCTACAGAGTGAGATGGATGTGGTATTGGCTTGGTCATGGACAATGAAGAGAGAGAGAGAGAGAGATGCAGTATAGGTTTAGGCATACGTAGTACAGGGTGAGGTTGGTGATATGGGGGTAGAGGTGCAGAGATTGCAGGCACAAATATGAGCTATGCAGGTTGAGAGGGATAGGGTTATAGAGCAGGTGTGATGGATGGTGGTAGAGATAGATCAGATGAGGCTAGCATAGGACGCATGGTTGCAGGAGCAAAGATCCATATGTGGATCCCAGGACAAACATAGGGGAGAGTGAGACACATTTAGATATTAGGAAGCTAAGCGGGATGAGTACATATGAGAGGCCAGCTATCATATGGTGTCCTACTATAGATCAGTGCCAAAGGAGTGATAGGTACCTCCCTACATTTGAGCGAGGCCACAGATGCTAGCCTCATCCTAGTTAGGAGGGACACATAGCCACAAATACAATAGCTGGAGAGAGACTCCCACATGCAGAGGGGGGGTGCCAGACTCACCTCAGAGATTAGATGTGGGAAGCTCACAGTAGAGAGGGGAGAGGACAGGTGATAGGATACCAATTTTTGATAGGTGCATGATGGATGTATAGTATAGAGCAACAAAGATCAGAGTGGATCTAGAGTCTTTTATTTGTACTTTATTTGATGATATATGCGATGGATATGCATTTTGGTTATACGATGGGCATTATTATGGACTATATGATGGAATTTGTATTTTGATTTTTATATATGATATGTGATAGCCCTTATTGACACTATGTGATGTTCATATGATGGATGATGCTATTTATGCATATGTACGTGTTTATGCTTTTATGATAGATGTATAAGCTTATGATGATGTATGTTGATGTTTATATGGATGAGATGTATGATATGTATGATGACTAATGTGTATGATGCAGGATGTGATGGATGATTTATGACTTTATATGCTATGGATACAGTTCTAACAACTTGTGATGTAGGTAGCAATGTATGCAATATGCTAATGATATGGGTTACAGTGGAAATGAATGGATAATGAAATGAATTTAAGATGCTTAGAATAACCAAATATGATTAATGTAAATAACTTAAAAGAAATATGAGATGGTAATGCACATGAGATGGAATGTAATGAACTTATAATGTGACATGAGATGCAAGGTAGATCGTAGATAGATTTTATTTGCGATCATGCTTGCTTTAGCTTGTACAAAATAAAAGTGTGTGAAATGGCCTAACCTATAGTGAAATGTAACATGAACATAAGTGTCAATAAGGACTTGCATGGTAAATGGGGTAGATAGTAGGCGTATTTTTGGTTTAATGGCAAGTACTTTCCCTGTAATAATTATAAAATTAAGGGAAGATGGGTGTGAAACTGCACTTGTCAAGAACCATAGGTATCCTAAGAAGAACAAGAGATGGGGGGATGAATGTTTGCACAACCAAAATCATAGGTCATAGGTTAGATATGAAGGAAATGCAACTGAGTTGATCAT
>VDFB02281492.1:308180859-308218745 GCA_007258455.2 Sequoia sempervirens
TGCATCAACAATGAATAATGCCTAAGATGTAAGATAGAGGCTCCACCTTTTACTGCCATCAACCCAAAATCAAGCCCCTTAAAAATGTATGAGGCATAATCAAAAGGTCTAGAGTTGTGATATTGAATATCTACTAAAATTATCATAGGCACGATTGACATATATTCAGGGACTTCCATTCCCAATAATTGGCCTACCGAGAAATAAGTATACTTCATATAGGGTTCGAAAAGATCAACATGGAAGGGGGGTCCATCACTATCCTCTAGTGGAACTGGTTTGCCATCCTGTTTAATTCTGTGCAGTGGCAACCTCCAACCTTTATAAATTGTGTCCATCCTCCTGAATTCCCTTTCTAATTCTTCACATATGATTTTCTCATTACAAACCCCTTCCAATTTGAAAACCTCGCCTATTGCATCTTCTAATATATGTATCAATGGTTTTCCGAATGGGTCACAGATGGCTTTGCGTTTTGAATTATAATGAGCAGCCAACAATCTCACCAATTCAACATTGACAAATACATTAGGGCAGACCAGCTTTCCCAGATTAAACTTCCATGGATTACATACTGGTTCAAAGCAATTCCTCCGATAGTAATGAAAACTAAAAAGTTCACAGCCTCTTATTGGTGTCCAAATATCTCCTATGAGCTTACATTTGTCATCTAGTTTATCCACTTCTACCCTAAGTTGTGTAGATCACCTAGCTTTAGGTCCAAAGCCAGGTAGTTGGTTGATAAGATCTTGGTTTAGCTTCCACTCAGTGCCCTCTGGCTCAATTTCGGATTTCTATTTTTTCCCTCTAGACTGACTACTTTCCCCATGTTTTCTCCCCTTCAATTTTCCTGAACTAGTGGCTTCCATTCTTCAAAAATTACAGAAGTCAAGGCGCAAAGAGCTTACTGTATTTCGCTTAAAACTTTTGAGTTGAAAAAATGCTCTGGTTCTTCATTCGTCCTTTTGCTTTCTCCGCTATCAATTCTGAAATAGTGTTTTCAATTGAATTTTCCTTAATTCATGAAGTTACTTATGCTTTGTGGTGCCATTAATGTTTTAGCTAAAACACGAGTGTAGTAGGTCTTTTTTTGAAACTCTCACTATCACATCATGTAATTTTGTCAGCGAGACATTTTTTAAATCTTGGGAAATCTTTCTATTAGGGCTTTTACCAACATTCATTAAAACATCTGCTAAGACATCTTGTAGTTTCCCCAACACTTCGAGTCTCCCCGAGAGTTATTTTCATTCACTCGTATCTTCGCTATCGATAGATCATATGTTGCTAAGATGTCTCGTAGTTTCACCGGCGTTATGATTCTCCCCGAGAGTTATCCCTTCAATCTCAATTATATTGCTATAACTCCCACCAATGCAAACCTATCGCTATGACTTAATAGGTTGGGCAGACAATCTTCAACTTACTTCAAAGAAATATATCTTGCTGAGGTATTTCCTTTATTCTTTATCGACAAGACCCCAAGCCAATTTTGCTGGTATGTTTTCTTCATCAATTCTGATCGCTAAGACACAATGATTTTCTTGCCAATGGAACTTCACTCAGTATGACCTTCTTATCTCTCCCCGCTAAAGTTCATCTCACCGATGCATTTCTTCATTGGCGAGACCATAAATCATGTCTTTCTGACGATCATTCCCATATCACCAATTTCCTTATCAATACAATTTTGTCAGTATGTCATGAAGGGTCGGCATGACATCTTCAACTCATCCCAATAGTATTATCTTACCAACAGAATCCTCCTTTGCTTTATCGACAAGACTGGATGAATGTCTCAGGCTGACATTAGGAATTTTACTCCGATGGCACCAGTCAAACTGACACATTTCCCTATGCTTTGAGCGGTAAGACGTATACTAGCTCGATATGACTTCTTACTGTCACCCCAATGATTTTTATCTCACTGATAGAATCTATTTCCCTTTGAGACTGTGAACTGCATTTTCTCGATGTGTATCTTCAAATGAAACTTTATCAGTATGACATTCCTGGCCTCTTGCCGATACACTGAAAAATATGTGTTAGTATAAAATAACTTATGGGTCGGGAAGACCTGTATCATCTCATGCCGATATGACTTTATATATTCAAATGCTTGGGGTCAGGTGAACTTTATGGGACCAAATGATAAATACTAACTAGAACATGGGTGACAAAGCAAATTACATCAATTTTATATTCATGATATGGGCTTCTTTGGAAAACTTTTATGAGTATACACAACTATAAAATTTTCAAAATTCTGAGTTCCTAATAGGTGGAAAGATTGAGGTCTCCTTGTGCCATCTCATTAAGTGTTGATATCATCCTAAGATTGGGTTTTGCATAAGGCATTGCATATGCGAACCATAGTCCTATATCTTCGCGATCGATCTTGATCTCTATCTGCCGGTCTGTAAGTAACCAAAGATCTCCCGTGATCCTATGCTCCCAGAGTAGAGCTCCCTCATCGCATCCTACATCGCGGGTGCCATATTTAAATTTTTGAAAAGCTTCATTGAGCATCCAAGAAACCATCCCAGCGTTGCTATCTATGAAGGCGTCACAGTTTGAAATTTTCAAACTATGACGCTGGAGCACTAAACTCCGAAAGAGCACCACCGCAGTGCACTTTTCTACCAAGCAGCGCAGTTTGGGAAGATTCTTCTTTAATAGAGCACCGTCGCATTGCACTTTAAAATGACCCCGCTAGTGGGAGCATGAGCGTCGGAGTTTGAAATTTGTTTTCAAACTCCAAACTCTACTATTGTGGTGGAATCTAACACCGAGTGGCGCAGTTTGATTTTTGAGCGCTGCTATATAGCGTCGTTGCAGAAGAACTAACTTTAAAAGCAATAAATGAACGCAAAAAAATGAAAAACAAAGCTCAAGTAAGGATCACTTACCGGTGCCCCAATGTCGGGTGGCTACTGGTATGTTCGGACTTGATCGGAAATGTGCATCGAGAGCTATCGTTGCACCATCTTGTCCCGAATGTCGGAGCTCAAATCCGAGAATTGCTAAAAAATTTGAGTGTGTGAAAATAAGCTAAAAGTGACCCACTTGAAGCCTTTTTCAACCTAAAATTGGGGTTTTCACTGTTGGCTTGTACTACTGAAACTTTGAACTCTTCAACCTATTTTTGTCTGGTTAAGGCTCGTTTTACATCATTTTATTGCGTTTAGACATGTTTTTGGCCAACGGGAGCCTTTTTGGACTTGCTAGGCACCTTGTGTTCTTTTTTCGTGAGATCACCCAAAAATCAAAATTTTGGTCCAATCTCTCGAGGGGGAAATATATTGGCATGTTTTCTCTCGCCGGGTAGTAGTGGGGAAAATTTTTGAAAACAATTTTTTTTGGCTTTGATTGAGACTGCTTATTCTTTGAACTAATGCAACGAGTGCATTGCTTCAAAGAACGACAAAATGTAAACACGTAAAATTTACTGATTGGCATTGGACATCTGACCCTGACCACTAACATCGTTTCATCCTGAATCATCCCTCAGTCTAACCATTTAATCAAATACCTTTTATTTGATTAAATTCATCAATATTCCTCTCTTAATTAAATAAACTAGTTATCTAATTAAGTCACCCTTTCTTGATAATTAAATTAACCATTCTAATCTAATTATCCTATTTAACTAAATAATTAATTTTATTTGATTAAATACCTAAAGTCTATCTATTAAATTAAATAAATTAAAACCCTTATTTAGTTTAATCTATCATCTATTTTAATTAAATAAATCAAAATACTTATTTGGTAATCCTTTATCACGTTCTTACCATATTTGGTTAAATAAATCCCTAGAATTTAGAGTCAAATAGGTCACATCATTAACCCTTCATTAAATTAATTGGCCTTGATTAATTTGTCTCTTCTCATAATCCCATCCTCCATCTTTTATCACTTGCATGAAAGCGAGTTATTTGATTTATTAAATCTCTATTTTCTTCAACAAGGCATCTTTTAAGGAATATTCCTCAAGTTTGAATTCAAAATCCAAGTGGACTTTGTCCTTCCAACAAGGCATTTACTCCACCTATAAAGTCCCTTTTCCTTGAGCCAAGTGGCATTCAATGCACCTTCTTTCCCTCTTACATGTCATTTCAACAATTTCAAAATTCAAATATATGCATTTATTGACACAATCTTCAAAACTTACACATCCTCCATCCATTCACCCATTGACAAGTGGCACTTTGTCATTGGCTAATTCTTAGTCCCACATTGCTCTATTTTAGACATTCTTCCATCTTCTCATTCTATAAATAAGAGGCTAATCTCCTCATTTCATCATCCACAATTTGAGTAAACTTACTATGCTCAAATATCTAGCAATCTTCATCCATATTTTCAACTTTGTAGCTAGGTTATGCAGATTTTTGTATTGAAGCACTCATCATCCTCCATCAAAGTGGATCACATTCTTCATCACACATCAACGCTAGCATTGGAGTTGGGAAAGGGCCAATTTTCACATCAAATTGGCATCAATTACCCCATGGGATCAAGAGTTTGCATTGTCTTCAATAGGATTTAGCTTGTTTTAAGGTTCTTTCATATCATTCTTGCTTCATTTCCTATTTTAAACTATGCTAATGGATTTCATAGGGAATCCTTGTTCTTACTGCATATATGATCTTCTAATGTGTTTTGGTCATTTGTGTTTTCTGGTATTAGAAGTTGGGGTTTGGCAGTTGGTACCACCATTAAGGACGATTACAACCCGCAGCAATTAGTAAACATTTTCTTCCTCCTCGCTACGCTAGCCATGTTTGCTACCACTAATATTAGAAATTATGTGGCATGGGACACCGGAAGCCCTCTTGTTGCACCAGTAGCACCTACCGTTTGGGCCCCTATTCTAGTTCCTGCCCTAAAGGCTATACCCAAATTCACCAAGGATGGCTCAAGAACACCGTCTGAACATTTGCAAGATGTTGCAGATGTTTGTTTGGTGCATGGGGTTATAGTCCTAAATGTGGCATTAAGATTATTTTTCGCCTCTTTCAAGGGTAAGGCACTGGATTGGTATCACACATTGCAAGCACTATTAGAACTTGAGATGAGCTTGGCGAGCCTTTCTATCAGAGATTTTTGAATCAAGGAGACCGATCATCGCTCTATTACTAGCTCTTGGTCATAAAGCAAGCCTTACATGAAGCCATGGCTGACTTCAATGCTTGGTTCCATACGAGCTGGAAGAGGATTCAAGTTGATATATGCCCATTGCCGGATCTAGCATTCATTTTCTACCTAAAATCCATCAATCCTGACATCTCAATGATGATCCAGTCTCTAGGCGGAACCACAGTACTGGCACATATAGCATCGTTGTTAAAGTGGAGAACTATTTGATAGACATTGGAAAGTTTCCACCTTGGCCCATCATTCGTATATTCTCCAAAATATCGATGCCCGCCTAGGAAGTCACATCAACTAGTGTGCTTGCACCTCCCCAATCAATGTACATGTATGCAACTGCGC
The DNA here is from genome assembly GCA_007258455.2 of Sequoia sempervirens. NCBI lineage: Eukaryota > Viridiplantae > Streptophyta > Pinopsida > Cupressales > Cupressaceae > Sequoia > Sequoia sempervirens. The sequence continues at coordinate 308,186,359 of VDFB02281492.1, forward strand.
CACAAGGTGTTGCCTCTACATCTGGCTTTTCTAAGAATGAAATGGGTGATCTCAGGGAATTGTTGTGGACTATGGCGAATGACATAACTATCCTCAAGCACAACCAGGGTGCACCTCCAAAGCCTGCCTACCAAAATTATCAAGGAAGAAGACCCTCTTACCAACAAAACTAGTTCCAAGGAGATGCTCAGACAAATCCACGAGGGAAAATAATGAATCAAATGCTACCGGTACCCACTCTGCTATAGAGTGCTAACTTAAGCTTGAGCAGAGAGTCGACCGTGCGTCAAAATAATTTAGTGGATGAAACCAACCCTTGGTACTTTCCTTGCGGTGATTCACATATGCCCCAAAATTTCCCACATGACAACCTACAACAAAAGGTGGCAAAGTAGCACAGCCAAGCTACGTCGGCCCCCGAAAGCTACATGTATACCTCTTAGCAACTAGACAATGTGGTGCTCACCACATAGATACAAGGGATGTCACTAGAGCAAGAAGCGAACATCACTCCCGACCACTCATTTTTTTCATGGATGGAAGAAGAAGAAGCGGTGTTTTCTAATGATACATTCACATCTAAAATTTTGCAAGTACAATCTCACTACAACACTTGCTCAAAGAGGAGATTTACAAGCGAATCAATTATTCCGTGACTAGCTAGTCCACAACTTAAAAGTGTTTTTGACAAGATGCCTAGTACCTCTGTAGTAATGCCGCAATATCAACCATGAAAGGAAATTATTATAACAAGAGAAAAGGAGCAGAAACCTCTAAAACCACCACCTTTCAATGTTGTGGAACAATTAAAGAAATCCTCCTCCAATGTATCCCTATGGGATATCCTAGCTATCCTGGAGCAGAAGACACTACTACAAAAGGCTCTCTAGGAAGAAGTCAGTGCAACGCCGATGAAGCAGTTGCCCAAAGTAAGGGCTATTGATCAACCCTCTTCTACCAAAGTTCTTACAAATAGCACAATGAAAGCTCCTACTGAAGCAAAAGATAAACCGAAGCCTCAACCCTTCTTTTTAACTCTTATTATAGGGGAGAAATTATTACACAATGCCATGATTGATTTTGGTGTTAGCACCACAGTTATGCCTAAACAAATAGTTGAAGCTTTAGGACTCAGCTATGAACCCTTAAAAAGGGGAGTAATGTAGCTTGATGGAAATAGAGTTGAAACCGTAGGTGTCATCAAGGCACTCCCCTTAACTCTATTTGCTTTCCTTAGTATCATAGTGTTGCAAGACACTAGGATCATAGATGTTCCCCACATGTTCACCCTCTGCCTATCCCGAGAGTTTACTTCAGAAGTGGGAAGATATATGTCCTTGAATTGGTCGCATTTGATCCTTAGAACCAAGCATGTTGCAAAGATGAAGATAGAATCCAAAGCTTTACACTCAGAACATGTAGCCAATGAAGCCATGATCAATTTTGAAGTTGTGCATACCTCTATCACCAAGCAAGAAATTTTATTGTGCTAAGTTATTAGAAGATTAAAAGGTGATTGGAGACCGGAATGATTAAGAAGATGCTCTCTTGAGCGAACATATGGATAGTGACCCTTTCGACAACTACCATGCTATCAGGTTGGGCACCTATGTCATCTATGATGAAGATCAACTACTCCCAAAGGTTACCAAAGGATCCAAAGGCAATCAAGCCTCTAAACTATGGACGTTACACTTTGACAAAGCAAGATGCAAGAATGGCGTAGGAGCTGGGATATGTATAATATCCCCATAAAATGAAAATACACTAAGGTCTTTCCGCTTCTAGTTTTCTTGCTCGAACAATGAAGCTAAATATGAAGGACCAGTACAAGGTTTAAGCCTCACGGAGGGGATGGGCATCAAGCAACTAATGGTGTTTGGAGATTCCAAATTGGTGTTCAACCAAGTCCAGGGAATTTTTCCAGAAAAAAATCTCTACATGAGATCCTATTAGCACCGGGTCTAGAACCTAGTTGAAGGTTTTGAATCCTTCAACATCTAGACCATTCCCCAAGAATAAAATAGCGACGTAGATCGCATGGTAGCAATCGGATCCTAGTTTGATCCTACCTCTGACCTCATTCACAACAAGCACTCTATATGAGTGATAGTCTAACTAGCGATTCCTGATAACGATCAAATCTAGAAAGTGTTTGAAAGTGATGAGCACATTGCCTCATTCATCCAACAGCCGGGAGAATTCATCGATCAACTCCAACCAAAGGCTGTTGAGGCCTATGAGGGACAAATCATTCAATTCAAATCTAACAAGCTTCTGAAGGGATTGGTCACTCTCGAAAACCTTTTCAACTATGACAATGCAAGAAATGACAAGAGGAAATTTGTGGCAGACAAAAATGACTACACAAATCTTTAGGTTGCAGATGGAAGAAAACTCAAAATCGGGAAGCATGTCTCACATCATGATAAAGAAATGCTCATCAATTTCTATGAGAAGTATGAAGGGGTAGGCGCCTGGTCCTATGATGATCTGAAGGGATACAATCCCCTCACCATTTGGCACACAATCGAGTTGGCGGAAGGTGCAAAGGCTAGTGAACCCAAAGATTGAAGTGCTAATGGCATAGGAGCTAACAAAGCTAAGCCAATCGTGGATTGTCTTTTCAATCAAGCATAGCATGTGGGTATCCAACCTGGTCTCGGTTTGAAAGAAGAATGGAAATATTCGCTTGTGTGTGGACTTCCAAGACCTAAATAGAGCATCCCTAAAGGATCATTATATGTTTCCTTCTATGGAGTCAATCTTGCAAATGGTGGCAGGATCATAAATGTTTTCCCTACTCGATGGCTTCTCAATTTATAATCAGATCCAAGTTAAGGAGGAGGATCAACACAAAACTACGTTCACTACAAAGTGGGGGATATTCGTGTATGCTAAAATGTCTTTTGGCCTATCCAATGTAGGGGAAACCTTCCAACAGGCAATGGATATCGCTTTCAACGAATTAATCAATAAGATTATCCTAATCTATTTGAATGATCTTACTATGTTCTCTAAATCTAAGGATGATCATTTTGATCACTTAGAAATGGTTTTTCAAAAATTTCAAGAGTTTGAGGTTTCCCTTAATCTAAAAAAATGTGTATTCAGAGTGCCCCAAGGCAAGCTATTGGGACATGCGGTGTCCAAAGGAGGAGTTTCAATTGATCCCAAGTAGGTGAAAGCCATCAAGAAGTATCCCCTTACGGTTAACAAGAAAGGTGTCTAGTCTTTCCTGGGGAAAGTAAATTTTGTTAGCAAATTTATTTTTGACTTTGCAGGAATAATCAGGCCACCTTGATGTTAAAAAAAGATCAAGCATTTAAGTGGACAAAGGAAGCCAGAGAAGCCTTTGAGAAAGTTAAGGATGTTATTTCCTCATATCCAGTACTAGTTAATCTGAACTTATCTAAGAACTTCATAATGTATGTATCCAATAGCTAGTCAAGTATAGCTATTGTCTAAACTCATAAGGACAACGAAGGAAAGAGAGAACATCCAGTGGCATTCTACTCCTAGACCCTGAAGGAATATGAGATGAATTATAATTTTGTCGAAAGGAAAGCGTTTGCAATAGTAAAGGGACTTAAGAAGTTCTGCCATCTAATCTCCTGCAATAAGGTGATAGTTTATGTCACACATTTTAGTGTGCGCGAATACATCATGGAGGGAGAAATCACAGAAAAAAGAGCTAATTGGATCACAAAGATCCTTGAATATGACATTGAATTCAAACCCACCAAAAACGTCCAAGGAAGAGGACTGTGCGAATACCTAGCACATGATGAAGAAGTGGACATTGAAGAAGAGCAAACAAAACTTGTTCTGACGAATGAGTCAGAGTTTAGAAGCTGCTGGCTGATAGACAGAGTGAGATTTATGTAAACGAGGAAGTATCTTCCAGGTCTTTCCCCCCAAAAGAGGAGATACTATCGACTGTAGAATTGTGGATATGCGCTAGTTGAAGGGGTCCTTTTCAAAAGGAACTTCAACAGTATCCTCCTGCGATGTGTTACTGTAGGGAGAGCAAAGAGAATCCTCAACACTTTCCACAACAGTGTTGTAGGCGGACACTTCTCCGCTAAGACCACCACCCTTAAGATCATGTGTGCGGGTTACTTTTGGCTGACACTTTTCAATGACTCACACTCCTTGGTGAAGGCTTGCAAGGAATGCCATTTTTTTACAGGGAGAAGAAAGAATTATGTGATGCCTCTCAAACCTATAGTGGTGGATGAGCCATTTGCACATTGAAGCTTGGACTTCATTGGAATGATCAATCCTACTTCTAGCACCAGACACAGGTGGATCCTAACGGCTACAGATTACTTCACAAGATTGATAGAAGCCGCACTGCTTAAAAATGCAACAAGGGCGAAGATAGTGGATTTCCTCAAAGGACTGGTGACAAGGTTCGGACCTCTGAAAACTATCATTTCCAATAATGCCATAGCTTTTCTAGGTGCAAAGGTATGTTTCTTTGCACTAACAAATGACATATTCTTAAAGACATCGTCAAATTATTACCCATAGGTTAATGGCCTAGTCGAGTCGACAAATAAGAACCTGGTCCAACTCCTCAAAAGGATTGGTTTGGAACACCAGAAAGAATGGCATAAAAACCTCTGAGCAATGCTTTGGGCAGACTGCATAACTCCTAAGCAAATCCTTAATACTTCATCTTATGAGCTAGTGTACGACAAAGAGGCACTATTTCCTATATCCATGGAGATTACAATGTTCCAATTGCTGAAATCCCTCAAGATAGAGCAGAATGGTGCCATGGAGGTTCAGCTTTCTGAATTATTGGAAGTACAAGAAAAAAGGGAGAAGTCCCTAATAGCCATGACTAACTACCAGCGGGTGGTTAAGCGATGGTTTGACAAAAGTCCATCCAACCAAGGCCTAAAGTGTTGAGACTTAGTGTTGAAATTCAATGAAAGGGCTACGAAGCTAGATCAACACGGTAAATTTGATAGCCTTTGGGAAGACCCCTTTAAAATAATTAACTACAAAGAGCATAATGCCTTTGAATTGAAAAATATGGAATAGGAGTTATTAGGAATTCTAGTCAATGGGATTCATCTTAAATTGTTCCATTAAGTTGCTCACTTTTATTGATGTAAATATGTTAATAGTGTTTTTATTTTTTCTTTCCTTTTTTGTTCTGCTGGCCAGTCTTTTTAAATTAATTCATGCTTTGGGGCAAAGAAATAACCCATCATTGTAGAGAGCAAGGCAAATCAATTCATAGTAAGGTGAACAAAGAAAATAATACCCACATGCAAGGAGAAATCAAATACATATGCTGAAAAGAACAAAAACTCATATTGCAGAATACCAAGAGTAAAAGGAGCCAAGGATTTTATAAAGCTATATTTCATTATATATATGTTTCTATATCTACATGGAAAAATGGCTTAAGGGCCATAATTCAAAAAGTATATAACTATATGTTGCTTCCTTTTCCTATATGTTATGTGTAGGCCTTTTTAGGCATATGTACAAAAACTAGGAGATGGGTATTGTATCCTCAAGAGCAAAAAATGAGGAAAGAGGAATTTTCATCCAACAACATGTGCAGCAACAATAGACGCATTAATTTCAGCATCCACTATCTCCTCATCAGTAGGTGCACCACCAAAAAAGTAGCGATATTAGCAGGAACAACAACCAGCGATGGAGGGAACACCAAGTTCCTAAAGTTTGTGTACCACTTAATGTCATAGAACACCACCACATTATAGATGTGAAAGAGGAAATGGCATGCACAGGTGACCCTTTGACGGTGTTCATTTTGTGACTAAAGGAGAAATCTACTCAAGAAAAACAACCACAAGACAACCATTTCTTCTTCAATATAGCACCTAAGGTCGCTTGTCATGGGAAAGCCTATCCTGTATGCAGCGTTAGCGACAACTTCACCAAGACCATTCAAATACTTCTTAGGGAAAAAAAATTTAACCAACTTCAGCACCAATGGCATGGGGATGTTGATATCCAGCATGGACACGACAAAGTGCGAGCAGATGTTGGTATTAACCCGATACTTGTCCTCATACTCCAAACAATTCCAACCCAGAACCCACTTCATGGCTATTAGAGCCAGGGAGTGTTTGTTCTTTGTCATTTTTTTCATACATCTGGTGAAAATCTCACCAAGAAAGGTCGTCTATGACTTGTGCGACACTAATCTAATGGGGGTGTTCATGGTAATGACACACTGCAACTATATGCTAACTACTCCTGAAAGCTGCCTAAAGCATAGCCTATGAAGATACCTTGCCAATTACCAAAGCCTAAAACTAAGTCAATAACCTATTACTAAAGCTTGCTCAAATGCTAATTGTGATTTCATTACCACTTAGATGCCTATTTATAGAAAAAGAGAGGAAAGGCATGGTAATGGGATTTCCAAAAATGTTATGATAATCAAGTGCCAACTTGAGAACTATGCTTAAGCTTGCTCGAATTTCTTGACTAGTTGCACCTGCTAAGTATGGTTCAATGCGTGCAAAGTTAATGAAAGCTAATTAATTAGCATAAGATGGCGACGTTCATCAGCAGTGAGCTACACGGTCTTGAAGTTGTTATGTCACTTCTCAGGCATTTCTCAAAACCCAAAGCAATATTCATATCTTTTCAGGCGTTGATTGTTTGCTTTGGCTTAATCATTCTGTTCAGGATATTAATTGCCAACACATACGAATGCTAACTAAGTGCAAATTGCCAGCCCAAGTTCCAAGGAAACCATGTCGTATCACACGATTTCCTAATGAAATTATGAATTCTTGTCACTTTAAAATGGAAAGTAATTCATTTTTGCATGAGCTAAAGGGTGGGCGGTACATGTCGAATTAAATGCAAAAAACCACTTTCATCTACCATCTTGAGAAAAGATAGTTAAGTATCGCATGCAAAATTTTAAACACCTAAGATCTTTTCAAATACGCTAAAGTAGAGTGAGTGAAGGTTTTTATCATACCTAGAGCCGAGGAAAAAGTTGCAGAGAATTCAAGCCTTGCAAAAGCTTTTCATCGAAAGAGACAATGGTAGAGAGTTCACAACAAGAGATACAAGGGGAGGCAACACAACTTTTCTTAAGGCCATACAGGCATCACGTGCTGCTAACGTCTATAAAAACATTTCATATGCTATGCCTGGTATACCAAACAAGCCAAAATGGGTGAACATGCTGGAACTAGACAAGCCCAAAAATTACAGAAACCAGGTTCAGGTCTAGGAGGATTAGGACAATATTCATGACCCACACCTGACAAAAAACCCCAAGTCTTTGAAAGAGGGGGCTTGTGAAATGATGAAGGTGTCCAATAAACAAATATAAACAGTAGAAAAAATATGGTTCAGTGGGCTCCCACAGTACATGGTCCCATTAGTGCACTATTGCCTAGAGTTGGTTGATGTGACCATTCAATGTTACAACCCAAGCACCCACAACATTGAGGGTTGAACTTTAATAGTTAATATCAGCCCACAGGCTATCTAGCATATGCTATGTATCCCTGACCCGACCACTAGAAGTGAGAGAATTGAGGTATTCACTCTTGAAAAAGGAGAAAACACATGGAGGGAAATGAGGAAGGGCCCTCAATTTTTTATTAAGGAAATAAAAAAGCAAGGAGTGATGAGCCAGAACCCGCCAAGTATTCTGGTGTCACATGATACGTTTGAGAATGACTTAAAGGAGGCCTTTTCAATGCTAGCATTTTTTTGTGGCCTACACATAGACCCATAGGTGCACGTGTTTCAATTAGGGCCAAGTTTCCAATTTTGCAAGCAACATTATTTCTTCTGGTACGATTTCATAGACTATCTCGTAGAAGAATGATAGGGAAAATAGAGAATTACCTGAAGGAACGAAAGTTTAGGTTCCTCTCTTTTCTTGTCCATATGTTTTTGCATCAAAACCTTGATTTCTTTAGCAAGTATGTGGGTTTGTCTATTTTTTATGAAAAGGGTAGAATAAAGTTGGTATCTACATGGACACCTCTCCTTTCTGCAACATTTGACTACTATGCATTTTCATATTTCTTTCTAACTCTGATTTTTCAAGATTTGCAAGGAGAAGATGGCATGGTACAACTCAACATGGATCAAATGGGATATATGCAATTCTTTACTCCTGCATGTGACTGGTTCTTTAGCGCAGATTTCACAGTCATCCGGATGCAGGGTTTCACTGACCAACCATTCTGACTCCTAGCCTACATCACAAATAGAGTGTTGGCTCTTGAAATGTATCAACAAACATGCATTATCATTACAAAATTTACAGAGGACCTCCCAAGAGGAAGGGATGGCTCCAGTTACCCATAAGTTTCAAAATGGTGACCCTGGCAAAGAGGCTGACACACCTGCTATTGCAAGATAAGCTAGCTCATTTAGGGTTAGTTTTGATATGTGATAAATAGTAGTATAATCCTTTCAATGATCTACTACATGTGCACATGAGGTTTATTCACGCTTCTCGACCCTACTGGGAAAAGAGGCACAACCCACCAGAGGATAAGGATGAATACTTGGTTAAGTTGATGCATATTCCCACAAAGGATAATAGGGAGCCATAGTATAAGTTCTACTTCTTTGTAGCGGAGGCTAATGGGAATGTCAAGATGGGGACTACTATGTACAACAAGTTATGGTATACAAAGAAATGGACTCTAGAGAAAATGAGAGCCTTTTGGGTATATTGCCAAGAAACAAAGCAACTTTAAGCCCCTTATGGAAGCTTGAAAGCTGATGAAGAGTTTGAAAAATGGTGGGATGATGGACATGCAACCTCTGACTCAAGCGCTGGATGGAACGACTGCCTAAGAGATGAATTTGAACAATAAGAAGAAGAAGCGGGGACCCCAACATCTTTCGCTCAACAAGAAAAAAGCTTCGTAGGGAAGCCCTCCTACATAGCTTCAAATGTGCAATTCAATGTTTCAAGGGCCTCACAGTCACTGACATGGGCTACCAAATCAATAAGAGTGTCACAACAGCAGCCGGTAGAGACTGCTAAGGTTGGAGAAACCCCACTCGCAAAGTGACAACACAGAAAAACTATTGTCGGAGAAGGTTCACAAGAACCCACTACAAGCCAAGTGCTCGAAGCTAGCCAAGAGCCTGAAAAGGATGGGGAACCAACAATGTGCCAGAAGTCATCGTCGACTAGTCAATAGGTAACATTCACTCCTATTTTTCTTTCCTCTTAGTCTTTGGTATCCTCCACTATCTCCGCAAACACCCCCCACCATGAGTATTGGCCCTTCTTTTCCCACCTTTGATACAATGATTGTGGGAGGTTTCTCCCAGTCCACACAGGAAAATCTATTCACATTTACTCCTCTGCAAACCCTTACACCAACTGCTACCACTTAGTTCTTTTTTGCCTCACTTTCTGAAAGCTTACCCTCCGTTGGCGCCCATATTGCTACTATCGCCGCAGATCCTCCCTTTTTCTCATAGCAAGCAGAATCTACAATGACTACTCCCTCACCACTACAACCCATGAGTTCTCTTGCTAGTTCACCAATGGAACCTTAGCAAATGACAAGCCCTTATGTTGGTTCGCAAACTGAGCTTTGGCATGTGCCTCATTTCTCCCCACACCATCACTCTCCAGAAGAAGAAACTACTCGCACCTATTAAACTTACCTATCCATATGCCCTACCTCCTGGTGCTCCTTTCACAGGTGGGCTAGTCCCATTGCCAACCCATTTTATTGCACAAAATGATGCTACAAAGGAGGCACATGCTAGTAGAATTCAAAAGCGAAAAGCCAAGGATGATTGCAAGCTGGCAAAACCGAAAGTCTATACTATCTATGATGAGACTCAACAAATGCTAAAATTTGCAACCATGTACCCAATCATGGAAAAGCAACAAGGGGAGATGCATCCAAAATATTATGATTGGTATGCCATGGGGCTTGACATGAAGGTATCTCATCCATAGGATAAAGTTGAGCTCATGGAGGAAACACAATGAGTGGTCATCTCCGATTTCATTAAACTAGCCGCAAGTTGAAGAAGATGGATGAGCAGCTGAAATCCTTGAAATAAAGAGCTAGTTTCTTGGAAAAAGGGAGAAATCCCTAGGAGCAAATGTTGTGCGCTTGACAGAGAGAGCGTTGATAATAGAGGCAGAGAGGAATAGAATTTAGGAGGAACTTGCAAAGGTTCAATCCATCAACCCCGCTATAGTAAACAACTTGTGTGCTAAGAATTAGGAGTACCAAAGCCAATTAACTCTAGTGGAGCAAAATCTGCAGCTGAGGAATGAGGAGCTTGAATGGCGACACGTTGAATATGAAAAGGGGATGATCCAAAAAGATGAGGCACTAGATTAGTAGCAAGCTTAGTATGTGAAAAAGCTACAAGAGAAGGATGTTGAATTTGAGGGTCGCAAGGCCCAAATAGAAGCAGAGCTTCAGGTGGCAAAATCTTCCCTAGACACAAAACTAACAAACCATAGCCAAGTGAAGTAGAGTTGGACTAAAGAGTTAGCTCATTTTCAGGAATAATTGGCACCCACCAATAGGAGGATTGCAGAGCTAATGTAGGATATCAACACAAGGGATGCAGAGATCACCCTTTCAAAGAATACTCCCCAGGCTCTTGTTGCCTAGCTGGATCTCATCCCAATGGCACAACAACTATACACTTCATACTAGGGGAAGGTCAAGTCTTATTGCCTAATTTTATAGCCAATACCCTAGTACATGTCTCAAGTGACAAGTTTGAGCCAAGAGGTTCAAAGGGCTATGGGGGAGTTCTCCCAATTCATCATGGAAAAGATACCTAAAGCGCAAGGACTACTAACCAAATTGTACTTAGTCTCTAATGAAGACCTAGTTGGAGTAGGAATCAATGATCAGAAGGCTGCTACCAAAATAGCAAACAATTTTGTTTATTACCACTCAACCATAAAATGAACCAAGGCATGCACGACCACTTTAGGCGTGACTCTAAATAATGTGCGAGAAATCTTCTCTTAGCTGACTACGATGGGATTTCCTTCTCCATTTCTTGAGGATGGATTCATGACCATTGTTGAGCAGCTTGTAGCAAAAATTGAAGAAAAGTGGTAGGACACAACTGCCTTACAAAGCTTCAACCAGCCTCCCACAATAGTAGATGTTGAAGGGATTATTGATCTAGTTGCACGATTACTCTTCCTATGCGAGTTTGTGGCCGGTTTACCAGTGGAGCTGCCTTATAAATAAATGTTTGATCTCAGCGAAGTGCAAGAGAATCTACGCGACATATCGAAACTGTTTGAGGCTGACTAGCTACCGCTACAAGATGTCCTCTCTAAGCTCTGAAGCTATTGCCCAATGGGTAAGAATTTGGTCTGCAGCCGAAGAAATTTTGGGTTCTCCATTCCTCAAGTGAAACGCCCCTGATAGTCACCAGAAGCTATGAATAAATATTCATCGAGCTCCCTTTAGACTTTATTTTGTTGAAGTATCAGCCTACACATTGCATTAAAATTCATTCGGCCCTTTTGATAAGTGTCGCTGCCTCTACCACATGTTTGCTCTGCACTCCCTGGAGGATCTCTTCCCTTCACATTACAAAACAACCCCGTTGTGTTGCCACATGTCCGCTCTACACACAATTGAAAGCCACTTCCCTTCGTATTTGAGTCGGGCTTCGTTTACACACCACATGGCTCCATCTTCACATATTTTAGCAAGCCCCACAGTTGGTACCAAAGATGAGGCAGGTTACATGTGTCTCCTTGGCACAAGCTTTCAACAACGAGGAAAAAGGATGACCACAGACTGCACGATGTTGCCACGTGTTTATTCGACGGGTGTTTCTTTTAAACGATGGATGGAGCAATCCAAGGACCATGACATCCTATCGCATGTCATAACTGCTTTAGCAGGGTAATGACACTCGTCTATATGACCTTACTAGGACCATTGCCATCATTTGCAAATGATGCACCTAAACTTGGAGCGACCAGATGCTTTGTCTGAAATCTTTTCGGTTGCAATAGCCGAGAGGAATCTTTGATTTGCATCATTGCCAAGGATTCTCAAATCTTTTTTGTTACTGCTCGCCAAGGCGGTGGGAGCATTTTGGCTATATATACTCCTCTTGGTTTTGAAAGAGGGGTTCTGGGATTTTGTAGAAAGAACATAGATTAAGAAAAGACACCACACCTTTGTTATTATTTTTTAATTATTGCAAAAAGACTCGTAGACTGTGCCAATCATTCAACCTTTCTACTCTTCTTATGATATTTGATTAACTTTAAATTGTGTTGCTATTGTTGGATGATTCATTCACAGAACTTCTATAAATTGAATGCAAGTTTGTTGTCTTAGATCATGTCATGTGACTCTTCTTGTCAGTAAATATGTGTGCAAAGTTATTTTTAAATATGTGTGCAAAGTTATTTTATGTCAATGAATGAATTGTTTATACTTTAATCTTTAGTTTATGCTTTTCTAGGACATTGCAAATTGTTGATTGGGTCCTTAGGTCTATGATTTATTGTGCCTATTATCTACGTTTTGGCACATCACCTTAGGTTAGATTTTACTTTTATATATATGTTTTCTTTTCCTTTTCCAAACCCCAATTATAGAAGAAGTCGACTTCTTTAAAATTTGGAGGTCACTCAGTTTAACACAATAGGTCCACCATAAACTGAGTTTCCCATAAAAGGGCTATTACCTTGCCAACTTTTGGCATCAACATCTTTATAAAGTGTGACACAAATTTGTACTTTTACCCACTCAAATGTTGTTCCCCATCAAAATTTGTGGCACTATGCAAGGCTCATACGAAGAGATCATACCCATAGATGCAGCCATGTGATATAAGGCTCCTAAATCAAGAAGCCATCTTTTAGATTGAAGATTTGTGGATGCAAAGAGCATGGCCTTTCATCTTGTCTTTTCCACATGCCATTCTGACTAACCCTGATTGTGAAGGTGATGGTCAATTTTTCTCCAAGACACACCAGAAAAAAGCTCAAGGCTAGATCTCTTTAGAAATTGAATAGGGGGTTGCAAATATGGGCTCTGATACCATGTTAGAATTGATGATTCAACCCATGGCTCCCATGAAACACCTGCAAGCAATTACCTATAACACTAAAGAAGATCAAACCAAGATTATGCACAATAACCTGAGAATTATATTGATGCAAATAACCTAGATGAATATTATGTGTGAATGTGCAAGCTTTATAAAAGCATTGCATAAACAAACCCTACATGCAGATTTGACAAGATAATGACAAGTGTTCTAATCTCATGCAATGAGACAACTTGTCTTAAATTTAGTCCAATCTAATAATAAAAATCAAACTAAAGAATAAAAAGAAACTCCTAAGTTTAGCTTAAGTGATTAAAGTAAAAATCCTCTAATAACTAATTGATGATTAATTAACTATCAGATAATGACTCATTTAATCTAACACCCCCCCTTAATATTAACTTAAGGAGAAACTAAAATACTAATAAAGGAAGCTAAAATGAATGCAGAATGGGTTCAGGCTACAAGGCCTAATGAGGTACCCATGAACATGGAATTGAAATCTCTCATAATTGAAGAAAGGGAGAAAACCTCATCGAAAAAACTCCTCTCAAAAAGAGAGATAAATGAAAATGAAATCATACATGTGAATAAGAAAAGTAGGACTCAAAAGTCCCCCCAAGTGCTACTTCGGTCACATAAGTACAAACAAGATCATCCCCATAGGAGAGAAAGGATGAGACAATGAATCCCCCCATAAGGTAGAAGCTCCTCTACTAGAAGAAGGATTCTAAAGATTATCCAACTACAACAAACTTTGTTCCTCCCCTTAGGAAGAAACACATAAAATGGTGCATGAAGAAGAAACTCTCTCTAGAGAAATGGTCTTATGATGGATGCTATGGAAGAATGATCAAAGGTCCACATGTTTGAATCAAATGAAGCTAATCCAAACAACTATGGAGATGCAAGTAGAGAAACCTCCAAAGGCAATGTTAATGTGATGACTAGTGGGCCATATCTATCATTGAAGAGGAATTGAATATCCTCAAGTGTGTCCTCAATATCAGCAAGGTGTGACTTAATGAATAACTCTGCAATGTTTGGCAAGTAGTCATCCCACAAAATTGGAAACATCCTGCTAAAAAGAACTGAACTCTGAAGATGCAAGAGGTGTGGGAGGAAGAATCTCAACACAAATCTCATGAACCAAATTGGACAATGGAATTACACATAGGTTCAAGTGACCAAAACTCTCCTTAGATATCCGATCCACTCTAGATGCATGAGAGTGAGGACCAGTCAATGATAGTGCTTGCCCATCTAGAGAAAAATGTGAGAATGTATATAATCAAGAGGCATGATTTGTGTTCCCAACTCCAAGAATATCTTTAGTGTATAAATCTTTGATAAGCATCGAATCAAGTGTGAACTCTATAGTCTTGCCTACCCCACTATGTGTAATATGATAGATGGAAAGGAGATTAGAAGTTAATGAAGGGACACAAAGTACATCATGAAATGTGCCATCACCAACATCTATGGATCCTTTCCCTATAACACTCATATAAGTGTTGTTCCCCATCAAAATCTATGGCACTATGTAAGGATCATACGAAGAGAACATACCCAAAGATGCAACCATGTGATGTGAGGCTCTTGAATTAAGAAGCCATCTATTGGACTAAAAAAATTTGGAAGCAAAGAGAGCATGGTCTTTCATCTTTTCTTCTCCACATGCCTATCCAATTGACCTTGATTATGAAAGTGATGGTCACTTTTGCTCCAAGATGCACCAGAAAAAAGATCAAGGCCAAATCTCTTCATAAATTAAATAGGGGTTGTAAATTTGGGCTTTGATACCATGTTAGAATTGATGATTCAACCCACAACTCCCATGAAACACCTGCATGCAATTACCTGTCACAATAGAGAAGATCAAAAGCAAGATTGTGCTCAATAACCTGAGAATTCTATTGATGCAAATAACCTAGATGAATATTACATGTGAATGTGCAAGCTTTATAAAAGCATTACACAAGCAAACCCTACATGTGGATTTGACAAGATAGCGAAAAGTGTTCTAATCTCATGCAACGAGACAACTTGTCCTAAATTTAGTCCAATCTAATAATAAGAATCAAACTAAAGAATAAAAACCAACGCCTAAGTTTAGCTTAAGTGATTAAAGTAAAAAGCCTCTAATAATTAATTAACCAGATAATGACTTATTTACTCCAACGTTTATAGGGGTTGCAAGAGTTTTTTGAACTGCAACCTTCATGTTGACTGCTTTTTTTCATCCAATTTTGATGAAATGAAAAGGGTTTGTTCAAAAAATTGACAACAATCTACCAATATAAGATTTGCTTTATTTTGAATTTAATAGATAATTATTATTGATTTCTACATTATAGTTTTTGAATTTGATTGATAAGTTGATTGAAAAACATCTATATTTTTTAAACGGTTAAACATTTTTTGAATTTGAAAGATGCATCACACACTATGCTTCACACATTATAGCTTTTAAAAAAAAGCATAGAGTTTTTGACCAAGTTAGAGTTGTCGGACAAACAATTTTTAATATTTTTTAAAATTCCTACTAGAAAATTAATAACTAATTATTTACTTGCAAAAAATTTTCAAAAATTGTGTGTCACATCTGGGCATGTGTCCTCTACTTATATTGAAAGAGTCAAAAAAAAAATTTATTTTTCTCCCCATTAGAATGGCCAGACAAACACCTGCTTCTTATTTTTTCTTGAAAATTTAGTACTAATGCATTGAAATTTTAAATTTTCACCAAATAGATTTACTTTTTTTTCAAAAAAGGACTAGTAGCTTAGAAACTACATTCATTTTATTACAAATTTTGTTCTTACATATTTTTCAAATTATGTTAACCTATTCAAATTTTTATGTCAAGTTGTTTAACTCTATTTTTTTGAATTTTCATTGCCACTTAGGGGCCTAGTTTGGACCCCCATTATCCTACACTGGCCCATATGTTTGTGGCTACTTTATCTTTTATTTTTGAAAATTATAAGCTAGATGTAAGCATGTGCATTGACATATTTTATGAGGATTCTCATCCTAGGTCAAGTCTTCTTCCACTTGAGTTTAATACTAAGAACTTAGACTAGATCCTTGAGTGGAAAAATATTGTTGAGGCTTCATATATAATAGATATAGCATCCATTAATTTTGATAATTGGAGCTTTATAGTTTTAAAATATTAGAGTTTCTCTTATATGGATGCCACTCACGGGAACCATCATGCTTCGTCAAAAGAGTTTGAGAAGGGTGATGCTACATCATATGATGATTGTTTAGATAATAAGGATAATGTATTCACTTAACTTTTGGATAGGTCACTCCTTGAAGATGATGAGATTGATAATGTGCATGTAGGAATTCAACTTGATCAACATGAATGTTGTTTAGGGTACTTACCCTCTTTGATTATTTTGAGGATGATGATGCTTGTTATGAGGAGGATGAGTTATCTAATCTTGTATTTTATTGCAACCTCATTGATAAAGAATAGATTGTATGTATAAATTTTTAGTCAAGTGAGTCAATCCTTATGGTTGCTAATGATGATGGTGTGCATACAAATGGCCATATAGAGGAGCAAGAACTTAGTTATCTATTTGAGGTGATTTCATGTTTCATTTCCATTGATTATGCTACTAGTTAGTGAACCCCTTGCTACATGTATTAGTGCACATGTGAATGAATTAATTAAGGCTATATGTAGCAATAAATATACTAATGATAATGAATACACATATAGGCTTGTAGTTGGATGAAATTGCTTATGAGGATGGTCATGTTAACAACACTAAGATTGTTAAGTCTTCTTTTTCCTTAGAACCTAATATGAGAATTCTAAATATTATATGACTAATAACACTTTAAAAATGGAAAAAAATATATTAAATTTGTGAAAAAGAACTGTACCTATAATTTTATAGATTGTTTCATCAAAAGAAATCCTTTTGTATTTCTTTTCACTTTGATTTTTCTTGAAAACTTTTCAAACGAAACAATTCCTATTGAAGCCTTTTCATTTAAAACACTCTATCTAGCATCATACTTGACTACCAACTCCGCCCTCTTCAATAATTTTTTTGAAACCCTCAACTTCAGCGGAATTTTTCTTTAGTCATACTAGATTTGTTTTAAAATTAAAAATTACCCTTTTGAAGAGCTCAAGATCAACAATCAATATATATAGTTTAAATATAATTTTAAAGAAAATATTGCAAGTAGGTTGTTATAATCAAAGATAAAGTTGATGTAAAGTTTAAAAAATAATATTAAAACATACATATTTTTTAAAAATATACAGTGGTCTAGAGGAGAGAATTCTCCCAAAAGGATATAATTTTTTTAATTAAAAAAAAAAGACAAAAATTGACATCCAATGAAAGCTATGACATTTAATGAAGTTTTACTTTAAAACATCATTAAAAATTTGTTAGATTTTTAAATATTGTATGCGTTATAGAAAATAATATATAAGTAATACTAGGAAGCAATAGAAGGAATATCTATACAATTTTTCAAAAAAACATTCTAAATATTTATTTGGTTCTCCTAATTATATAATATACAAAAATAAATTCTTGTATTGAAGGAAATCTTATAACCTTTAATGTGATATACTTTCTTGTCATATTGATATCATACTTTTGTAAATCTCGCACGTCTCTCTACAAAAATTCAACTCTCATCTTACAAATATATAAAAAAATTCTGAAAATAATTTTAAGATACTCTTTAAGAAACTATCAACAAACCTATTAAACCTATAAATATAAATTACTAGTTTAGAAAATAATTACTACTTTAATCTTGTTAGTATCCCCATTTCATACGCTATATTGAAAATAATTACTACTTTAATCTTGGATCAATTTTCATGGCCACACTCCAACGACTTATTCAAGAGTGTCATACTCAACTTGCTAATATGATTTATAACCCTTTGTGTAGTAGGTTTACATCTACCAAATGTATTTTCAAGATAAGTTGGGAAATGTATAGTATTTATATGGAATCTTCAACCTTAAAAAATAACATAAATTCAGCGTGCTTTGGAGTGTTCGAAACGGCAATGCGGAAAGAGTCGGGAAATTAACCTCTACCCAATTCGCGTCTTTTCTTTCACCACATTGCGCCTGCCTACCGTAGGAACAAAACTGCACTTCTTTTATCAAAGTAGTTGAGTTGTACAAGTAAAACTGGTCAAATTAGCATTCTTCACTGCGGACTACCGTCACCGTCGTTGTCGTGTCTGATCTATCTTTCCACCTACTTTCTCCCACTTCTTTCTTTAATCTTCGACTACTTCTCTTGCTATTCCCTTCGTTTTGATGTTCCCCTGCTTCTCACTTGCCTTCTTGCTTCTTTCAATTCTATCGCATGAATACGGAAGCACTTCAGATGGTTCAGACTCTTCAACCCCTCGCTATACGCTTAAGTCGCTTCCTCTTCTTTGTCGCAATTTCACTCTCATGGTTGACCTTTCACTGTAATGGAGCTTGTGAAGTTTTTAGCTGTGGGAATTACAGTTTGGATTATCCATTTGGAAGATTGGGCAGCGGCTGCGGTGACCCTGCGCTTCAGCTGGTGTGTGATAATGCAACAAAGATGCCTCTAATTTCTATCGGTGAATACCAATACTACATACAGGAACCCCACAATTACTCCCAACAGGTAGCGGCATATTCTTACCCTACCATGATAATATTGTACAAGCAATTTGAGAAAGATGCATGCGATTTATCAGAGAGTGTCTATGATCAATTCTGGAGTGACAACCAATTCCATATTGTAGATGGATACACAAATATAACACTGGCAAAAGATTGCACTATTTATGGAGAGCCGTACTTGCCCAATTTATTGTGTAAAGACCATTCATACTATAATGTCAGTCTTCCAGGCTCATATTGTGCATCGGACTTCAGGATTGCCGTGAATAGAACTGACTTAAAATTAAAATCGGTACATCAGCTGCCTGAGATTATTGGCGAAGGGTTGAATATAACATGGGATGCAAGCAAAGATTGTGATTATCCATGTTACGAGGCAGATCACATAAATTGTACTCATCTCAGAACCTCATCTTTCTGCTACTGCGATGCTATGTCCTATTCTCAATGCTCCAGTGGTAAGACTTCTAATTCTGTTTCTTACTTAAATTGCAAATGAACGAATATTGTAGTATTTCTCCACAAACTGAAGACGCTTGCCTTCTCCCTTATTATTCCATTACATAGTTCTTATAATATTGAGATTGACGCGTTGCAGGAAAGCAGAGTAAATCGAGGAAAGCCATAATTTTAAGTATGCTCCATTTTCTTCTCGGTCGTATAAGTTTTTTAGCGATTTTTGCTTTATTTTCTGACTTTCCTGTAGATTTAGACATTGGGAATTATAGAACTTGTATGTTTATTAATTCCCTGGCAGGTTCATCCATTGGAGGCGGCGTTGCTCTGGCAGCAGCACTGGTCCTGCTTTTAATCTTTCGTCTGAAGAGAAGAAATCGATCCGCTACCAGGAATCTTCCTAATGATTTCACTAAACATAAAGGAAACGACATGGAAGGGGGTCAGCAGAGGCATATGATTGGCAGTTTGCCAATTTTTTCTTTCGAAGAACTTCAACAGGCAACAAATTTCTTCGACGAAAGGAACGAACTTGGAGATGGAGGGTTTGGAGCTGTCTATTTGGGCAAACTCATTGACGGACGAATGGTAGCAGTTAAGAAGCTTTATGAGCAACACTCTAGAAGGATTGAACAATTTATCAATGAGGTAGAGCTCTTTGCCAATATGAATCACCCCAACCTTGTTCGTCTTTATGGCTGTACTCAGCCGGATAGTCCAGTGCTTCTGCTTGTTTACGAGTTCCTGCCAAATGGAACCCTGGCCGACCATCTTCACGGCAGCAGAAGAAGGCCCAAGGGTTTGCCTTGGGGAACTCGTTTAAACATTGCCATAGACACTGCCCAAGCCTTGGCCTTCCTACACAGTATCAATCCCCCTGTTTTTCACAGAGATGTGAAATCCACCAATATTCTCTTAGACGAAAATTTCAGGGCAAAAGTTGCAGATTTTGGCCTTTCCAGATTGGTGCCTGTGGATGTCTCACACGTTACCACTGCTCCGCAAGGCACGCCCGGGTATGTTGATCCTGAGTACCATGAATGCTTTCAGCTGACAGAAAAGTCTGATGTTTACAGCTTTGGGGTTGTATTGGTGGAGCTTATCTCTGCTAAATTAGCCGTGGATGTGACGAGAAAAAGAAACGAAATCAGCCTCGCTATTATGGCAGTGCAGAAGATAAAAAGTGGAGCTTTGCAAGAACTGGTAGATCCCCATTTGGAGATTGAGGCGAATCCTAAGGTGAAGGAGATGGTTTATGCCGTTGCCGAATTGGCGTTTAACTGCCTTGGAAACAACAGGGAGGTTAGACCAGACATGAGGGAGGTTGCATTTCGTCTTGAGCAAATCAAACAGTTGCATGTAAACTATCTCCATGAACAGCCAGACTCATTAAGCAAACAAACCAGCAAGCCCAACGGTGTGGCGCTGCCACCATCTCCCACTTCTGTACAGGAAAGATGGCCCAGTATCACCTCCGACAAAAGTTCCTAATTGTTTTGTGAACAGTGTTTTTTGTAAGTCTGATAGTCAATTTCAAATAAATGTAGGGTGATCTGAGCTATTGATTACTCTGTTTTTTGCTTTTCAAATTTCTCGGTGCTTTGCTTCGTCTTTAATATGTAAAATATGATGTGTAAAGAGAGAATAAAAGACAGACGGTGAAGATGTGTTTGCTCCGGATGAACAATGTAACTTTGTCTGAATGCATGACTATTTATAAAAGAAAATTTTGTTCCATTTACTTTGGTATAGTCGGCAGAGAGCTGTTGAACAAACTCTTTGGTCAGCTGCACTTAAAGCATGTTGGAGTTTATCTTGCCTTGTATTATTAGGAGAAAAAGTCACGAAATAGACTATGAAATTTTCTCAGCAATGATGTCCTGCAACTAGAAGAACCCAAATCTTTGACTCTTAGATTATTGATTAGTTTCGTATAGATATGAAGTTTTAAAATAACACTGCGCGTATTGACCGCGTGAGCGCCTACCATTGTTGACTGGATAATTGAATCGTTCAAATACTAGCTTGTTATCATTATAGAGAGATACCTCTGCAATTACTCGATTCCCCCAACAGTAATGCCGATGGCCGCAATCCTTGCTCATTTTACTTCAATGCAAACACCCGTCCATCGCCCAGTGTCTCGTTTTAATCTCCTTTATACCTTTATTGTCTATACCCTTTTACTACCTTGTTCTACTTCTTGCAAAATCAATCAAACATGCGGCATCATAGATATCCCATATCCTTTCGGTTTGCGGGGAAGTGGTTGTGGTCTGTCACGCCTTCAGATCGACTGTGTAGAAGAGGAACGTCCTGTAATCGAAATTGGAAGCCAGAATTACACAGTCTTACATTTCTACCGTGAAAATCAGACCTCAACAATAATGGACGACGAGTATTTCCAAGACTGCACATCTCCATATAGTATCTTTCATCAGATAAATGACACGAGTATCTTTGATAGAGTCGAACCATTTAAAATCACTCTCTTCAAGTGTGACACGATATGTGAATTATATAATCTGTCTTTAGCTTCGTTGTCATGTACTTGGGAACAAGTGACTATTGAGGGGGGATTAGCATATTGGAATATTACAAATAACCCATTGGATCAGAATTGTCACAGATGCGAATCAAGTGGCGGTTCTTGTGGTTACAATATTTTCGATGATCGACAGTTCCTTTGTTTCTGCGGGAACGCAAGCTATCCAAATCAATGCCCCCAAGGTATTTTTGGTTCAAATCTCTCTATATTTTTGCCTCTCTAGTAATCAAATTTATTAGCCTTGCAATTTGAATAAAGAAAATAGAAAAGAAAATTTGGGCGCTATAAAGTTCGAGCTTTTTGATAGTTTATTCTCCCGGTATGTTAAACCATCTTTATTTTTTAGAGCTGATTGGCATTTTGCATTTTAATGCAGACAAGAGCTCAAGCCGAGTCCCTGTAATAGGTGAGACAGTAAGAGGCTTCTTGATTTTATTAATTTGAAAATTTGCTAATTTCTTCTATCCATGCATTAACATCTTTTGAAAAACCACAGGTGGTGTCATTGGTGGAGTATTAGCTTTGTTGTTGATAGGAGGATTCCTAACATGTAAAATTTCAGAGAGGAGGAAGCTTTACACTGGCCCAACTCTTATTGCAAAAGAGGTTGACTACAGCGAAAGCAGGGATATAGAAGTGGGGGTACAAGAGAAAATAGGGAACTTGCCAATTTTCTCCTATGAAATCCTAAAGCAGGCAACAAACAACTTCGCTGAGGGAAAAATGCTTGGAGACGGGGGGTTTGGATCCGTGTATCTGGGAAAACTTCCTGATGGGCGAGCAGTAGCTGTAAAAAGAATGTATCAGGACAACTGGAGAAGGTACGACCAGTTTATCAACGAGGTGCAGATTTTGTCATCTCTGCAACATCCAAATCTAGTACGTCTCTATGGTTGCACTTCTCCAGAGGGAAAAGATCTGCTTCTTGTTTATGAATATGTGAAGAACGGTACTGTGGCAGATCATCTCCACGGAGAAAAGAAAGGGAAAGGCTTAAATTGGATAACACGTTTAAAAATCAGCGTGGAAACAGCCCATGCCTTGGCATTTCTTCACAAACAAGAGCCCCCTGTACTGCATAGAGATGTGAAGACCACAAATATTCTTGTAGACGAGTATTTCAAGGTAAAGGTTGCTGATTTTGGGCTTTCCAGGTTTATGCCTACGGATGTAACCCATATCTCTACTGCTCCACAGGGAACCCCAGGGTACCTTGATCCAGAATACCATGAATGTTTTCAGGTCACTGAAAAATCCGATGTCTACAGCTTTGGTGTGGTGTTAGTGGAATTGATCTCCTCCAAGTTGGCTGTAGATATAAATCGGACTAGAAGGGAAATTTCCCTGGCTAATATGGCTTTAACAAAGATCAGAGAAGGTGCTTTGCAAGAGCTTGTGGATTCTAATTTAGGGTTTAATATTGATGATGAGGTAAGAGCATCCATCACAGCAGTTGCAGAGTTGGCTTTCAGATGCCTCCAGTCCTCCAAGGATGATAGACCAGATATGGATGAAATTGTTGCTCAGCTTGACCAAATACACCAAAATTGGGTGCATGTTAAAAGCGCTGCTACTCACTCCTCTTTCGGTAGCGATGGAGAAAAGAAAGATTTCAGTGGTTTGGCCCCTCCTTCTCCCACTTCTGTTCAGGACAAGTGGCCGAGCACCAAAACCACCCCCAATAACAGTGCGTAATTAGTTTGCATGTTTCAGAGATACTTTTTAATTATTTAATAATGTTTTCTTTTGTTTCTTTTATGTAATTACAACAGTAAGGGTTTCTGCCATGAGCATATCTTCTGTAATTTAACAATACGGGGATTAGCCGTGAACATATCAGTATTGGAATACTTACATTATATCCCCTGTATACCACTTCTAGGTAGAATATTTTGATACCAGCGAATTAATAAATGTTTTATATGGATTTCTTCTTATAAAGCAATGTCAAATTTACGCACAAATATTGTATATTCATTGAAGCAATTCAGCTAAACCTTTTTCATGTATTGTAGTGGTTGTGGTATACGTAGCATTTCTATTTTTCAGTTTATTTCTTATTTCATTAGATCATTCATAACAATGCTCAGTTAAATTAAAAGTATGAAGCTTCCAGTCTATGATAGTATTGTAATAAGATTTCTAGATTAAACTATGTGTCAGTTTTTACATCAACATTTCAGATCATACTCCATGATCCATCATCAAGTTGCAAAATTACCTACTTTCTGCCTGACTTATTTCATTAGATGATTTCTCAGTCCTTCCTTGCCTTCTTATCTCCTGCACATGTAGAGTTTGATTTTTCTTGCGGGAAAAGCCTTCGGGGCCTCTATTTGCGTATTTGTTCTGCAAAAACAATGTTAAACATGTTGAAGATTTAATGCATTCCATATCCCTCATACGAAGCCCACGGTCATACTGACTACTTTATCGGAAAAAGTCCGATATGCTTTTCAACAGAGACCACTTGCATTTATTTAAGCAAAGGATAATAAGGAGGCAAGAGAATTGTAGTTTTTTAAAGGGCACTCTGTATAGACGTCAGATGCTTGACATCTTTATGCGAGGTTTTATAAAGGCGTTGAATAAAGTGGCTCAACTGGCCGGATATTCTAAGGTATAGATTGATCCAAAGAGCCTGGAGTGCATCTGCACCGTTGTGCTGTACAGCAGCTATTTGAGCATGTTTTAATATAAAAATAAAAATAAATTATTTATTTTATATTGTTGAAATGTGTTAAAGTGTATTTTATGCTAAGATTGGGTTGTGTATTGGCACAAAATTCCAAAGGGAATCGCACCTCTTTTTAATGATTATAATATTTTGAAGCTTGTATGACTTTACGAATAATTTTATTATTTTTTAATAGTTAATGCAAATTTTAATTGAAGTTCTAGAATATAGATGATAAGTATTGGTGGAAGGAATTTTTTTAATGGTATTTAAGTTATAGTAAATAATGAGATATGGGATTAAGATTAAAAAAATAATGTAAAATGTGGTTTTGTTTAAATTTTAATAATATTTAGAAAATATAAAATATACAATGTAAGTGTGGTTTTATAATATTTTTAAATTTATAATAAATTTTAAAATATTTTATAATTTATAATTATAAAATAAAATGTAATCTTTTATATTATATGTTTTTTTATTAAAGCAAAATTTACATAATAATATTAAGTTTAAGTATGATAAGATATTTGAAATATAAAAATATGGTATAATAATAAAGACTGAGTTTTATTGTCAAAATTAAAGATATTAAGAACATGTTTATGTTAAAAAATATGAAAGAAATATCTTCTACGATATTTAGGAAATTCAAAAGATCTTTGAGATTTATAGTAGATATTATGACTCATCAAATCTAAAATTTGGTAGCATATCTAATAAGATTTAATTTTAAAGCATTTGAGAGGAACAACTCATTTTTTTATAATAGTCTAGTGTTCTATTTATTTAACGTCTTACCATTAAAATCTTAATTAAACAAGGTGTGGAATGTAATAGCATGGTCATGTTAAAATAATATGTTTAAGATTAACATTTATTTTTTAAATATAAAGACACCAAAATTTATAAATAGCTATTTTATTTATTTTAAAACTATTTTAATACTTTTTTATCTTTATATATTTTTTAAATATCAACTCTAAATAATTTTGTTAACATACAATTATATAATTCGTTACATTCCACACCTGTCATTATAGACTAAACCTCACAGATATCATATTCATATGCCAATTGAAGTGTGAATCTGTTCTCTTTGGTCAGCTTTTGACTTAAAGCATCTTGGAGGTGATCTTGTTTTATTAAGAGAGAAAGTCAAGAAATAGATTATGAACCTTCTCAACAGTGATGTACAGCAACGACAAGAACCCTAAATCCTCTTTCAAATGTTACCCTGTCTTCATTGTAGTGAGATACCTCTGCAATTACTGGATTCGCCCAAAGCAATGCCGATGGCTGCAATTCTTGCCCATTTTACTTCAATACGATCACCCATCCATCACTCTGTGTCTCGTTTTAATCTCCTTTATACCTTCATTGTCTATACCCTTTTACTCCCTTGTTCGCTATGCATATACCCGAATTATACTTACTGCAAAAGCAATCAAACATGTGGCGGTAAAGAAATCCCATATCCTTTCGGTTTGCGGGAAAGTGGATGTGGTCTGCCAGGCTTTCAAATCGACTGTGAAGAGAACGGATATTCGGTAATGGAAATTGGAAGCCGAAAGTACACAGTCTTAGAGTTTTTCCCTGAGAATCAGACTTCAGAAATTGCTGAGGGCACGAATTTCCAAAATTGTTCATTGTCATATAATCTCAAGTTCAACGAAGAGGCAATCCAAGCCTTAGTCGGACTCTTCGATCAATTCCAACCACGGAACATCACTCTACCAGTATATTTGTGTGGTATGCAATGTGTAGTACCTGGCCTCGAGTTTCCAGGATGTGCTATTAAATGGGTAACTGTTGAGGAGGTATCAGCCCATTGGAATATTAAAGAGGAACAAGACCGTAAATGTCGCAGTTGCGGTTCAAGCGGTGGGATGTGTGGATTTAATATTTCCGATTCAAATCAGTTCCTTTGCTTTTGCGAGGATGCAACCCATCAAGCCACATGTTCACCAGGTATTTGGTTCAAATCTTTCTATATTTGTCTTAGTAATCTAGTTTACTAACCTCTCAGTATGAAAAAACTAAACGGAAAAGAGAATGTGAGCGCCATAAAGTTCAAAACTTTCTCATAGTTTATTGTGTTGAATCATCTTTATTTTTTGAGCTGATTAGCATTTTACATTTTTAATGCAGATAAGACTAAGAAGAAGAGCTCAAACTTGGTTCCTATAATAGGTAAGAGACTTCTTCATTGTATGAGATTGAAGTTTTGCTAATTTCTTCTTCCCCTGCATTAACATCTTTCTAACGACTGCAGGTGGTGTCAGTGGAGGAGTGGCTTTGTTGTTGATAGGAGGATTCCTAATACGTAAAATTCCAAAACAGAGGAGGAGGAACCTTTCCCCTGGCCCAAGTCTTATTGCAAAAGAGGTTGAGTACAGCGAAAGCAGGGATATAGAAGCAGGGGTACAAGCGAAAATCCGGAATTTGCCTATTTTCTCCTATGAAATTCTAAAACAGGCAACAAGCAACTTCTCTGAAGACAAAATTCTTGGGGACGGTGGGTTTGGATCAGTGTATCTGGGAAAACTTCCTGATGGGCGAGCGGTAGCTATAAAAAGAATGTACCAGGACAACTCGAGAAGGCAGGATCAGTTTATCACCGAAGTGCAGATTCTGTCATCTCTGCACCATCCAAATCTGGTACGTCTCTATGGCTGCACTTCTCCAGAGGGCAAAGATCTGCTTCTTGTTTACGAATATGTGAAAAACGGTACTGTGGCAGATCATCTCCACGGAGAAAAGAAAGGGAAAGGCTTAAATTGGAAAACACGTTTAAAGATCAGCGTGGAAACAGCCCATGCCTTGGCATTTCTTCACAAACAAGAGCCCCCTGTACTGCACAGAGATGTAAAGACCACAAATATTCTAGTAGATGAGCATTTCAAGGCAAAAGTTGCAGATTTTGGGCTTTCCAGGTTTATGCCTCCGGATGTAACCCACGTCTCTACTGCACCACAGGGCACTCCGGGGTACCTTGATCCAGAATACTATGAATGCTTTCAGCTCACAGAAAAATCCGATGTCTACAGCTTTGGTGTGGTCTTAGTGGAATTGATCTCCTCCAAGTTAGCTGTGGATATAAATAGGACTAGAAGGGAAATTTCCCTGGCTAATATGGCTTTAACAAAGATCAGAGAAGGTGCTTTGCAGGAGCTTGTAGATTCTAATTTAGGCTTTGATTTTGATAATGAGGTAAGATCATCTATCACAGCAGTTGCAGAGTTGGCTTTCAGATGCCTTCAGTCCTCTAAGGACGATAGACCAGATATGGAGGAAATATTTGCTCAGCTTGACCAAATAGACCAAAATTGGGTGCATGTTACAAACGCTCATTCTCGCTCCTCTTTCGATAGCGATGGAGCAAAGAAAGCTTTCACCGGGCTGTACCCTCCCTCTCCCACTTCTGTTCAGGATAAGTGGCCGAGTACAAAAACCACTCCCAACAACAGTGCTTGATTGGTGTGCATATTTCAGAGACCCAACAACAGTGCTTGATTATTGTGCAAATTTCAGAGATATTTTTTAATTATTTGACAACGTTTTCTTCTGTTTCTTTTATGTAATTATAAACGTACGGGTTTCTGACATGAGCATGCCGTCCTGTAATTATAACAAAAGCGGGTTTTAGCCATGTACAGAGTAGGTTTGGAATACTCTGTATTATATCCCCTGTATACCGCTTCTAATTAGTATATTTTGAAACCAACGAATTAATATATATTTTTTATGGATTTGTACAATTTCAGATTTACGCACAAATATTGGCTAAACCCATGTATATTTTGGTAGTTGTTGTATAAGTAACCTATAAAATCGCCATTGACAGAAGTCATAGCTTTTGGATAATTTCATCAGATCATTCATCACTCCTTACATTAAATTATGCAGACGTAGTGTTACAATGTTTTTTGGAGTTGAAACGTTCTCTTGCATTATTTCATTAGACGATTCCTGCAGATGTAGCGTTTAATTTTTCTTGCAAGTTGAGACAGATGTTAGTATTCTGTTACAGGGAAAAAGACTTTGCGGCCTCTATGTGCGTACTTGTTCTGCAAATTCAATGCTAAATATTAGGATAAGATTTAATGGATTCAATGCCCCTCATATGACCTAACGGCCACGTTGTCTACTTCATAGAAATAAGTCCGATTTGCATGTTGACGGTAACTATTTTCATTTGTTTAAGCAAAGGATAATATGAAGATAAGGCAAATCTAAATTTTTTTAAGGTCACATTCACCTAGATATCTTCCTTCTGTGGGGTTTTATGAAAGCGTTGATAAAAGGGACTCAAATGACGGGACATTCTAAGGTGTAGATTGATTCAGAGAACCTTGACTGCATCTACACCGTCCCGTACAGTAGCGATGTGAGCCTCATTAGGACATGTTTTCTTGTAAAGGATTATTTTTGTTTTTTAAAATATATTGCTGAAAAATGTATTTTATATTGAGATTAGGTTGTGTGTTGGTATAAAATTTCAAATGGGACTGCATCTTCTTTTTGTTTTAAAGTGATACTAATGTTTTGAAATAGGTGTAATATTACTAATATTTTTATTGTGTCTTGACTTTTTAGTGAAATTATAGTATTTAAAAGAGAATTATTGATGGTTGGAGTTTTTTTTAATGATATTTAAATATATAAAAATAATGAAATTTGTGTTCAAAATGAGTAAACTTTATATTTTATTATTTTATATGTAAGTATAATTTTATAATATTTTTAAATTTATAATAAAGATTTAATAAATTTAAAATATATAATGTAAAACGTAGTTTTATAAGATTTTCAAATATATAATAAAATTTAATAAATATAACAATATTTTATAAATTTACAAAATAAAAATAAAATGTAAACTTTATATCATTTTTTTTTTCAGTGAAGTGTGTTATATTTGTATTGATTTTGAATCTCATGTCAAGATATTTGGAATATTAAAAGATAGTATTATAATCAAGGTGGAGTCTAAACTTATTGTTAAAATTAAAGATATTAAGATGTTTATGTCAAAGGATATGAAAGAAATATCTCTATGGCATATGTAAGGACTCTCAAAAGTACAAAATGTCTTTCATTGAGATTTTAGTGGATATTTAGGACTTATCGACTTATAACTTGGTAGTATATCTATTAAGATTTAACTTTAAAGCATTTAATAGGAATATCTCCTATCTCACCTATTTAAAATCTTTGTTCTAGTTTAATTAAAGTTTTAGAAGGTGATGTCCTATCATTTTTTAAATAAGGGGTAGAGTATAATGACATATCATGTTAATAAAAAATATTTGAAAAGGATATTTATTTTTAAATATAAAGATATCAAAAATTCAAAATAGGTATTTGATTTATTACATATTTTTATTTTATTTTAAAACTATTTTAAAATATTAGTGTCTTTATATTAAAAAGTAAATGTAACCGAGCTAAGTAGTTTTTATTAACATGATCACACCATTACACACCATCCCTTGCAAATTCATTGTAGGTTATGTCTCTCAAATGTCTCACATCATCTTTTAGATGGATGCATTTTAAGATACTTAAGCTAGTTAAGGTTATGTGATTGACATTTTATCATGCTTAATCAAGATATGTTCATTCCTCATACAATAAAGGATACATGTTTATGTCCTAATGCCTTAATTGTTTATTATTATTCTAATGGTTAATATTTTATTTCTATCAACCATAAGATGTCATGATCCTAGGTTTAAGTGCATGTGTGTATGTCATACCATTTTTTTTCAAAAAGGGAGTTGAGTAGAAGGGGGTGTCTAGTACCATGGGGTATGCTAGTCATCTACTATTGTGCATGCAATTGACCAATGCTAAACACTAGAAATAACCATGTATACTAGTATAACACTCCACAATTCTCAGGTCTAAAGCACACTTGAGTTATTCATCCTTTGGTAACATGTACATGGTCAAACACACATTTATGTAAAGTATACTAAAAATCAATCATGCATGGGGTTACCATCAAACTCATCTAGGCCTAAAGGATAATACTAATGGTCTATATGAAGGGTCAATTTGTTGAATGGGAGTGACCTACTGAGGACTGGGTGGTACACTTTTTTGTGGAAGTGGAAGGGCTAGGAGTGCTAGGTGAAGGATTTGCCACATTTGTTAGCAGTTGATTTGCATTATCCAACATAGTGATTAACCTAACAATAAGATGTTTGATGTCCAAAAATGCTCCTTGAAAAGATCAATCTGCTTATTTCCTTTTGCTCTTTGTATTTTGAATTTTTACCCATAAATCCCTCCTTTGGGTAGCCTCCTTTTTTGTTGAACATTTATTGGTTAAATCCTCCACCTTATCAAAGTCATGTGGATAAGGCTTGTGTGAGTTTGAAAATGGTTCTTTGGTCACATCAATAAACCTCTTTGGATAACACCTTATTTTATCTACCTCCGTCTTGTGGGGAAATAAATTGTCATATAATAACTCCATGCCCTATCTTGATGTTACTAAAAATTCAAAAATAAAACTATTGATAGGAGGATAGGATGCTTATTATTGTTTCTAAAATTGGTTTTATCATACTCATTCAACTACCACATGAGATCGCCAAGACATTAATTCTCTCTAGCACATTTCTAGGAAGAACATGTGGTGCCACTAGGGATCCATATGTTCTGATGATGGTGTCATCTATGTAAAAGAACCAATCACCCCAATTGTGATTGATTCCCTTCTCAAGGATTAAATCCTTAGGCCTTGAAAATTGCCTAACCTCTGAAGATAGCCTACAATCTAATGGAAGACCAAAATTTATCAAAACTATCTTAACAAAATATTTCTCAAAAATAGAGTAATTAGACTTATCACAGTCCTTGTCCCAAATGTATGTCCATTCCTGGACTGGCAACATTCTTTGTTGCTCATTAATGACCCTAATTTGCATATGTGGGGACCATATACCTTCTTCACTATACAAGATGATATGACATAGAAGTGAATACCATTTTAAATGGACTATGATGTTACCCTTCTTGAGTGAACTTAAGGACTTGTGAATCTCTTCTATAATGTAGCCAAAATAGTCATATGGTTTATTCACATCTCTTCTTTGAATTTCTAGTACTACAAGTACCATTAGGTTTACCAACATCTTAATCTTGCTATCTAGGCCTAAAACTTGATACAATGAAAAATATGTTTTCACAAAGTAATCCTTGAAAATTTCATAACCAAAAGGCTCAACCCCCCTATTGGAAAATCTTCTCAATTCTCTATTAAGACCTCATGGTCTAAAACATGACAACAATTTTTCCTTATAATTGTCTCTATATCTTTGATACTCTCTAGTAATGACACCCAAATCTATTGATAGCTAAGAATTAGGGTTCAAATTAAAAAAAATTGCAAGTATAAGCCCTATCCAAGGACATCAAGAATTTTCCAACCCTATAGAACAATTCCCTCTTCTTAGGGTTGTAAGCTTATATAATTTATCTGTTTAGGTCATCATTTATGAATATGTTGGGTTCCACCAACCCTCCCAATCCTAATATCCATATGTTGCATATGTAAGGAAAGCTAGATGTGGAAGGGTGATCCCACAATAGTGGTTTACAATTTTTTGGCCAAACTGGACACTGAAATTATTATTTTTAACTAAATCTTCACATTCGGGCACCTATATTGGCTAAACTGTGAGAGATTTGAAGATGATGCAAACTAGAGTCTCATCAAATTTTGTCTGTAGATTCTAAAAATACTTTTTTCAAAAAATTTGGAATCAGATTGCACTTCTTTTTCCATCTCCCACGAAAACTAGTTTTTTTTTCTGAAAACAACATTTTTAAAAAGTGACGCACACCGTATAACGCATAATTTTTTTTCCATGAAGGATAAAATTCTATTTCTTTCAAATTTAGATTCGTAACTCCGATATCTAGTGCTTAGAGTTGGTTAGACATTTTTTAATTAAAT
>VDFB02281492.1:308218845-308402233 GCA_007258455.2 Sequoia sempervirens
TAATGCCATTTCAAAGGGGCAACTCTCAAATAGCTCATACACTCCAATTACAAATATTCCAAAATGCCTTTCAATTGAGAATTTGTTACAATATTTAGAGTTTTACTAAGGAAACCACTAGTTTTCTATGCATGTGAGATAATTACTTTATTCTTACAACTAGTGGGAGATCATACCAAGCATATGCATTCATTTTTTAACACTACCCAAGGATTATTTGCAAAGCATATGCATCCAACCAATATTTTCTAACATGAAGTAGAAAAGAGTACATAACAAATAAAAAGATAGTTTTATATTTTCTCTTCAATTTATTTTCATTTAGTTTGAATTCATTATTTTAAAAAGGGCTAATCATATGACTTTATTTCTTCCCATCCTTAAAACTTATCTAGTTATTATGATTTTTCACCATATCCTATATGTTTGAAATGACATTCAAAATTATTGTCGTTATCATTATAGTCAATGAAGTCATCTTGTTTGAAAAATTATTACAGTTGGTATGATTTCCCATTATATTTATTGTAGATGATAAACATTGATTTTTTATGTTGCTATATTCATACATCTTATCCAAATGTCAGTTCAAGACTAAAATTTTATTTTGTTTTTTATTATTATAGTATTATTTTGAGTTTAATCCAATAATTAGAAAAGAACGAAACCTCAACTTTTTATCCATTTTCAATTGAAATGACATGGTAGTTAATTAAAAGGTAGAACTATATCTAATTGTGGTACTCATAATTAATAATTTCAAGTTTCCTAATAAGTCTAAGATAAGTAGCAACATCAATGCCAACTTACAATGTGATTTGGTCCTATAATTTCTTGATCTCTTCTTTTCTATTTAGAGAGGTTTCCAAGACCTAGCTTAAAAAAAAGCCCCTCAACTTCTCCACATCAAGTGGGACATCCTCGTCCTTGTTGTCTGTCTTGGCACAACTCTTGCAACTCAGGTATGGCTCCTCCTCATCTTGTTTGAGAGTATGTTTTGCATGTAAACTTAATCTCTTGCAACTTAGGTATGGCTCCTTTGCATCTTGTTTGAGAGTATGTTTTGCATGCAAACTTAACAGTATAAACTTATCGCGACCAAGCAAACTGTTTTTACCTTCCAAACATATTAGACACTACTTAGTTATTATATTTTAGCCCACTTAACATCTATATTTTAGAATTTATAACATATTCATTTGACTTCATTAAATATTCAAAACTAAGGAACAATATAAAAAATACACTAATTTTTAATTGATAAGAAATTTCAAAAATAATAATTAACTATTAATTATAATCATCATCATTTCTTCTAACTAATCACTATATAACACTTGTTAAAAATATACCATATCAAAACCAAAATATAAAAACCAAGGGCATTCACCATTTTTATCGCCTACAATTTTTATCCTTGGAAGATACAATTCACATCATAATAATGGAAGGATGGTGACAAGACACAGAAGAACCGACTGTCCACACAATATCTCCACTTCCATGATTTATTTCCAACACACAACCAAAACTGATAATAACAACCTTTCAGTTGCAGCAGAATCATTGCAGCCTGCAATGGGGTATCTGCCACATGTATGGGTTACATTCAAAGACTCTCAAAACAACTGAACTGCTATATTTTTTTTCCGTATTTGATGGCGATATGCACAAGCAGTTGATGCAGTTTCTCTGGAATACAAAAAAAGGGACTGTGATCTGACTCCAGCACATATACCACTTCAGGAGGTGATCTAGCAATGATCTCTTCTTGCCTGGCAGGAGGAAGCATTTTGTCACAGGTGGTTTGAATATAGACTCTTGGAACAACCCCATAACGTTCCTCTGTAGTTTTCAGATCAATGTTATAAATTCCCATGGCTGGGAATGGGCGGGTTAACAGAGAACTTAAAGTGGCATCCTGTACAAAATATACATATCTTAATTAGAGTGATTTTCTAGATTAAACTGTGTATAAGTTTCAATTGACGTTTCGGATCACACTCAGTGATCCTCCTATTTTAGTCAATTACTCCTCAACAGAAAGCAGGGGGATCAATTATCTTACCACAGACCCTGTTTCATTGTAAAAATAATCCTTCATTAAGTTCTTAGGGATTGTAATAGATGTTGGAAGAATGGAGCCATTAACTTTGTTGAATTCTAACTGCTCAACGATCTCTTTGTCTGGCAGCATCTGCATACATGATTATATATTATATATATGTAAAACTAAATTGATTGCGCCACACTAGCAGCTCATGATATACTGTGCAGAGGCTTACATACATATTCTCTTTCTTTCTCCAGGGATTCTCCTCCAAGGAACATGAGAGCACAGACATAGACTGCAACTAAAATGAGATGGGGAAAGGCTTCTGAAGCATATGATAAACTCACTCCTCCCATGCTATGCCCCACCAACACTATCCTAGCTCCCTGTTCAATACATTGCAAAATAAGCAAAACCCAATTAAGTAACTGTAAGAAAATTAACTTTGCTGCTTTGCAAAATCTCTGCAGAGCCAATTGAGTTATTGCAAAAATAGTGAAAATTGAAATTTGCTGCTTCACAAAATCCCCATGCCCAATTTAACTATTTCACAGATTCTGACAAAATAGCAAGATTTTTTTCATTAATACTGTTAATTTGCAAAATCTGCAGTCCCCAATTATTTCACTGTAGACATGGTAGAAGAAAAAATTGCAAAAACCTACAACCAGTCCATTGCTGATATGGGTAACAATTGGTAAGAAATTGCTTTTCATAATATATCAAAACCTGCAAATCCAACTGGGTCATTGTAGAGAATGGTTAAAACATGACAGCAAATTGTTATACCTTTTCTTGATCAGCTAGAAAGTCCACGAGAGGCTGATTGTATTCCTCAAAGGACATGACAGAATCAGCTGTAGCAGGGTGTCTCCCTGCACTTGTGAGATCTATGGCTGTCACCATGTGACCATCCTTGTGTAGGAGGTCCACAATCTTGTACCAGCACCATGCTCCATGCACTGCTCCGTGCACCAGCACAAAGTGTACTTTGTTGCCAACTGCCTCTAACTCTCCCAACTCCTTTTCACAATCCATTTCCTTCTTAAAAGTTAGCTATATTACAGAGCAACTCTTCCATCAGACAATTTATATTTGGGGTTGTTTGTTCTTTCCTATTTTTCTGTTCAAACAGTGACTTTACTATGCATATAATTGGATTGCATAGATATTTTCATTAAGTATAATTACACTGACTTCAGATAACTTCAGTGAACTGTTTTCTTCTTAAACCATTTTCCATATTATTATTCTCAACCTTTTCAACTACAGTTAGGATTCTCCATTTTGCCTGTCATCTCTATTTTACTTTATTCTTTTGCTCAAAAGAGTAAGCCTTTACTTTTTTGCAAATTAGGATTCTCCATGTAAATCTGCACTAAGCACTAAAATGGAAACATACTTATAGGCATGACTGTCATGCTGGTAAGAATGACATCTAAAAAGATTTAGTGGAAGCGCTGCAAGCTGTCCTCCTGTTATTGCTTAAACAGACAAAAATACCCCACAAAAGGCTTCATAGTTATTCAAGTAGCATTAGCTTTTGAAGATTTCCTTTATATGATAGTCCTTATCCTAATATATATATTAATATTCTGTGAAGAAAGCTGCTTGTTATGATGTTCCCTTGGTCTCATTCTACAGTCCACATATTCCATGTCCCTCTTATTCTTAACAATGTTTAAGCTTGTTTTTGCTCCATACATATTATAATGTAGAATATTCTATTTGTTAGAATTGCTAATGCAGACTGAACTAGAGAATAGTTTTCAAGGAGCAATAGGGGGCAAACCAATGAAACTTTCATTTTTTATTAGCATATTGTATGACTGTCTATTTATGACATTGGTTGGAGAATAATGAAATGGTATTTTAAAGTTTTGTTTGATAGATGAGATTGTTTTATACATGTATTTTATTAATTTTTAAGGTATTATAATATAATAAAGTATACAAAGTTATTTAAAAAAATTAAAGTGTGAATGATTTGAAGTTATTTTAGAAATTTTAAAGTGTGAGTGATTTAGAATTTTATGTAATTTTTTATAGTCTTTTGAATAATTTATATATTCAATGTTTAAAGAATTATTAGGTAAAAGTGAGAGTCTTTCAAGTTACACAATCATTTTTATTAGGAATAAAAAATAACTACTTAATCTTAGTTAAAACTTATTTTCCTATAATCTAATTTGGGTCACAATTCTTTAACTTATAATATTTTAATCTTCAAAAGCTTACACACTCAATGGATGAGAAAAAGATCCCCCACCTCTTTCAAACTTCACTTGACTTTGTTTACATTGTACTTTTTATCCAATTTTATATCTTTTTTCTTTTCCCTCCTTGATGTACTTACCTTATTCCATAATAAAATAATTTATTTTTGTATGATCCATTTGGATTACACCTGCTTAGTTAATAAGATTTTGGTCCCCAAAAGCTTACACACTCAATATATGAGGAAAAAGTTTCCACACCTCTTTCAAACATCACTTGACTTTGCTTCCATTGTACTTTTAAGATCTTGTTTGGCATCTTTTTTTCCTTCCCCTCCTTGATGTACTTACCTTCTTTAATACACTAGGAGAAAAAAAGTTAATAGAAGGTAACACAAATTTACATTGATTTTGTCAAATGGTCAAAGAGATAATTTGTTAACATTCACAATAGAACATAACTTCATATATTATAGAGGCATGTCTAATCTTAATGCAATTTTTTCCACTTGTTCAAAAATCTCCAATGAATAATCTCTAAGTGGTTTTGAATTCTTTTCTTTACCTTGTAGATTTGTTTTCTCAAGTATTGTAATGTTAGAAATTGCATACCTTTGCAACTTTCACATTATGTTTTAGGACTCCTTTAGCGTTTATAACCCTTAGTATATCATTTGTGAATCCATTAGTGTTTTGTTGGCACTTGTTGGGTTTTTTATTCATACTTGACAATCACAAACACTAGATTGTTGCTTTTTGTAAAATTAGAAATACTTTCATAGAACACCTTTTTTTATATTGTAGGAATCGGCTTATGCCCCTTATAAACCATAGTGTGTCAAAGAAAAAATTTAAAGTGAGTGGCGATGTTGGTGTGACACACCCTCCCATACCATGCGGGGGTAAGGGGATTGGACTTCGTGACCACTTGTCTACAATAGGACACTTTCAACCAATCAAGCCAAGACCCCTACCATATTTACTCTTATTTATTTAGTTCTAAATATATAAACTCGATGCACACATATTTTATTTCCTCTTTATCATTAGATTCTTGTGGAGGTTTCAAGATAAAAATAAGGGCTTATTTATTCTTAACAAACTCCTAAGAAACTCCAACTTTCCTCTCTATTCAATTTCACATGTTTTGAAAGCTTATGAACAAACATGATTTTACTCTTTCATTCTCTTTGTTATTTAATTTTCTATCTATTTAAATTTATTTTAGCATTTTTTATATTATTTGGTATATCCTAGAGTGTTGTATTTGTGTCTTGTCCCCTATGTACAAGTAATCCAAAGGTCTATATAAAAATTTGTGTTTTGTAATAGCATAAATTGGACTACTACACATCACAATCATATCTTGAATAGAGGGATAATCCCACCATAATGAGTTTCACTTTTTGGCCACAATAGGACATTGAAATTTAAACATTTTTAACACTTTATGAGACCTATAGCAGCTAAATTATTAAGAATTTGAAGACGATGCGAACTAGTGACTTGTGGTGATTTGTGTGTAGATTCTAAATATATATATTTTAATTTTTTTTAAAATAAATTATGATATTTTTACGTAACTTTAAATAAATTACTTTTTATAGTGAACAACTTTTTGAAAAGTAATGTTTATGTCATAACGCCTAAATTTATTTCTAGAAAGGATAAAATTTTAAATAGATTTGTAACATCAATATCAAGTGCATGAAATTTTTTATAATTTATTGTTACATATATATATTTTTAATTAATTTTTAAAATCAGAGTAATTATATTGTTTTGAATATTTTCATTATATGATAGTCCTACCCTAATATATATATATATATATATATATATATATATATATTAAAAGAAAGTTGCTTGTTAAGAAACCCTTGGGCTCATTCCATAGTCCACATATTTCACATGTCCCTCTTATTCTTAACAATGTTTAAGCTTGTTTTTGCTCCATGCATATTATAATGTAGAATATTATATTTGTTAGAATTGCTAATGGAGATTGAACTAGAGAATCATTTTAAAGGAGCAATATAATAGTAAAGGGGTAAAATCAATGAAACTTTTGTATGATTGTCTAATAATGAAATGGTCTTTTAAAGTTTTGTTTAATAGAAGAGATTATTTTATACATGAGTTTTATTAACTAAGTAAAAGTTTTATAATATAATAAAATATAAAAAGTTAGTTTAGAAAATTTAAAGTGTGTGATTTAGAATTTTATGTAATTTTTGTTGTATTTTGAATAAATTGTACATTTAATTTTTTAAGAATTATTAGATAGAAGTGAATGTTTCAAGTTATACAATCATTTTATGAGGAATATAAAATTCTTAATCTTAGTTAAAACTTATTTTACTATGATCTAATTTGAGTCACAACTAATTTAATAATATTTTAGTCTCTAAAAGCTTACACACTCAATACATGAGGAAAAAGTTCCCCCACCTCTTTCACATGACACTTGACTTTGCTTACATTGTACTTTTCATCTAATTTGACGTATTTTTTTTCTTTACCTCCTTGATGTACTCACCTTCTTCTATTAAAAAAAAACAACTTATTTTTATATGATCCAATTTGGATCAAACATCCTTAATTAATAAGATTTTGGTCCACAAAAGCTTACACACTCAATACATGAGGAAAAATTTTCCCCGCCTCTTTCAAACATCACTTGATTTTGCTTACATTATACTTTTAATCTAGTTTAACACATTTCTTTCCTTTCCCTCTTTGATGTACTTACCTTCTTCCACAATAAAATAATATCCTTCTTTAGTACATTAGGAGAAAAATCTTCAATAGAAGGTAATGAAAATTTGAATCAAATTTATCAAATGATCAAAGAGAATTTTTTAACATTCATAATAGAACATAACTTCATATACTATAGAGACATGTCTAATCTCAATGCAAATTTCTCTAATTGGCAAAATTCTCCAATAGATAATATCTAAGTGGTTTCAAAAAAAATTCTTTATCTTGTAGTTTTGTTTGCTCAAGTATTGTAATGTCATAAATTGCATACCTTGAAAATTTTCACATTATGTTTTGGGATCACTTTAGTGTTCACAACCCTTAGTATATTTTTGGGATCATTTAACCCATGCCTTTGCCTTTCCCACCCTTGGTGCTAAGTTGTGTGTTATATTTTTTATTTCCTTATTTTTTCTATATAGGCCCATGTCTCTTTCATGTTTTTCTCATGTGTTTTTGGCATGTCAAGTTTTTAGAAGATTGTTATGCTTAGACACTAGTGTGACACATAGATTCTCTTGTGATGCACTAGCATCCATAGACAGCTAGTCATATAACAACCATTTATGTGAATTTTTCCCACCTTTCTCTTGATGGCTAGGATTTGTAAATAACCTAGGTCGAATCTTGATGGCTAGACCAAGTCCTTAGCCTCTTTATCTTCCCTCCTACATCTATTTTTTGAATCTATCTTTTGGAAATCTCTATCAAAATCCTTTTCTCTCATGTGATCTACTATCAACACATCAAATTCTATTGAGAACTCTATTATATATCATGATTTCCTGAGCATCCTTTGCATATTTGGATACATCTAGTTTGTGATTATTGTAGGCTTCACTTCTATTCATGGTGTGAGGTAATAGTAGTCAAACCTTATTTTTATTTCTTAGTTTAATATCATTTATGAATCCTTTAGTGTTGTTAGCAGGGTATAGGGCACAAATTATAAGTTATTGCAACCCACTGAAAAGCATGTGTGGAGCACTTGGCCAACAAGGAAGATAGATTAAGGGGTACCCTACAAGGGTCACATCTCTATAAGGGACTAAGAATTGATATATGTATGTAATAGATAATAGAGTAGGAAGATATCTAATAATATAATAATAGCTAAAGATATTGT
The DNA here is from genome assembly GCA_007258455.2 of Sequoia sempervirens. NCBI lineage: Eukaryota > Viridiplantae > Streptophyta > Pinopsida > Cupressales > Cupressaceae > Sequoia > Sequoia sempervirens. The sequence continues at coordinate 308,227,004 of VDFB02281492.1, forward strand.
GATATAAAGCAGAGATTAAGACCTGATCATGTAATGATTATTTGTATATATATAAGGAGTTATAAGATTTCTATAGATATATGTGTTATGAATGAATATTATTTATGTTTAGGTTATAGATGAATTACTATTAGATATAATTTCCTATCGCACTTACTATGTTCTATCACTGTACCCTTTGGGGCATAAACTAACTACATAAGAGATACCAGGGTACATATCTTCATACTGTAATTCCCCAATTCCTATTGATAACATTGGTTTCGTTGTCGAAGCCCTAAAGAGGACAATGAGGAAATCTAGAGTAAGAGAGTAAAGTAGTAGTAGAAAAAAATAACAATAACAAAGGAGTTTTTTCTAGACACCTCTCTTAGGTCTGTGGATGCTAAAATCTGCAAAATGTGGTTAGAAAACTAACAATAAAACCTGCAAAATCATTAGTATTTCAACGACAAATCAAGATATTCAACATCCTTATGAAATAATACATCATGTTTAAAATGCAAACAAATGACAAAGGATCTAAAGCAAAAGCATAAGAAAACATGATGCAAACTATCTCATATTGGATTGGTGTCACATGTGCTAGTGACCCTTTCCCAACCCTTGATTGATTAGCTAGTGATGAAATTGCTATGGATATGGAGATGCTAAATGGACAAGATCAAGTTCTCAAAGAGAATGACCTTGCATCAAGTTGTAAAGATGATGGATTTGTGAAGAGATTGTGAAGGATTTGCTTGAGGATGATGCCTCTATTTAAAGATTTTCAAAATGCCAAGTGTTGAAGAGGGACCAATGTGGGATTAAGATTCTGCCAATGAGATAAGGACACTTGTCAAGTGGTGATTAGTTGATGCATGTGCAAGATTTGGGAAGAGTGCCCAAGAGGGGGAAAATTTGAATTCAAATTTTGCCATAAATGCTGAGAGGGGGACAAGGAAAAACAGCAATAAATGCCCTGTTTGACTTGTCATGTTGAGAGAAAATGATGTTTTAATAAATCAATAAAATTGATTTATTGTGCAAGTGGGATGGGATTAGCCTTAGATTAGGATTAGATTAATTTAATGATGATTATGCTGATTTAATGCTGATTAATTGATTTGACTTTCAAGACTTTGATATTATGATTTATTTAAATCCAGAAAATGGTGGAATATGATTTAGGATTTAAATTTAAATGACTTTTTGATTTATTTAATTAAATGGATAATGCAGGATGAAGTTTGAATGATAAGGTTTATTTGATAAATGAGATTATTTAATGAACGGATGAAAGGTGATGAATGGATCTAATGCAACATCTAGTTTGACCGAATCTGATCGAATGCATAATGTGAATTTTGCATGTCTACATTTTGCCCCTCTTTGAAGCAATGTACTTGTTGCATTGGTTCAAAGAATAAACTTGCCGTGATCGAAATTTAAAAATTTTTCTGATTTTTTTCAGATGCCCCAGCAGAAAGAAGTACACTGGTACATTGCCCCCTTGAGAGATCGAGTGAAAAGATTCGATTTGAGGGTCGATCTCGCGATAAAGAGGTTCAAAATGGATGGTTATGGGCGATGATGCAAATGAGATGATTTCAAGATGCTTAGAATAACAAATCTATATTATCCTAAACAACTTAAATGATGATATGATGTGAGATGGATGAGATTAATGATGCAATATGCTATGATTATGCAATGGATGAGTTATGAGATGCTTAGACTAACAGATCTATATTATGATGATGATTATGTAATGCATGTGAAATGATCGATTTTTCCTATGATGTATGATATGAATGATATGTGGTATGCAGTTTATTGATGGTTTGCAGATGCAGGATGGATGCATGATGGATGTATGGCCGGATACCATGATGTTAGTCTGAGGAATAGAGATGATGACAAGGGATCCAACAGAGTCCCATGATTGAGTGAGACTTTATTAGAGATGATATTGATAAATGATGATGATGATTGCTTATCAGGATTGGGATTTTCAAGGGTCACTTACTTTATGTTTGATAACCGCTAAAGTACGATACATCAGGTATAAGGACCCGGAGATGGCGTTGTACTTAGTGTGATGAACTTTGACTCAACAAGCAGGATAGGGAGTATTCTTGTTCACACTTGACATCACAGAGAAACCTTGCTGGGATGCACCTAACAAAGCAATGTTAGCCAAGTTATTTTACAAAGAGCGTCCAGCAAAAACACGGCGGAACAAAAGATAATGATGGTGCCCCCATTCTATCTCTCTAAATCCTTAAGTTGGATCATCGAGAGGAGTCCTTGGAATGAAGCATAATAAGATAAATCAAGAAAAGATCAAATGCATAAAACAAGCCAATGTTCTTATTACCTCTAATGAGATAATGATGTTTCCAAAGATGGGAGCCAAAACTTATTGCCAAAAGATAATGTCCATTGTCGGAACGGATCCTAGGACATGTTAATGACACGTCGTTTTGTTTACCCAAAGTGGTTGATTTGATAAAAGTGCCCATTGTCGGAACGGATCCTAGGACATGCTTTGTATAGGATGATGATGGTTTGATAAGTTGATTGATAGGCTGTTGATAGAAGGTCGACTGACATGTTTGCGACTGATCAAGAGTTTGATTTTGTTTTAGAGGTTTGTTGTTCGCTTTTGATTTTACGATTGAAGATTGATTTTGCTGACTGCTATGATTGTCTCTGTTTGTGTTGCCAAAGGATGGAGATGACGATCAGTTTATTATGGATGATTGATTATTGCGGGTGAAAGCGAGATGAGACGGGTGGATTTTTTGAAATATTTGGATGTTTTTGACATTTTGGAATGTTTAGGCTGTTTTAATTGTTTTAGTTTCGCGATGTTTTTGATTTTTGATTTTCGGTGTTTTGGATTTTTGATATTTTTCTAAATGTTTTGGATTTGATGTTTTGAATGTTTTGGATTTTGATGTTTTGAATGTTTTGGATTTGATGTTTTGAATGTTTTGGATTTTGATGTTTTTGAATGTTTTGGATTTGATGTTTTTGAATGTTTTGGATTTTGATGTGTAATGATATCGATTATACGTTTGGGATTTTGCTAAAAACCAAGCTAAGGTGGATTGATCGGATGATGGATTGATGATGATGATAACATTGGTGAGGATACACAACAATGCAATGATGAATGTTATGCAACACAAGGATTGGGAAAGGATGATGAAAGTGATAACATTGTTGAGGATCACATATGATGCAAAGAGTGAATTGATCCGGGATTGATAATGATAACATTGTCGAGGATACCACGACAATGCAAAGGATAGTGTTAAACAACACAAGGATATCTCGAGATGATGTTTTTTTGATTGGATTTGATTGATCATGATTGATGAAGCTTGATTTGGAAAAAAAAAATGTTCAAATGATTTGATGTGGCGTTTGACGTGCAAATTAGATGTCGGCCCGATGATTGATGTTTGATGAAAGATGAAAGTGATAGGAATGTCTTCGTCCAAATGTGTCATGGGCTAGTGATTCGTATTTTTGGATCATAAATGCCTTGACCAATTTGATTTCATGTTTTCCAATGTTCGGATTGCCACATAAGCTGGAGGATATAGACCAAGATTTATTCTCGAAGCAAGATGTACATATCTGCCCCCAATGTCTAGCAACGTATGGAATGCAATGGATGGATGCTCAGATAAGTGTATGGATGGATGGATATGGTAAGCACGCAAAGTATGCCAAGGATTATATTGCGATAAGATAAGGTGTTCGGATAACAAGTGCTCATTTGGATAATGCTTCATAGCTCAGATAATGCTGCATAGGATAGGATCGGTGAAAATGACCCATGTCAAGATGTTTTTCGTAAGCAAGCGTAAGATGTGCCCTAAAATTGTATCAAGATCAAGATAGCTAAGATGATGGATGCAGATAGATGCGAATGGATTGGATCAATGGTTTATGGATGGATGGATTTATTATGGATGAGATGGATGGAATGCTCGATTTAATATGGATGGGATGGATTGAATGCTCGATTTATTATGGATGGGATGAGATGCTTTCAACCGAAGTGGCGCACGTAAATGCTCAATTCCACACATGATGCCTGTTTGCCAGGTTTTCATCATGGTCTTGCCCAAAGCGCCACCGTAGTGGTTTTCACTAGAGGACGATTTTTTATCTTTACTATTTTCAATCCTTTTTCTGATTTTTTTGGATTTTTATGATTTTTTTATTTTTTTGTATTTTTCTGAAAGATTAATGCTGAACCACCTGGTGGTGTTGACGTGGAAACTTACGTCATAATGTGCCATCGATATCCTTGAAACTGCTTTGCAGATCGTGCACTTGAATACAATTTTTAGGATTCATGATGCCTTCATTAATACCGAGGAGTTAACTCACGTCTTTGTGCACATCGCCAATAGAGTGCCTTGAAGTCACTTATGATGAAGGGTGGTTGTAATACATGGTCAATTTGAGAATTGGATATCATCGTGGAGGCATGGATGGAGTGTGTTTAGGGATAAAGAGATGGATTGGTTGACAGTTTAGAACCCTTTAGCTCTCAAACAGGTAGATGAGCAATGATGGGTGGATACGGAAGTGTGCATGGAATTAGGACCAACTGCTTGATAAACTTTGTACGTCACTTGAGAAGCCTGTTTTTTCTTTTGCGGACATCTTTGATGGATACCTCTCCCTCTTTTATTTTTCCCCACAGTTTCTTTGACTGATGGAGTTTGATAGGGATGATCTTTCTTTGTATTCTTTGGTATCCATGCGTATTTGATTTGTCCATTATGCTTTTCAACTTCTTTTGCTTTGATAACGTTCTTCGTACTTTGATTCAAATCTTTCTTTTGACGTTGGTCCCAATTCATGGATGGGGTGATGGGTGGATGAAGATACATGGCACGGCTGGTTGTAGTATTGACACTAGCTTCATCATAAGGACTCTTCGTGCTCCCTATGTTGATGTTTGCTTGAGATGAAGTTGCCCCCAGTATGGTGATAGTATCACCTTCATGCTTTGATTCTACTTGCTTTGAGATATTTTGTTCAGTAAATGTGCTTTGACAAATGATCACTGTAGATGACATTGTTTCAATTTTTCGCTCTGCTAACTCTGGATTATCCTGTTCTTTCTGACTTGTTTCCTTGAGTGGATAATGTTTGATATCTTTATTCATGATGTCCTCAATCTGAACTTGGGACATGTTTGATCCTGATGTTGACAACTCCATTTGATTGTAGGAGTTAAGAATCTGCTCTTTTTGTGTAACACAATCTTGTTCTAGATGAAGATCATCTACATGACCATCTGTAGAAAACATCTCATGGGTAGATGGAGGAGTATGTGCTTCATGGATATGATCATCTTGCATAGATAGGAGAGTGTCCATTAGATTATTGTAGTATCTTGAAGATACAAATTCTTGATCTTGATTAATTTCAAAGTTGCTTTTAACATGCTTTGGATCAAGTTCTTGACATGGGTCAGTTTCAAAGGATGGACTGCTTACAAATGGCTCTTGGATATCTTCATTATGCATGGGAAGTGGCTTAATATCTTCATGATTTTTGAGTGGACTTGGATCAGGTGTTGAGTTGAAGATTCCTTCAATATCGGCAATCATGAGGTCGAAGGATGTCAATATGTCTTGGAAAGGACCATTGCTAGACCTTGGTGAAAGATTCTGATCATGCTTTGGCATAAATTCTTGAGATATGTCCTCTACCTCATTAGGTGATGTAGATACATTTTCAACATGATCACTGGTCGATGCCTCGTTGGATGAAGCGAAAATATCTTTATTGATGGATAGATTTTGAACATTGTTTTCAACAATTGCAATAGAGAGATTTCTAATGTCTTCAACCATAGGGTCAAATGATGTTGACATTTCTTGAATTGGATCATTGTTGGGTATTGTCGATGTATTTTGATCATGATTGAGAGGTGACTCTTGACATATATTCATTTGATCATTGGATGGAGTAGACACAACTTCAAGGTATTCAATGATGGAGTGATCTTGATCTTTGTTCTCAACAGTTGTTATCTTTTGTGTTTGTGCTCGTGTTGGTTGGGTAGCTTGAGAGGTTTGGGCAATTTGAGAGGATTGTTGCACTTGTTGAGCTTGTGTTGCTTGTTGCATGGCTAGATATTGTTGGTATCCTTTTTGAAAAGCAGCTTGTAATGTCACATTGTATTGGATTGATGTGGTGGAAATTGGTGGTGGTGGGGGGGTGGTGGATTCGAAATCATGTTGGATGTAGTGACAAGTGTTTGAGATACGCTTGGATTGATTGTGGGGGTTTGAGATGTGATGGGCGTGATAGTGGTGTTTGGAATGATTGAAGGGATAGTGATGGTTGGAATAACTGAGGTGATAGGTCCTTGGGAGACCGTATTTTGATTGGTTGGGATCATCATTGTTGCTTGATTGGATACCATCTGTTGGTGCGATGGCGATGGTATATTCAAAGGATTTGACGTGATGGTTTGATTGACGTTAGTTGGATTGAATTGGGTGGCGTGATTGGTGTTAGGTAAAGGGGGAATCCCTAAACCAAGGAATGATGTAGGTAATGGTGGTGGAGATTTCCCTTGGCGCAATGCCTCAACTATTTCCGCAATTTGATCTTGCCAAATTTGTTCTTGATTTTGATCTTGATTTGGCTTGTGTTCAAGTAGTTTTGGCATGCATGTTTGCAGTTTTTGAATGGGATTATGGAAAAATTGACTTTGGATAATGTTCTGATTTGGGATGATGTTTAGATTTGGCATGATAGGATGAACATTGTTGGTATTGGGAATCATTTTTCCAAAGTTTTTCGAGTTAGGATTCATGTTTCGAAAAGTTACACTTGGTACATCCACATTTGGTTTGTAGGGATTTGGTGGGATGATGTTGCTTGTTTGAAGATTCATGTATTGATTATTCAATTGGTGGATTTGCAGATTTGGACTTAGATCTATCATTGGGAAATGTGTTCCAAACTTTGACATGGGCATACTCACACTTATTGTACCATTGATATTTGTCGAAGGCAATGATCCTATGCATGGACTTTGATAATTGATAGGAAATGAAAGGCTTTGAGGATTCAATTGATTTAGATTACTCAAGATGTATGGATCAAGTGTATATTCCATGTTCCTCTTGTGTTATGACCTTATTATGAAAGTGACTTCTAAAGTTCTTATGACCAATGGCGAGATGGAGGATGAAATGTGAATGATATGAGTGACAAATGTTTAGGAACTTTGGATCAATGCTAGACTTAGGGATTTTGATTTTGATTGTTTTTTATTTGGATGACGGACTTGTAAACCCTAAGATGTTGGATGTGATCTTAGGATGAACTTGTTTAGAGGATGGTTGATAATTTAACTAAGTGTGCGTGGAAGGATTCATCCAAACACACCTAACTAAACAAATGATTTTGATTTGGTTTAGAAATGTACCCAAGTCTAGATAATGATGTTTGCAAAGATCTAAAGTTGTTTTGGTGAGATGGATTGATGAATGTTTGAGGTGGATGAAGTGTTTGATTTTGACCCTAAGAGACTTAGAGAGACTTTGTTTACTAGGCCAAGGTATTGAAGAACACACTTTTCTCTAAGAGCAATCAAAAGACCAATATGACCAAGAGATATCAAGCACATGTGTGGGGTCCAATTCGTTATCTTTGCTTAGTGTATTCTTTTTACCAAAAACAACCACTTGATTATGTTTCAAACTGAATGTCCAATGTCACAACTTCTTTTCGTCCCACAAAGTGCTATGTGGAAGTTCCAAGAAATTAGGACAAGGGTTGCCTAATGTTGACCTTTGTAAGAGAAAATTAAGATGTAAACCCAATTACTTAGGAACCTCTAAGGACATAGTCCCAAGGGTAAGCAATAGTTCTTGGGCTTTGTCAAAGGTATTTGCTCAAACTAAGGGGTTTGAAGTCTTGATGATGATGTTGAATGTTGGTTTGCAAATGTTTTTGAATACACACTGTGTTTTCAAACAAAGAATAATTACGAGCCCTATGGATGTGATAGACAATGTTTGTTGAGTCCCCACTTGGACAGAATCCAGCTGCGCTACTTTTAGCGAGATGGTTGGAGTGCCCGGCCCCATGGCTCCCCTCCCACGACACTCACTTATGCGGAACGGCCAAGCACCAACACCCATGAAACTCCCATGGCATGCTTTTCCATCTCTACTAAAAGCGGAAGTAAAATTGTGGGCTGACTTCGAGAGCGACGTTCCTTGCAACGAAAGCAGTTAGAGTTTTGGCCAATTCTAACATATAGGTTCTAGTAAGGACTTTCGGTTAGGTGGAGATTGACCCATGCGGCCAGAGTCCCCTTTAGGATCCATCTTGTCGAACCAACGGCGTGATTATGGCGTTAACCAAACCCTCATTTATATCCGGCTGGAAATACTCTTGGCTTTAGAGTGTTGCGGTTGAGTCGTCGCTTGGGTGAGTACTTTTTCCCCAAGGCGAGGGCCTAAGATAAACAAAGCGAGCAAAGACACAATCCGTAACTCGATCGATCTTTGATGGCACAAAGAAAGAGAATATGCCTTGAAAATGCCCCTACTCACACTCGCACAATGTTCAATTTTTTAAGCCCAAATGAAGTGTTTTAAAAGCAATAAAATGTATTTTGAGTGTTTCTCTTGCACCTAGATGCTTGCGGCGCCAAGGGATGCATTAGCAAAGACAATCACACAAATCAAACACTTGTTCGTTTTACACCCTTCAAAGCAATTGTGAATTCGTTTTAAGCACCAAATGAAATGTGAGGATTGCTTGTTCAATTTTTAACCCAAAACGAAATCTAGTAAGTTTGTCCTAAGGTTCGTTTTAAGTCCTTTGCAATGAAAAACAATTTGTTCGTTTTAGCCCCAATTGAAAACTAATGTTCTAAAATGAAAAGGAAAACAATTTCGTGAAGTGTTGATCAAACAATTAAAGTGTTAAAAAACACATTGTGTTTTCAAAGAAAAAAATCTTCCCCTCCTTTCGTTTTCGTTTTGTGAAGTAGTTTTAAAGTGTTAAAAAACACATTGTGTTTTCAAACAAAAATCTTCCTCCTCTTTTGCTTTGCACCTTTTCGCCTTCGTTGTTCGTTTGTACCTTCGTTGATTTTCAGCTTTGTACCTATTAACACGAAAAATTAAAGTTAGGCATGTATTACAAAAACGATAACACAAAACATGTCCACTATTTTGAGAAAACGAAATTGATTAAGCCACACATGAGTTCTTTATGATGAGAATTGACAAAATCAATTGACTCAATAATAAAAGATATCATAAGCTATCCTATCATACCACTAAGTCAATAAAAAAAATCAATCTAAAAATTAAGATGCTTAGATTGAAAATAGGACCAAACATAAAGAAAAAAAACTTTTTCCCGCAGCATAGGTTATCACCAATTTCAAAATAAAGTGGGCGCCAAAATGCATCGACAACAGTTCAATTTCAAAATAAAGTGAATCATAGATTCAGTCCCATCTTCACTGCCTTCATTAACTTATTTGCACCGATAGGATGGCATATCAGATAATTGATTGCATATTTTAATGTTGCCACCTGCCAAGGCATCTCTGATCGTGATTGAAAACGCAGACGAGGCATGTGAACTGGTTGACCGAATGCCTCGAGGAATAGACAGGGCGCGCTGAACTGTTTGACACTTGAATGCAGAAGCATAGACAAGGCGCGTAAACTGTTTGACAGTATTGAAATGTGGAAGCATAGACAAGGCGCGTAAACTGTTTGACAGTATTGAAATGTGGAAGCATAGACAGGGCCTGTGAACTGTTTCCTAATAAATGTGAAAGCGTAGACAAAGTGCGAACTGCTTATGGAAAATGTGGCGGCATAGATAAAGCAATGCAAACTGTTTGACAGGAAAAAATGTGGCAGCCCAGATAAGGCGTGAGAATCATTTGACAGAGTGTTTCAAAGAAATGCGATCTTAGCAAATGCCATGAAGCATAAACAAGTGACATGAATCACCATGGTGACATGAACAGTTTGGCTTCCTCAAGTGCGCCATAATGAAGTACCCTACACCTTCTTACACAACTACTAGTGCGAAAGACTCTACCAACTTCTCATTTATTGATATTAGGGGTGAATACAAGTCTGAAGTATAGGCGTCTATTAAGGATATCACATGAAGCACAGACAGGCCACGTGAACTTTTGACATCCGAGGTATAAGAGGCCAGCAACTCCCTTAAATGTTTCAGGGAACCGCGCCCTCATGCAATGATGGCGTGCTCAGCGCCAATCCCTCAGCTTAGTCAAAGTGTGCTGATCATCAGGGTGCCCAAATCTTTCTGGTATCATCCTCTATGTTTGCTATTATCTGCAATATGGTTAGTTTAAAACACCATTTTAACATCCCTATGAAATAATGAAACACATCAATCATGCAATAAAAATGGAACAATAGAAACTAAAGAATGCATATGAAAGACATGATCCAACTCTATCTCATAGTGGATTGGTGTCACATGTGCTAGTGACCCTTTCCCAATCCTCCTTGATAAAAAGCTCAAGATGATGAAATTGCTATAGATGATGGAGATGATAAATGGACAAGATAAGTTCTCAAAGAGAATGACCTTGCATCAAGTTGTGGAGGATTTGCTTGAGGATGAAGCTTGCATTTAAAGATTTTCAAATGCTTGAATGTTGAAGAGGGACCAATGTGGGATCAAATTCTGCCAATGAGATAAGGACACTTGTCATCATGTGATTGGTTGATGTATATGCAAGATTTGGGAAGAGTGCCCAAGAGGGGAAAATTTGAATTCAAATTTTGCCATAAATGCTGAGAGGGGGACAAGGAAAAATAGCAATAAATGCCATGTTTGACTTGTCATGTTGAGGGAAAATGATTGTTTTAATAAATCAATAAAATTGATTTATTGTGCAAGTGGATAGATCTAGATAATGCAAGTGGGATGGGATTAGCATTAGGTTAGGATTAGATTAAGTTAATGATGATTAGGCTGATTTAATGCTGATTAGATGATTTGACTTTTTGGACTTTGGTAATTGATTTATTTAAATTAGAAAATGATTGAATATGATTTAGGATTTGATTTAAATGAAGTCCTGATTTATTTAATTAAATGGATGATGCAAGATGAAGATTGAATGATAATGTTTATTTGATAAATGAGATTATTTAATGAATGGATTAAAGGTGATGAATGGACTTAATGCAACATCTAGTTTGACTGAATCCGATCGAATGCATAATGTAAATTTTGCGTATCTGAGGTTTTATAAATATAGGTTTTCATAAAATGATGGTCTTTGTTTTGCACATGTGGAAAAAATAGCAAATTATAATTTTTTTTTGAAAAATATGAGTGCACGAGATATTGAAGTCCTTGATCGAAAAAAAAATTGAATATCAATATATACAAAAAAATTATGCGTTATCTGAAACTTGATTAAAGAAAAAATATTTAATTAAAAAATGTCTAACCAACTCTAAGCACTAGATATCGGAGTTACGAATCTAAATTTGAAAGAAATAGAATTTTATCCTTCATGGAAAAAAAATTATGCGTTATACGGTGTGCGTCACTTTTTAAAAATGTTGTTTTCAGAAAAAAAAACTAGTTTTCGTGGGAGATGGAAAAAGAAGTGCAATCTGATTCCAAATTTTTTGAAAAAAGTATTTTTAGAATCTACAGACAAAATTTGATGAGACTCTAGTTTGCATCATCTTCAAATCTCTCACAGTTTAGCCAATATAGGTGCCCGAATGTGAAGATTTAGTTAAAAATAATAATTTCAGTGTCCAGTTTGGCCAAAAAATTGTAAACCACTATTGTGGGATCACCCTTCCACATCTAGCTTTCCTTACATATGCAACATATGGATATTAGGATTGGGAGGGTTGGTGGAACCCAACATATTCATAAATGATGACCTAAACAGATAAATTATATAAGCTTACAACCCTAAGAAGAGGGAATTGTTCTATAGGGTTGGAAAATTCTTGATGTCCTTGGATAGGGCTTATACTTGCAATTTTTTTTAATTTGAACCCTAATTCTTAGCTATCAATAGATTTGGGTGTCATTACTAGAGAGTATCAAAGATATAGAGACAATTATAAGGAAAAATTGTTGTCATGTTTTAGACCATGAGGTCTTAATAGAGAATTGAGAAGATTTTCCAATAGGGGGGTTGAGCCTTTTGGTTATGAAATTTTCAAGGATTACTTTGTGAAAACATATTTTTCATTGTATCAAGTTTTAGGCCTAGATAGCAAGATTAAGATGTTGGTAAACCTAATGGTACTTGTAGTACTAGAAATTCAAAGAAGAGATGTGAATAAACCATATGACTATTTTGGCTACATTATAGAAGAGATTCACAAGTCCTTAAGTTCACTCAAGAAGGGTAACATCATAGTCCATTTAAAATGGTATTCACTTCTATGTCATATCATCTTGTATAGTGAAGAAGGTATATGGTCCCCACATATGCAAATTAGGGTCATTAATGAGCAACAAAGAATGTTGCCAGTCCAGGAATGGACATACATTTGGGACAAGGACTGTGATAAGTCTAATTACTCTATTTTTGAGAAATATTTTGTTAAGATAGTTTTGATAAATTTTGGTCTTCCATTAGATTGTAGGCTATCTTCAGAGGTTAGGCAATTTTCAAGGCCTAAGGATTTAATCCTTGAGAAGGGAATCAATCACAATTGGGGTGATTGGTTCTTTTACATAGATGACACCATCATCAGAACATATGGATCCCTAGTGGCACCACATGTTCTTCCTAGAAATGTGCTAGAGAGAATTAATGTCTTGGCGATCTCATGTGGTAGTTGAATGAGTATGATAAAACCAATTTTAGAAACAATAATAAGCATCCTATCCTCCTATCAATAGTTTTATTTTTGAATTTTTAGTAACATCAAGATAGGGCATGGAGTTATTATATGACAATTTATTTCCCCACAAGACGGAGGTAGATAAAATAAGGTGTTATCCAAAGAGGTTTATTGATGTGACCAAAGAACCATTTTCAAACTCACACAAGCCTTATCCACATGACTTTGATAAGGTGGAGGATTTAACCAATAAATGTTCAACAAAAAAGGAGGCTACCCAAAGGAGGGATTTATGGGTAAAAATTCAAAATACAAAGAGCAAAAGGAAATAAGCAGATTGATCTTTTCAAGGAGCATTTTTGGACATCAAACATCTTATTGTTAGGTTAATCACTATGTTGGATAATGCAAATCAACTGCTAACAAATGTGGCAAATCCTTCACCTAGCACTCCTAGCCCTTCCACTTCCACAAAAAAGTGTACCACCCAGTCCTCAGTAGGTCACTCCCATTCAACAAATTGACCCTTCATATAGACCATTAGTATTATCCTTTAGGCCTAGATGAGTTTGATGGTAACCCCATGCATGATTGATTTTTAGTATACTTTACATAAATGTGTGTTTGACCATGTACATGTTACCAAAGGATGAATAACTCAAGTGTGCTTTAGACCTGAGAATTGTGGAGTGTTATACTAGTATACATGGTTATTTCTAGTGTTTAGCATTGGTCAATTGCATGCACAATAGTAGATGACTAGCATACCCCATGGTACTAGACACCCCCTTCTACTCAACTCCCTTTTTGAAAAAAAATGGTATGACATACACACATGCACTTAAACCTAGGATCATGACATCTTATGGTTGATAGAAATAAAATATTAACCATTAGAATAATAATAAACAATTAAGGCATTAGGACATAAACATGTATCCTTTATTGTATGAGGAATGAACATATCTTGATTAAGCATGATAAAATGTCAATCACATAACCTTAACTAGCTTAAGTATCTTAAAATGCATCCATCTAAAAGATGATGTGAGACATTTGAGAGACATAACCTACAATGAATTTGCAAGGGATGGTGTGTAATGGTGTGATCATGTTAATAAAAACTACTTAGCTCGGTTACATTTACTTTTTAATATAAAGACACTAATATTTTAAAATAGTTTTAAAATAAAATAAAAATATGTAATAAATCAAATACCTATTTTGAATTTTTGATATCTTTATATTTAAAAATAAATATCCTTTTCAAATATTTTTTATTAACATGATATGTCATTATACTCTACCCCTTATTTAAAAAATGATAGGACATCACCTTCTAAAACTTTAATTAAACTAGAACAAAGATTTTAAATAGGTGAGATAGGAGATATTCCTATTAAATGCTTTAAAGTTAAATCTTAATAGATATACTACCAAGTTATAAGTCGATAAGTCCTAAATATCCACTAAAATCTCAATGAAAGACATTTTGTACTTTTGAGAGTCCTTACATATGCCATAGAGATATTTCTTTCATATCCTTTGACATAAACATCTTAATATCTTTAATTTTAACAATAAGTTTAGACTCCACCTTGATTATAATACTATCTTTTAATATTCCAAATATCTTGACATGAGATTCAAAATCAATACAAATATAACACACTTCACTGAAAAAAAAAATGATATAAAGTTTACATTTTATTTTTATTTTGTAAATTTATAAAATATTGTTATATTTATTAAATTTTATTATATATTTGAAAATCTTATAAAACTACGTTTTACATTATATATTTTAAATTTATTAAATCTTTATTATAAATTTAAAAATATTATAAAATTATACTTACATATAAAATAATAAAATATAAAGTTTACTCATTTTGAACACAAATTTCATTATTTTTATATATTTAAATATCATTAAAAAAAACTCCAACCATCAATAATTCTCTTTTAAATACTATAATTTCACTAAAAAGTCAAGACACAATAAAAATATTAGTAATATTACACCTATTTCAAAACATTAGTATCACTTTAAAACAAAAAGAAGATGCAAATCCCATTTGAAATTTTATACCAACACACAACCTAATCTCAATATAAAATACATTTTTCAGCAATATATTTAAAAAAACAAAAATAATCCTTCACAAGAAAACATGTCCTAATGAGGCTCACATCGCTACTGTACGGGACGGTGTAGATGCAGTCAAGGTTCTCTGAATCAATCTACACCTTAGAATGTCCCGTCATTTGAGTCCCTTTTATCAACGCTTTCATAAAACCCCACAGAAGGAAGATATCTAGGTGAATGTGACCTTAAAAAAATTTAGATTTGCCTTATCTTCATATTATCCTTTGCTTAAACAAATGAAAATAGTTACCGTTGAAATGCAAATCGGACTTATTTCTATGAAGTAGACAACGTGGCCGTTAGGTCATATGAATCCATTAAATCTTATCCTAATATTTAGCATTGAATTTGCAGAACAAGTACGCACATAGAGGCCGCAAGGTCTTTTTCCCTGTAACAGAATACTAATATCTGTTTCAACTTGCAAGAAAAATTAAACGCTACATCTGCAGGAATCGTCTAATGAAATAATGCAAGAGAACGTTTCAACTCCAGAAAACATTGTAACACTACGTCTGCATAATTTAATGCAAGGAGTAATGAATGATCTAATGAAATTATCCAAAAGCTATAACTTCTATCAATGGCGATTTTATAGGTTACTTATACAACAACCACTAAAATATACATGGGTTTAGCCAATATTTGTGCGTAAATCTGACATTGTACAAATCCATACAAAATATATATTAATTCGTTGGTTTCAAAATATGCTAATTAGAAGCGGTATACAGGGGATATAATACAGAGTATTCCAAACCTACTCTGTACATGGCTAAAACCCGCTTTTGTTATAATTACAGGACGGCATGCTCATGGCAGAAACCCATACGTTTATAATTACATATAAAAGAAACAGAAGAAAACGTTGTCAAATAATTAAAAAATATCTCTGAAATATGCACACTAATCAAGCACTGTTGTTGGGTCTCTGAAATATGCACACCAATCAAGCACTGTTGTTGGGAGTGGTTTTTGTGCTTGGCCACTTATCCTGAACAGAAGTGGGAGAGGGAGGGTACAGCCCGGTGAAAGCTTTCTTTGCTCCATCGCTATCGAAAGAGGAGCGAGAATGAGCGTTTGTAACATGCACCCAATTTTGGTCTATTTGGTCAAGCTGAGCAAATATTTCCTCCATATCTGGTCTATCGTCCTTAGAGGACTGAAGGCATCTGAAAGCCAACTCTGCAACTGCTGTGATAGATGATCTTACCTCATTATCAAAATCAAAGCCTAAATTAGAATCTACAAGCTCCTGCAAAGCACCTTCTCTGATCTTTGTTAAAGCCATATTAGCCAGGGAAATTTCCCTTCTAGTCCTATTTATATCCACAGCTAACTTGGAGGAGATCAATTCCACTAACACCACACCAAAGCTGTACACATCGGATTTTTCTGTGAGCTGAAAGCATTCATAGTATTCTGGATCAAGGTACCCCGGAGTGCCCTGTGGTGCAGTAGAGACATGAGTTACATCCGGAGGCATAAACCTGGAAAGCCCAAAATCTGCAACTTTTGCCTTGAAATGCTCATCTACAAGAATATTTGTGGTCTTCACATCTCTGTGCAGTACAGGGGGCTCTTGTTTGTGAAGAAATGACAAGGCATGGGCTGTTTCCACGCTGATCTTTAAACGTGTTTTCCAATTGAAGCCTTTCCCTTTCTTTTCTCCGTGGAGATGATCTGCCACAGTACCGTTTTTCACATATTCATAAACAAGAAGCAGATCTTTTCCCTCTGGAGAAGTGCATCCATAGAGTCGTACAAGATTTGGATGCTGCAGAGACGACAGAATCTGCACCTCGTTGATAAACTGGTCCTGCCTTCTGGAGTTGTTCTGATACATTCTCTTTACAGCTACTGCTCGCCCATCAGGAAGCTTTCCCAGATACACGGATCCAAACCCACCGTCCCCAAGAATTTTGTCTTCAGAGAAGTTGCTTGTTGCATCTTTTAGGATTTCATAGGAGAAAATTGGCAAATTCCCTATTTTCTTTTGTACCCCTGCTTCTATATCCCGGCTTTCGCTATAGTCAACTTCTTTTGCAATAAGAGTTGGGCTAGGAGAAAAGTTTCTCCTCCTCTGTTTTGGAGTTTTACATATTAGGAATCCTCCTCCTATCAATAACAGAGCCAATCCTCCACTGACACCACCTGCTGTGGTTAGAAAGATGTTAGTGCAGGGGAAGAAAAAATTATCAAAATTTCAGTCCCGTACAATCAAGAGGTCTCTCACCTATTATAGGACCTAAGTTTGAGTTTGAGTTTGAGCTCTTCTTCTTGCCTGTATTAAAAGTGCAAAATGCTAATCAGCTCGAAAAACAAAGGTGATTCAACACAAGAAACTATGAGAAAGCTTGAACTCTATGGCCCTCACATTCTCTTTTCCGTTTAGTTTTTTCAAACTGTGACGTTAGTAAACAAGATTAGTAAACAAGATTACTAAGAAGCAAATATAGAGAGATTTGAACCAAATACCTGGTGAACATGTGGCTTGATGGGGTGCATCCTCGCAAAAGCAAAGGAACTGGTTTGAATCGGAAATATTAAATCCACACATCCCACCGCTTAAACCACAACTGCGACATTTACGGCCTTGTTCCTCTTCAATAATCCAATGAGCAGATGCTTCTTCAACAGTTACCCATTTCAAACCACATTCTGGCAACTGAAGGCCAGGTAGTACACATTGCAAACCACACACATATACTGTTAGATTGATGCTCCGTCGTTGTATGTGATCGAAGAGACCCAAGGCTTGGATTGCCTCTTCGTTGAG
This sequence comes from Sequoia sempervirens, assembly GCA_007258455.2. Classification (NCBI taxonomy): domain Eukaryota; kingdom Viridiplantae; phylum Streptophyta; class Pinopsida; order Cupressales; family Cupressaceae; genus Sequoia; species Sequoia sempervirens. Next base: position 308,244,810 of record VDFB02281492.1, read on the forward strand.
ATTATATGGAAATGAACAATTTTGGAAATTCGTGTCCTCTGTAATTGTTGAAGTCTGATTATCAGGGAAAAACTCTAAGACTGTGTATTTCTGGCTTTCAGATTCGATTACCGGACGTGCGTTATCTTCACAGTCGATTTGAAAGTTTGACAGACCACATCCACTTCCCCGCAAACCGAAAGGATATGGGATTTCTTTATCGCCACATGTTTGATTGTTTCTGCAGCAAGTATAATTGAGGCATGCGCATAGCGAACATGGGAGTAAAAGGGTATAGACAATGAATGTATAAAGGAGATTAAAACGAGACACAGAGTGATGGATGGGTGATTGTATTGAAGTAAAATGGGCAAGAATTGCAGCCATCGGCATTGCTTTGGGCGAATCCAGCAATTGCAGAGTTATCTCACCACAATGAAAACAGGCTAACATTTGAAAGAGGATTTAGGGTTCTTGTCGTTGCTGTACATCACTGTTGAGAAGGTTCATAATCTATTTCTTGACTTTCTCTCCTAATAAAACAAGATCACCTCCAAGATGCTTTAAGTCAAAGCTGACCAAAGGGTTTAGTTTCACACTTCAATTGGCATATGGATATGATATCTGTGAGGTTTAGTCTATAATGACAGAAGTGGAATGTAACGAATTATATAATTGTATGTTAACAAAATTATTTAGAGTTGATATTTAAAAAATATATAAAAACAAAAAAATATTAAAATAGTTTTAAAATAATTTTGATAGCTATTTATAAGTTTTGGTGTCTTTATAGTTAAAAAATAAATGTTAATCTTAAATATATATTTTTAAACATGATCATGCTATTACATTCCACTCCTTGTTTAAATAAGATTTTAATGGTAAGACATTAAATAAATAGAACACTACACTATTAGGAAAAAATGAGTTGTTCCTTTGAAATGCTTTAAAATTAAATTTTATTAGATATGCTAAATCTTATTAGATATGCTACCAAATTATAAGTGGATGAGTCCTAATATCTGCTATAAATCTCAAAGATCTTTTGGATTTCCTAGATATCGTAGAAGATATTTCTTTCATATTTTTTAACATAAACATGTTCTTAATATCTTTAATTTTGACAATAAAATTCAGCCTTTATTATTATACCTTCTTTTTATATTTCAAATATCTTATCATATGCTTAGACTTAATATTATTATATAAAACTCACTTTAATAAAAAATCATAAAATATAAAAAATTACATTTTATTTTATAATTAAAAGTTATAAAATATTTTAAAATTTATTAAATTTTATTATAAATTTAAAAATATAATAAATCCACACTTACATTGTATATTTTAAATTTTTTAAATATTATTAAAATTTAAACAAAACCACATTTTACATATATTTTTTTTAATCTTAATCCCAAATCTCATTATTTAATATAACTTAAATACCAATAAAAAATTTCCTTACCCCAATACTTATCATCTATATTCTAGAACTTCAATTAAAATTTGCATTAACAATTAAAAAATAATAAAATTATTCGTAAAGTCATACAAACTTCAAAATATTATAATCATTAAAAAATGTGCGATTTTTTTTGAAATTTTGTGCCAATACACACAACCCAATCTTAACATAAAATACGCAACACATTTCAACAATGTATAAAATAAATCAATTTTTTTTTCTTATAGCAGGCTCAAATAGCTGCTATACAGCACGGTGCAGATGCACTCCAGGCTCTTTGGAATAATCTATACCTTAGAATGTCCGGCCATTTTTGCCACTTTACTCAACGCCTTTATAAAACCCCGCACAAGGAAGACGTCAAGCATCTGACGTCTACACAGAGCGACCTTGAAAAAATCTACAATTCTCTTGCCTTCTTATTATCCTTCGCTTAAATAAATGCAAGTGGTCACTGTTGAAAAGCATATCGGACTTTTTCCTATAAAGTAGTCAATGTGACCGTGGGCTTCGTATGACCGTTATGTTTAGCATTGATTTTGCAGAACAAATACGCAAATAGAGGCCGCGGAGGCTTTTCCCGCAAGAAAAATCAAACTCTTACATGTGCAGGAGACAAAGGCAAGGAAGGGACTGAGAAGTCATCTAATGAAATAAGTAGGACAGGAAGTAGGTAACTTTTCTCTTTATCTGTATTGCGTCTTGATGATGGATCATGGAGTATGATCCCAAATGTTGATGTAAAAACTGACACACAGTTTAATCTAGAAATCTTATTACAATACTATCATGTACTGTGGAAACTTCATGCTTCTAATTTAACTTAAGACCGTTTCAACTGCAAAGAACATTGTTATGAATGATCTAATGAAATGAAATAAACCGAAAAATAGAAATGCTACGTATACCACAACCACTACAATACACGAAAAAGATTTAGCCCAATTGCTTCAATGAATATACAATATTTGTGGTTAAATTTGACATTGCTTTATAAGAAGAAATCCATATAAAACATATATTAATTCGCTGGTTTCAAAATATTCTACCTAGAAGTGGTGTACAGGGGATATAATGTAAGGATTCCAATACTGATATGTGCACGGCTAATACCCGTATTGTTATCATTACAGAAAGACATGCTCATGGCAGAAACCCTTACTGTTATAATTACACAAAAGAAACAAAAGAAAACATTATTAAATAATTAAAAAGTATCTCTGAAATATGCAAAACTAATTACGCACTGTTATTAGGGGTGGTTTTTGTGCTTGGCCACTTGTCCTGAACAGAAGTGGGAGAGGGAGGGGCCAAACCGCTGAAATTTTTCTTTCCTCCATCGCTGCCAAAAGAGGAGTGAGAAGCAGCGCTTTTAACATGCACCCAATTTTGGTGTATTTGGTCAAGCTGAGCAACAATTTCTTCCATATTTGGTCTATCATCCTTGGAGGACTGGAGGCATCTGAAAGCCAACTCTGCAACTGCTGTGATGGATGCTCTTACCTCATCATCAAAATTAAATCCTAAATTAGAATCCACAAGCTCTTGCAAAGCACCTTCTCTGATCTTTGTTAAAGCCATATTAGCCAGGGAAATTTCCCTTCTAGTCCGATTTATATCTACAGCCAACTTGGAAGAGATCAATTCCACTAACACCACACCAAAGCTGTAGACATCGGATTTTTCTGTGACCTGAAAGCATTCATGGTATTCTGGATCAAGGTACCCTGGAGTTCCCTGTGGAGCAGTCGAGATATGGGTTACATCCGTAGGCATAAACCTGGAAAGCCCAAAATCCGCAACCTTTACCTTGAAATACTCATCTACAAGAATATTTGTGGTCTTCACATCTCTGTGCAGTACAGGTGGCTCTTGTTTGTGAAGAAATGCCAAGGCATGGGCTGTTTCCACGCCGATTTTTAAACGTGTTATCCAATTAAAGCCTTCCCCTTTCTTTTCTCCGTGAAGGTGATCTGCCACAGTGCCGTTTTTCACATATTCATAAACAAGAAGCAGATCTTTGCCCTCTGGAGAAGTGCAACCATAGAGACGTACTAGATTTGGATGGTGCAGAGATGACAGAATCTGCACCTCGTTGATAAATTGGTCGTACCTTCTCCAGTTGTCCTGATACATTCTTTTTACAGCTACTGCTCGTCCATCCGGAAGTTTTCCCAGATACACGGATCCAAACCCACCGTCTCCAAGCATTTTTTCCTCAGCGAAGTTGTTTGTTGCCTGTTTTAGGATTTCATAGGAGAAAATTGGCAAGTTCCCTATTTTCTCTTGTACCCCCACTTCTATATCCCTGCTTTCGCTGTAGTCAACCTCTTTTGCAATAAGAGCTGGGCCAGGGTAAAGCTTCCTCCTCCTCTGTGAAATTTTACATGTTAGGAATCCTCCTATCAACAACAAACCTAATCCTCCTCCAATGGCACCACCTGCGGTTGTTAGAAAGATGTTAATGCATGAATAGAAGAAATTAGCAAATTTTCAAATTGATAAAATCAAGAAGCCTCTCACCTATTACTGGGACTTTTGAGCTCTTGCCTGCATTAAACATGAAAAATGCCAGTCAGCTCTAAAAAATAAAGATGGTTCAACACACCGGAAGAATAAACTATCAAAAAGCTAGAACTTATAGCGCCCAAATTTTCTTTATTCAAATTGCAAGGCTAATAAATTTCATTACTAGAGAGGCAAATATACAGAGATTTGAACAAAATACCTTGGGGGCACTGATTTGAGTGGTTTGCATCCTTGCAGAAACAAAGAAATTCTCCTGGATCGGAAGTTTTGTACCCACACCAACCACCGCTAGATTCGCAACTGCGACAATTCTGAAATAATGGGTTGCCTGAAATATTCCAATGTGCTATTCCCGCCTCAATAGTCACTAGTTCCAAAGTACACGACAACGAAGTTAAAGACAGATTATAGAGTACACATAGCTTGTCACACTTTGAGAGAATGATTTCCTGTAGTTCGACACTATCAAAGATACTCGTGTCCTTTATCACATGAAAGATATTATATAGAGATGTGCACTCTTGGAAATACTCGTCGTCCACTATTGTTGAGGTATTACTATCACCGTAGTAATTTATGACTGTGTAATTATGGTTGTCAATTTCGATTACAGAACGTTCCTCCTTTACACAGTCGATCTGAAAGCGTGGCAGACCACATCCATTTCCCCGCAAACCGAAAGGATATGGGATGTCTTCACCGCCACATTTCTGATTTTTGCAAGAAGTATAACCGAGGTAAGCGCATAGCGAACACGGGAGTAAAAGGGTATAGACAATGAAGGTATGAAAGAGATTAAAACGATACATTGGGTGACGGACAGGTGATTGTATTGAAGTAAAAAGGGCAAAGATTGCTGCCTTCGGCATTGCTTTTGGGGGAATCCAGTAATTGCAGACGTCTCTCTATAATGAAAACAAGCTAGCATTTGAACGATTCGATTATCCAGTCAACAATGATAGGCGGTCACGCGGTCAATACGCGCAGTGTTATTTTAAAACTTCATATCTATACGAAATTAATCAATAATCTAAAAGTCAAATATTTGGGTTCTTCTAGTTGCAGGACATCATTGCTGAGAAAGGTTCATAGTCTATTTCGTGACTTTTTCTCGTAATAATACAAAGGCAAGATCAACTCCAACATGCTTTTAAGTGCACCTAACCAAAGAGTTTGTTCAACAGCTCGCTGCTGACTACACCAAACTAAATGGAACAAAATTTTCTTTTATAAATAGTCATGCATTCAGACAAAGTTACATTGTTCATCCGGAGCAAACACATCTTCACCGTCTGTCTTTTATTTATTCTCTCTTTACACATCATATTTTACATATTAAAGACGAAGCAAAAAACCGAGAAAATGGAAAAGCAAAAAACAGAGTAATCAATAGCTCAGATCACCCTACATTTATTTGAAATTGACAATCAGACTTACAAAAAACACTGTACACAAAACAATCAGGGACTTTTGTCGGAGGTGATGCTGGGCCATCTTTCCTGTACAGAAGTAGGAGATGGTGGCAGCGCCACACCGTTGGGCTTGCTGGTTTGTTTGCTTAATGAGTCTGGCTGTTCATGGAGATAGCTTACATGCAACTGTTTGATTTGCTCAAGACGAAATGCAACCTCCCTCATGTCTGGTCTAACCTCCCTGTTGTTTGCAAGGCAGTTAAATGCCAATTCGGCAACGGCATTAACCATCTCCTTCACCTCAGGATTCGCCTCAATCTCCAAATGGGGATCTACCAGTTCTTGCAAAGCTCCACTTTTTATCTTCTGCACTGCCATAATAGCGAGGCTGATTTCGTTTCTTTTTCTTGTCACATCCACGGCTAATTTAGCAGAGATAAGCTCCACCAATACAACCCCAAAGCTGTAAACATCAGACTTTTCTGTCAGCTGAAAGCATTCATGGTACTCAGGATCAACATACCCGGGCGTGCCTTGCGGAGCAGTGGTAACGTGTGAGACATCCACAGGCACCAATCTGGAAAGGCCAAAATCTGCAACTTTTGCCCTGAAATTTTCGTCTAAGAGAATATTGGTGGATTTCACATCTCTGTGAAAAACAGGGGGATTGATACTGTGTAGGAAGGCCAAGGCTTGGGCAGTGTCTATGGCAATGTTTAAACGAGTTCCCCAAGGCAAACCCTTGGGCCTCCTTCTGCTGCCGTGAAGATGGTCGGCCAGGGTTCCATTCGGCAGGAACTCGTAAACAAGCAGAAGCACTGGACTATCCGGCTGAGTACAGCCATAAAGACGAACAAGGTTGGGATGATTCATATTGGCAAAGAGCTCTACCTCATTGATAAATTGTTCAATCCTTCTAGAGTGTTGCTCATAAAGCTTCTTTACTGCTACCATTCGTCCGTCAATGAGTTTGCCCAAATAGACAGCTCCAAACCCTCCATCTCCAAGTTCGTTCCTTTCGTCGAAGAAATTTGTTGCCTGTTGAAGTTCTTCGAAAGAAAAAATTGGCAAACTGCCAATCATATGCCTCTGCTGACCCCCTTCCATGTCGTTTCCTTTATGTTTAGTGAAATCATTAGGAAGATCCCTGGTAGTGGAGCGCTTTCTTCTCTTCACACGAAAGATTAAAAGCAGGACCAGTGCTGCTGCTGCAGAGCAACGCCGCCTCCAATGGATGAACCTGCCAGGGAATTAATAAACATACAAGTTCTATAATTCCCAATGTCTAAATCTACAGGAAAGTCAGAAAATAAAGCAAAAATCGCTAAAAAACTTATACAACCGAGAAGAAAATGGAGCATACCTAAAATTATGGCTTTCCTCGATTTACTCTGGCTTTCCTGCAACGCGTCAATCTCAATATTATGAGAACTATGTAATGGAATAATAAGGAGAAGAAGCGCCTTCAGTTTGTGGAGAAATACTACAATATTCGTTCATTTGCAATTTAAGTAAGAAACAGAATTAGAAGTCTTACCACTGGAGCATTGTGAATAGGACATAGCATCGCAGTAGCAGAAAGATGAGGTTTTGAGATGACTACAATTTATGTGATCTGGCTCGTAACACGGATACTCACAATATTTGCTTGCATCCATGTTATATTGACCCCTTCGCCAATAATCTCAGGCAGCTGATCTACCGATTTTAATTTTAAGTCAGTTCATTCACGGCAATCCTGAAGTCCGATACACAAACTGGGCCTGGAAGACTGACATTATAGTATGAATGGTCTTTACACAATAAATTGGGCAAGTACGGCTCTCCATAATTAGTGCACTCTTTTGCCAGTGTTATATTTGTGTATCCATCTACAATATGGAATTGGTTGTCACTCCAGAATTGATCATAGACACTCTCTGATAAATCGCATGCATCTTTCTCAAATTGCTTGTACAATATTATCATGGTAGGGTAAGAATATGCCGCTACCTGTAGGGAGTAATTGTGGGGTTCCTGTATGTAGTATTGGTAGCCACCGATAGAAATTAGAGGCATCTCGGTTGTATTATCACACTCCAGCTGAAGCGCAGGGTCACCACAGCCGCTGCCTTTTCTCCGAAGGGATAATCCAAACTGTAATTCCCACAGCCGAAAACTTCACAAGCTCCATTACAGTGAAAGGTCAGCCATGAGAGTGAAATTGCGACAAAGAAGACGAAGCGACTTAAGCGTATAGCGAGGGGTTGAAGAGTCTGAACCATCTGAAGTGCTTCCATATTCATGCGATAGAATTGAAAGAAGCAAGAAGGCAAGTGAGAAGCAGGGGAACATCAAAACGAAGGTAATAGCAAGAGAAGTAGTCGAAGATTAAAGAAAGAAGTGGGAGAAAGTGGGTGGAAAGATAGATCAGACACGACAACGGTGGTGACGGTAGTCCGCAGTGAAGAATGCTAATTTGACCAGTTTTACTTGTACAACTCAACCACTTCGATAAAAGCAGTGCAGTTTTGTTCCGACGGTAGGCAGTCGCAATGTGGTGAAAGAAAAGACGCGAATTGGGTAGAGGTTAATTTCCCGACTCTTTCCGCGTTAACGTTTCGAACACTCCAAATCACGTTGAATTTATGTTATTTTTTAAGGTTGAAGATTCCATATAAATACTATAAATTTACCAACTTGTCTTGAAAATACATTTGGTAGCTGTAAACCTACTACACAAAGGGTTATAAATCATATTAGCAAGTTGAGTATGACACTCTTGAATAAGTCGTTGGAGTGTGGCCGTGAAAATTGATCCAAGATTAAAGTAGTAATTATTTTCAATATAGCGTATGAAATGGGGATACTAACAAGATTAAAGTAGTAATTATTTTCTAAACTAGTAATTTATATTTATAGGTTTAATAGGTCTGTTGATAGTTTCTTAAAGAGTATCTTAAAATTATTTTCAGAATATTTTTTATATATTTGTAAGATGAGAGTTGAATTTTTGTAGAGAGACGTGCGAGATTTACAAAAGTATGATATCAATATGACAAGAAAGTATATCACATTAAAGGTTATAAGATTTCCTTCAATACAAGAATTTATTTTTGTATATTATATAATTAGGAGAACCAAATAAATATTTAGAATTTTTTTTTGAAAAATTGTATAGATATTCTTCTATTGCTTCCTAGTATTACTTATATATTATTTTCTATAACGCATACAATATTTAAAAATCTAACAAATTTTTAATGATGTTTTAAAGTAAAACTTCATTAAATGTCATAGCTTTCATTGGATGTCAATTTTTGTCTTTTTTTTTTAATTAAAAAAATTATATCCTTTTGGGAGAATTCTCTCCTCTAGACCACTGTATATTTTTAAAAAATATGTATGTTTTAATATTATTTTTTAAACTTTACATCAACTTTATCTTTGATTATAACAACCTACTTGCAATATTTTCTTTAAAATTATATTTAAACTATATATATTGATTGTTGATCTTGAGCTCTTCAAAAGGGTAATTTTTAATTTTAAAACAAATCTAGTATGACTAAAGAAAAATTCCGCTGAAGTTGAGGGTTTCAAAAAAATTATTGAAGAGGGCGGAGTTGGTAGTCAAGTATGATGCTAGATAGAGTGTTTTAAATGAAAAGGCTTCAATAGGAATTGTTTCGTTTGAAAAGTTTTCAAGAAAAATCAAAGTGAAAAGAAATACAAAAGGATTTCTTTTGATGAAACAATCTATAAAATTATAGGTACAGTTCTTTTTCACAAATTTAATATATTTTTTTCCATTTTTAAAGTGTTATTAGTCATATAATATTTAGAATTCTCATATTAGGTTCTAAGGAAAAAGAAGACTTAACAATCTTAGTGTTGTTAACATGACCATCCTCATAAGCAATTTCATCCAACTACAAGCCTATATGTGTATTCATTATCATTAGTATATTTATTGCTACATATAGCCTTAATTAATTCATTCACATGTGCACTAATACATGTAGCAAGGGGTTCACTAACTAGTAGCATAATCAATGGAAATGAAACATGAAATCACCTCAAATAGATAACTAAGTTCTTGCTCCTCTATATGGCCATTTGTATGCACACCATCATCATTAGCAACCATAAGGATTGACTCACTTGACTAAAAATTTATACATACAATCTATTCTTTATCAATGAGGTTGCAATAAAATACAAGATTAGATAACTCATCCTCCTCATAACAAGCATCATCATCCTCAAAATAATCAAAGAGGGTAAGTACCCTAAACAACATTCATGTTGATCAAGTTGAATTCCTACATGCACATTATCAATCTCATCATCTTCAAGGAGTGACCTATCCAAAAGTTAAGTGAATACATTATCCTTATTATCTAAACAATCATCATATGATGTAGCATCACCCTTCTCAAACTCTTTTGACGAAGCATGATGGTTCCCGTGAGTGGCATCCATATAAGAGAAACTCTAATATTTTAAAACTATAAAGCTCCAATTATCAAAATTAATGGATGCTATATCTATTATATATGAAGCCTCAACAATATTTTTCCACTCAAGGATCTAGTCTAAGTTCTTAGTATTAAACTCAAGTGGAAGAAGACTTGACCTAGGATGAGAATCCTCATAAAATATGTCAATGCACATGCTTACATCTAGCTTATAATTTTCAAAAATAAAAGATAAAGTAGCCACAAACATATGGGCCAGTGTAGGATAATGGGGGTCCAAACTAGGCCCCTAAGTGGCAATGAAAATTCAAAAAAATAGAGTTAAACAACTTGACATAAAAATTTGAATAGGTTAACATAATTTGAAAAATATGTAAGAACAAAATTTGTAATAAAATGAATGTAGTTTCTAAGCTACTAGTCCTTTTTTGAAAAAAAAGTAAATCTATTTGGTGAAAATTTAAAATTTCAATGCATTAGTACTAAATTTTCAAGAAAAAATGAAAAGCAGGTGTTTGTCTGGCCATTCTAATGGGGAGAAAAATAAATATTTTTTTTTGACTCTTTCAATATAAGTAGAGGACACATGCCTAGATGTGACACACAATTTTTGTAAGTAAATAATTAGTTCTTAATTTTCTAGTAGGAATTTTAAAAAATATTAAAAATTGTTTTTCTGACAACTCTTACTTGGTCAAAAACTCTATTTTTTTTAAAAACTATAATGTGTGAAGCATAGTGTGTGATGCATCTTTCAAATTCAAAAATGTTTAACCATTTAAAAGATATAGATGTTTTTCAATCAACTTATCAATCAAATTCAAAGACTATAATGTAGAAATCAATAATAATTATCTATTAAATTCAAAATAAAGCAAATCTTATATTGGTAGATTGTTGTCAATTTTTTGAACAAACCCTTTTCATTTCATCAAAATTGGATGAAAAAACGCAGTCAACATGAAGGTTGAAGTTCAAAAAACTCTTGCAACCCCTATAAATGTTGGAGTAAATAAGTCATTATCTGGTTAATTAATTATTAGAGGCTTTTTACTTTAATCACTTAAGCTAAACTTAGGAGTTGGTTTTTATTCTTTAGTTTGATTCTTATTATTAGATTGGACTAAATTTAGGACAAGTTGTCTCGTTGCATGAGATTAGAACACTTATCACTATCTTGTCAAATCCACATGTAGGGTTTGCTTGTGTAATGCTTTTATAAAGCTTGCACATTCACATGTAATATTCATCTAGGTTATTTGCATCAATAGAATTCTCAGGTTATTGAGCACAATCTTGCTTTTGATCTTCTCTATTGTGATAGGTAATTGCATGCAGGTGTTTCATGGGAGATGTGGGTTGAATCATCAATTCTAACATGGTATCAAAGCCCAGATCTACAACCCCTATTTAATTTATGAAGAGATCTGGCCTTGAGCTTTTTTTTGGTGCATCTTGGAGCAAAATTGACCATCACCTTCACAATCAAGGTCAATTGGATAGGCATGTGGAGAAGACAAGATGAAAGACCATGCTCTCTTTACTTCCAAAAATCTTTAATCTAGTAGATGGCTTCTTAATCCAAGAGCCTCACATCACATGGTTGCATCTTTGGGTATGTTCTCTTCGTATGAGCCTTACATAGTGCCATAGATTTTGATGGGGAACAACACTTATATGAGTGTTACAAGGAAAGGATCCATAGATGTTGGTGATGGCACATTTCATGATGTACTTTGTGTCCCTTCATTAACTTCTAATCTCCTTTCCATCTATCATATTACATAGTGGGGTAGGTAAGACTATAGAGTTCACACTTGATTCAATGCTTATCAAAGATTTATACACTAGATATATTCTTGGAGTTGGGAACACAAATCATGCCTCTTGATTATATGCATTCTCACATTTTTCTCTAGATGGGCAAGCACTATCATTGACTGGTCCTCACTCTCATGCATCTAGAGTGGATTAGATATCTAAGGAGAGTTTTGGTCACTTGAACCTATGTGTACTTCCATTGTCCAATTTGGTTCATGAGATTTGAGTTGAGCTTCTTCCTCCCACACCTCGTGCATCTTCAGAGTTTAGTTCTTTTTAGCAGGATGTTTCCAATTTTGTGGGATGACTACTTGCCAAACATTGTAGAGTTATTCATTAAGTCACACATTGCTGATATTGAGGACACACTTGAGGATATTCACTTCCTCTTCAATGATAGATATGGCCCACCAATCATCACATTAACATTGCCTTTGGAGGTTTCTCTACTTGCATCTCCACAGTTGTTTGGATTAGCTACATTTGATTCCAACATGTGGACCTTTGATCATTCTTCCATGGCATCCATCATAAGACCGTTTCTCTAGAGAGAGTTTCTTCTTCATGCACCATTTTATGTGTTTCTTCCTAAGGGGAGGAACAATGTTTGTTGTAGTTGGATAATCTTTAGAATCCTTCTTCTAGTAGAGGAGCTTCTACCTTATGGGGGGATTCATTGTCTCATCCTTTCTCTCCCATGGGGATGATCTTGTTTGTACTTATGTGACCAAAGTAGCACTTGGGGGGACGTTTGAGTCATGCTTTTCTTATTCACACGTATGATTTCATTTTCATTTATCTCTCTTTTGGAGAGGAGTTTTTTCGATGAGGTTTTATCGCTTTCTTCAATTATGAGAGATTTCAATTCCATGTTCATGGGTACCTCATTAGGCCTTGTAGCCTGAACCCATTCTACATTCATTTTAGCTTCCTTTATTAATATTTTAGTTTCTCCTTAAGTTAATATTAAGGGGGGGTGTTAGATTAAATGAGTCATTATCTGATAATTAATTAATCATCAATTAGTTATTAGAGGATTTTTACTTTAATCACTTAAGCTAAACTTAGGGGTTTCTTTTTATTCTTTAGTTTGATTTTTATTATTAGATTGGACTAAATTTAAGACAAGTTGTCTCATTAGATGAGATTAAAACACTTTTCATTATCTTGTCAAATCTGCATGTAGGGTTTGTTTATGCAATGCTTTTATAAAGCTTGCACATTCACACGCAATATTCATCTAGGTTATTTGCATCAATATAATTCTCAGGTTATTGTGCATAATATTTCTTTGATCTTCTTTAGTGTGATAGCTAATTGCTTGCAGGGGTTTCATGGGAGCCATGGGTTGAATCATCAATTCTAACATGGTATCAGAGCCCAGATTTGCAAACCCCCTATTCAATTTTTAAAGAGATCTAGCCTTGAGCTTTTTTCTAGTGTGTCTTAGAGAAAAATTGACCATCACCTTCACAATCAGGGTTAGTCAGAATGGCATGTGGAAAAGACAAGATGAAAGGCCATGCTCTTTGCATCCATAAATCTTTAATCTAAAAGATGGCTTCTTGATTTAGGAGCCTTATATCACATGGTTGCATCTATGGGTATGATCTCTTCGTATGAGCCTTGCATAGTGCCACAAATTTTGATGGGGAACAACATTTGAGTGGGTAAAAGTACAAATTTGTGTCACACTTTATAAAGGTGTTGATTCCAAAAGTTGGCAAGGTAATAGCCCTTTTATGGGAAACTCAGTTTATGGTGGACCTATTGCGTTAAACTGAGTGACCTCCAAATTTTAAAGAAGTCAACTTCTTCCATAATTGGGGTTTGGAAAAGGAAAAGGAAACATACATATAAAAATAAAATCTAACCTAAGGTGATGTGCCAAAACATAGATAATAGGCACAATAAATCATAGACCTAAGGACCCAATCAACAATTTGCAATGTCCTAGAAAAGCATAAACTAAAGATTAAAGTATAAACAATTCATTCATTGACATAAAATAACTTTGCACAGATATTTACTAACAAGAAGAGTCACATGACATGATCTAAGACAACAAACTTGCATTCAATTTATAGAAGTTCTGTGAATGAATCATCCAACAATAGCAACACAGTTTAAAGTTAATCAAATGTCATAAGAAGAGTAGAAAGGCCGAATGATTGGCACAGTCTGTGAGTCTTTTTGCAATAATTAAAAAATAATAACAAAGGCGTGGTGTCTTTTCTTAATCTATGTTCTTTCTACAAAATCCCAGAACCCCTCTTTCAAAACCAAGAGGAGTATATATAGCCAAAATGCTCTGACCACCTTGGCAAGCAATAACAAAAAGATTTGAGAATCCTTGGCAATGATGCAAATCAAAGATTCCTGTCGGCCATTGCAACTAAAAAGATTTTAGCCAAAGCATTTGGTCGCTCCAAGTTTACGTGCATCATTTGCAAATGATGGCAATGGTCCTAGTAAGGTCGTATAGACGAGTGTCGTTACCCTGCTAAAGCAGTTATGACATGCGACAGAATGTCATGGTCCTTAGATTGCTCCATCCATCATTTAAAATGTTGAATAGACACGTGGCAACATCGTGCAGTCCATGGTCATCTTTTTTCCTCATTGTTCAAAGCTTGTGCCAAGGAGACACATGTAACTTGCCTCATCTTTGGTACTGACTGTGGGGCTTGCTAAAATATGTGAAGATGGAGCCATGTGGTGTGTAAATGAAGCCCGACTCAAATACAAAGGGAAGTGGCTTTCAATTGTGCGTAGAGTGGACATGTGGCAACACAACGGGGTTGTTTTGTAATGCGAAGGGAAGAGATCCTCCAAGGAGTGCAGAGCAAACGTGTGGTAGAGGCAGCGACGCTTATCAAAAGGGCCGAATGACTTTCAATGCAATGTGTAGGCTGATACTTCAACAAAATAAAGTCCAAAGGGAGCTCGATGAATATTTCTTCACAGCTTCTAGCAACTATCAGAGGCATTTCACTTAAGGAATGGAGAACCAAAAATTTCTCTGGCTACAGACCAAAGTCTTACCCATTGGGTGATAGCTTCAGAGCTTAGAGAGGACATCTTGCAGTGGTAGCTAGTCAGCGTCAAAAAGTTTCAATATGTCGCGTAGATTCTCTTGCACTTCGCTAAGATCAAACATTTATTTATAAGGCAACTCCACTAGTAAACTGGCCACAAAATTGCATAGGAAGAGTAGTCGCGCAACTGGATCGATAATCCCTTCAATATCTGCTACTGTGGGAGGCTGGTTGAAGCTTTGTAAGGCAATTGTGTCCTGCCACTTTTCTTCAATTTTCGCTACAAGTTGCTCAACAATGGTCATGAATCCATCCTCAAGAAATGGAGAAGGAAAGCCCATCACAGTCAGCTGAGAGAATATTTCTTGCACATTATTTAGAGTCATGCCTAAAGTGGTCGTGCATGCCCTGGTTCGTTTTATGGTTGAGTGGTAATAAACAAAATTGTTTGCTATCTTGGCAGCAGCCTTCTGATCGTTGATTCCTACTCCAACTAGGTCTTCATCAGAGACTGAGTACAATTTGGTTAGCAGTCCCTGCACTTTAGGTATCTTTTCCATGATGAATTGTGAGAACTCCCCCATAGTCCTTTGAACCTCTTGGCTCAAACTTGTCACTTGAGACATGTACTAGGGTATTGGCTGTAACATTAGGCAATAATACTTGACCTTCCCCTAGTATGAAGTGTATAATTGTTGTGCCATTGGGATGAGATCCAGCTAGGCAACAAGAGCATAGGGAGTATTCTTTGAAAGGGTGATCTCTGCATCCCTTGCGTTGATGTCCTACATTAGCTCTCTAATCCTCCTATTGGTAGATGCCAATTATTCCTGAAAATGAGCTAACTCTTTAGTCCATCTCTCCTTCGCTTGGCTATGGTTTGTTAGTTTTGTGTCTAGGGAATATTTTTCCACCCGAAGCTCCGCTTCTATTTGGGCCTTGTGACCCTCAAATTCGACATCCTTCTCTTGTAGCTTTTTCACATACTAAGCTTGCTGCTAATCTAGTGCCTCATCTTTTTGGATAATCCCCTTTTCATATTCAACGTGTCGCCATTCAAGCTCCTCATTCCTCAGCTGCAGATTTTGCTCCACTAGAGTTAATTGGCTCTGGTACTCCTAATTCTTAGCACACAAGTTGTTTACTACAACGGGGTTGATGGATTGAACCTTTGCAAGTTCCTCCTAAATTCTATTCCTCTCTACCTCTACTATTAGCGCTCTCTCTGTCAAGCACACAACATCTGCTCCTAGGGATTTCTCCCTTTCTCCAAGAAACTAGCTCTTTCTTTCAAGGATTTCAGCTGCTCATCCATCTTTTTCAGCTTACGACCACTTTAATGAAATCAGAGATGACCACTCATTGTGTTTCCTCCATGAGCTTAACTTTATCCTATGGACGAGCTACCTTCATGTCAAGCCCCATGGCATACAAATCATAATATTTTGGATGCATCTCCCCTTATTGCTTTGCCATGGTTGGGTACATGGTTGCAAATTTCAACATTTGTTGAGTCTCATCATAGATAGTATACACCTTCGGTTTTTCCAGCTTGCGATCATCCTTTTCTTTTCACTTTTGAATTCTACTAGCATGTGCCTCCTTTGTAGCATCATTTTGTGCATTAAAATGGGCTGGCGATGGGACTAGCCCACCTGTGAAAGGAGCATCGAGAGGTAGGGCATATGGATAGGTAAGTTTAATAGGTGCGGGCAATTTCTTCTTCTGGAGAGTGACGGTCTATGGGGAGAAATGAGGCATATGCCAAAGCTTAGTTTGCGAACCAACAAAGGGGCTTGTCATTTGCTAAGGTTCCATTGGTGAACTAGTGGGAGAACTCATGGGTTGTAGTGGTGAGGGAGTAGTCATTGTAGATTTTGCTTGCTATGAGAAAAAGGGAGGATCTACGGTGATAGTAGCAATATGGGCGCCAATGGAGGGTAAGCTATTAGAAAGTGAGGAAAAAAAGAACTAAGTGGTAGCAGTTGGTGTAAGGGTTCGTAGAGGAGTAAACGTGAATGGATTTTTCCATGTGGACTGCGAGAAACCTCCCACAATCATTGTATCAAAGGTGAGAAAAGAAGGTCCAATACTCATGGTGGGGGGTGTTTGCAGATATAGTGGAGGATACCAAAGACTAAGAGGAAATAAAATAGGAGCGAATGTTACCTGTTGACTAGTCGACAATGACTCCTGGCACATTATTGGTTCCCCATCATTTTCAAGCTCATGGCTAGCTACGAGCACTTGGCTTGTAGTGGGTTCTTGTGAACGTTCTCTGATAATAGTTTCTGTGTGTTGTCACTTTACAAGTGGGGTTTCTCTAACCTTAGCAGTCTCTACCGGCTACTGTTGTGACACTCTTGTTGATTTGGCAGCCCATGTGAGTGATTGTGAGGCCCTTGAAACATTGAATCACACATTTAAAGCTATGTAGCAGGGCTGCCCTATGAAGCTTTTTGCTTGTTGAGCGAAAGATGTTGGGGTCCCCGCTTCTCCTTATTGTTCAAATTCATCTCCTAGGCAGTCGTTCCATCCAGCGCTTGAGTCAGAGGTTGCATGTCCATCATCCCACCATTTTTCAAACTCTTCATCAGCTTTCAAGATTCCATAAGGGGCTTAAAGTTGCTTTGTTTCTTGGCAATATACCCAGAAGGCTCTCATTTTCTCTAGAGTCCATTTCTTTGTATACCATAACTTGTTGTACATAGTGGTCCCCATCTTGAAATTCCCATTAGCCTCTGCCACAACGAAGTAGAACTTATGCTATGGCTTCCTATTATCCTCTGTGGGAATATGCATCAGCTTAAGCAAGTATTCATCCTTATCCTCCAGTGGGTTGTGCCTCTTTTCCCAGTAGGGTTGAGGAGCGTGAATAATCCTCATGTGCGCATGTAGCAGATCATTGAAAGGATTATACTACCATTTATCGCATATCAAAACCAACCCTAAATGAGCTAGCTTATCTTGCAATAGCAGGTGTGTTAGCCTCTTTGCCAGGGTCACCATTTTGAAACTTATGGGTAACTGGAGCCATCCCTTCCTCTTGGGAGGTCCTCCATAAAATTTGTAATGATAATGCATGTCTGTTGATACATTTCAAGAACCAACACTCTATTTGTGATGTAGGCTAGGAGTCAAAATGGTTGGTTAGTGAAACCCTACATCCGAATGATTGTGAAATCTGTGCTGAAGAACCAGTCACATGCAGGAGTAAAGAATTGCATATATCCCATTTGATCCATGTTGAGTTGGACCATGCCATCTTCTCCTTGCAAATCTTGAAAAATCAGAGTTAGAAAGAAATATGAAAATGCATAGTAGTCAAATGTTGCAGAGAGGAGAGGTGTCCATGTAGATACCAACTTTCTTCTACCCTTTTCATCAAAAATAGAAAAACCCACATACTTGCTAAAGAAATCAAGGTTTTGATGCAAAAACATATGGGCAAGAAAAGAGAGGAACCTGAACTTTCGTTCCTCCGAATAATTCTCTATTTTCCCTATCATTTCTTCTACGAGATAGTCTATGAAATCGTACTAGAAGAAATTATGTTGCTTGCAAAATTGGGAACTCGGCCCTAATTGAAACACGTGCACCTATGGGTCTATGTCTAGGCCACAAATAAATGCTAGCATTGAAAAGGCCTCCTTTAAGTCATTCTCAAATGCATCGTGCGACACTAGGATACTTGGTGGGTTTTGGCTCATCACTCCTTGCTTTCCGATTTCCTTAATTAAAAACTGAGGGCCCTTCCTCATTTCCCTCCATGTATTTTCTCTTTTTTCAAGAGTGAATGCCTCAATTCTCTCACTTCTGGTGGTCGGGTCAGGGATACATAACATATGCTAGATAGCCTATGGGCTGATATTAACTATTAAAGTTCAACCCTCAATGTTGTGGGTGCTTGGGTTGTAACATTGAATGGTCGCATCAACCAACTCTAGGCAATAGTGCACTAATGGGACCATGTACTGTGGGAGCCCACTGAACCATATTTTTTCTACTATTGATATTTGTTTATTGGACACCTTCATCATTTCACAGGCCCCCTCTTTCAAAGACTTGGGGTTTTTTGTGAGGTGTGGGTCATGAATATTGTCCTAATCCTCCTAGACCTGAACCTGGTTTCTATAATTTTTGGGCTTGTTTAGTTCCAGCATGTTCACCCATTCTGGCTTGTTTGGTATACCAAGCATAGCATATGAAATGTTTTCATAGACGTTAGCAGCACATGATGCCTGTATGGCCTTAAGAAAAGGTTGTGTTGCCTCCCCTTGTATCTCTTGTTGTGAACTCTCTACCATTGTCTCTTTTGATGAAAAGCTTTTGCGAGGCTTGAATTCTCTGCAACTTTTTCCTCGGCTCTGGGTGTGATAAAAACCTTCACTCACTCGACTTTAGCATATTTGAAAAGATCTTAGTTGTTTAAAATTTTGCATGCGATACTTAACTATCTTTTCTCAAGATGGTAGATGAAACTGTTTTTTGTATTTAATTCGACATGTACCACCCACCCTTTGGCTCGTGCAAAAATGAATTACTTTCCATTTTAAAGTGACAATAATTCATAATTTCATTAGGCAATCGTGTGATACGACATGATTTCCTTGGAACTTGGGCTGGAAATTTGCGCTTAGTTAGCATTTGTATGTGTTGGCAATTAATATCCCGAATAGAATGATTAAGCCAAAGCAAATGATCAACGCCTAAAAATATATGAATCTTGCTTTGGGTTTTGGGAAATGCCTGAGAAGTGACACAACAACTTCAAGACCGTGCAGCTCACTGCTGATGAACGCCACCATCTTATGCTAATTAATTAGCTTTCATTAACTTTGCACGCATTGAACCATACTTAGCAGGTGCAACTGGTCAAGAAATTCGAGCAAGCTTAAGCATAGTTCTCAAGTTGGCACTTGATTATCATCACATTTTTGGAAATCCCATTACCATGCCTTTCCTCTCTTTTTCTATAAATAGGCATCTAAGCGGTAACAAAATCACAATTAGCATTTGAGCAAGCTTTAGTAATAGGTTATTGACTTAGTTTTAGGCTTTGGTAATTGGCAAGGTATCTTCATAGGCTATGCTTTAGGCAACTTTTAGGAGTAGTTAGCATATAGTTGCAGTGTGTCATTACCATGAACACCCCCATTAGATTAGTGTCGCACAAGTCATAGATGACCTTTCTTGGTAAGATTTTCACCAAATGTATGAAAAAAATGACAAAGAACAAACACTCCCTGGCTCTAATAGCCATGAAGTGGGTTTTGGGTTGGAATTGTTTGGAGTATGAGGACAAGTATCAGGTTAATACTGACATCTTCTCACACTTTGTCGTGTCCATGCTGGATATCAACATCCCCATGCCATTGGTGTTGAATTTGGTTAAAAAAAATTTCCCTAAGAATTATTTGAATGGTCTTGGCGAAGTTGTTGCTAATGCTGCGTATGGGATAGGCTTTCCCATGACAAGAGACCTTAGGTGCTATATTGAAGAAGAAACGGTTGTCCTGTGGCTGTTGTTCTTGAGTAGATTTTTCCTTCAGTCACAAAATGAACACCGTCAAAGGGTCACCTATGCATGCCATTTCCTCTTTCACATCTATAACGTGGTGGTGTTCTATGACATTAAGTGGTACACAAACTTTAGGAACCTGGTGTTCCCTCCATCGTTGGCTGTTGTTCCTGCTAATATCGCTACTCTGTTGGTGGTGCACCTACTGATGAGGAGATATTGGACGCTGCAATTAATGTGTCTATTGTTGCTGCAGATGTTGTTGGATGAAAATGCCTCTTTCCTCATTTTTTTCTCTTAAGGATACAATACCCATCTCATAGTTTTTGTACATATGCCTAAAAAGTCCTACACATAACATATAGGAAAAGGAAGCAACATATAGTTATACAGTTTTTGAATTATGGCCCTTAAGCCATTTTTCCATGTAGATATAGAAACATATATATAATAAAATATAGCTTTATAAAATTCTTGGCTCCTTTTACTCTTGGTATTTTGCAATATGAGTTTTTGTTCTTTTCAGCATATGTATTTGATTTCTCCTTGCATGTGGGTATTATTTTCTTCATTCACCTTACTATGAATTGATTTGCCTTGCTCTTTACAATGATGGGTTATTTCTTTGCCCCAAAGCATGAATTAATTTAAAAATATTGGACAACAGAACAAAAAAGGAAAGAAAAAATAAAAACACTATTAACATATTTACATCAATAAAAGTGAGCAACTTAATGGAACAATTTAAGATGAATCCCATTGACTAGAATTCCTAATGCCTCCTATTCCATAATTTTCAATTCAAAGACATTATGCTCTTTGCAGTTAATTATTTTAAAGGGGTCTTTCCAAAGGCTATCAAATTTACCATGTTGATCTAGCTTCATAGCCCTTTCATTGAATTTTAGCACTAAGTCTCAACATTTTAGGCCTTGGTTGGATGGCCTTTTGTCAAACCATCACTAGTCATGGCTATTAGGGACTTCTCCCTTTTTTCTTGTACTTCCAATAATTCATAAAGCTGAACCTCCATGGCACCATTCTGCTCTATCTCGAGGGATTTCAGCAATTGGAACATTGTAATCTCCATGGATATAGGAAATAGAGCCTCTTTGTCGTACACCAGCTCATAAGGTGAAGTATTAAGGACTTGCTTAGGAGTTATGTAGTTTGGCCAAAGCATTGCTCAGAGGTTTTTATGCCATTCTTTCTGGTGTTCCAAACCAATCCTTTTGAGGAGTTGGACCAGGTTCTTATTTGTCGACTCGACTAGGCCATTAACCTGTGGGTAATAATTTGACGATGTCTTTAAGAATATGTCATTTGTTAGTGCAAAGAAACATACCTTTGCACCTAGAAAAGCTATGGAATTGTTGGAAATAATAGTTTTTGGAGGTCCAAACCTTATGACCAGTCTTTTGAGGAAATCCACTATCTTCGCCCTTGTTGCATTTTTAAGCAGTGCAACTTCTATCAATCTTGTGAAGTAAATATGTAGCCATTAGGATCCACCTGTGTCTGGTGCTAGAAGTAGGATTGATCATTCCAATGAAGTCCAAGCTTTAATGTGCAAATGGCTCATCCACCACTATAGGTTTGAGAGGCATCGCATAATTCTTTCTTCTCCCTATAAAAAAATGGCATTCCTTGCAAGCCTTCACTAAGGAGTGTGAGTCATTGAAAAGTGTTGGCCAAAAGTAACCCGCACACATGATATTAAGGGTGGTGGTCTTAGCGGAGAAGTGTCTGCCTGCAACACTGTTGTGGAAAGTGTTGAGGATTCTCTTTGCTCACCCTACGGTAACACATCACAGGAGGATACTATTGAAGTTCCTTTGAAAAGGACCCCTTCAACTAGCACATATCCACAATTCTACAGTCAATAGTATCTCCTCTTTTGGGGGGAAAGACCTGGCAGATACTTCCCCGTTTACATAAATCTCACTCTGTCTGTCAGCCAGTAGCTTTCGAACTTTGACTCATTTGTCAGAACAAATTCTGTTTGCTCTTCTTCAATGTCCACTTCTTCATCATGTGCTAGGTATTCGCACAATCCTCTCTCTTGGATGTTTTTGGTGGGTTTGAATTCAATGTCATATTCAAGAATCTTGGTGATCTAATTAGCTCTTTTTTCTATGATTTCTCCTTCCATGATGTATTCGCACACACTAAAATGTGTGACATAAACTATCACCTTATTGTAGGAGATTAGATGGCAGAACTTCTTAAGTCCCTTTACTATTGCAAACGCTTTCCTTTCGACAAAATTATAATTCGTCTCATATTCCTTTAGGGTCTAGGAGTAGAATGCCACTGGATGTTCTCCCTTTCCTTCGTTGTCCTTTTGAGTTAAGACAATAGCTATACTTGACTAACTATTGAATACATACATTATGAAGTTCTTAGATAAGTTCGGATTAACTAGTACTAGATATGAGGAAATAACATCCTTAACTTTCTGAAAGGCTTCTCTGCCTTCCTTTGTCCACTTAAATGCTTGATCTTTTTTTAACATCAAGGTGATTGGCCTGATTATTCCTGCAAAGTCAAGAATAAATTTGCTAACAAAATTTACCTTCCCTAGGAAAGACTGGGCACCTTTCTTGTTAACCGTAAGGGGAAGCTTCTTGATGGCTTTCACCTACTCGAGATCAATTGAAACTCCTTCTTTGGACACCACATGTCCCAATTGCTTGCCTTGGGGCACTCTAAATACACATTTTTTTAGATTAAGGGAAACCTCGAACTCTTGAAATTTTTGAAAAACCATTTTTAAGTGATCAAAATGATCATCCTTAGATTTAGAGAACATAGTAAGATCATCCAAATAGATTAGGATAATCTTATTGATTAATTCGTTGAAAGCAATATCCATTGCCCGTTGGAAGGTTTCGCCTGCATTGGATAGGCCAAAAGACATTTTAGCATACATGAATATCCCCCACTTTGTAGTGAACGTAGTTTTGTGTCGATCCTCCTCCTTAACTTGGATCTGATTATAAACTAAGAAGCCATCGAGCAGGGAAAACATTTCTGATCCTGCCACCGTTTGCAAGATTGACTCCATAGAAGGCAACAGATAATGATCCTTCAGGGATGCTCTATTTAGGTCTTGGAAGTCCACACACAAACGAATATTTCCATTCTTCTTTCAAACCAGGACTAGGTTGGATACCCACATGCTATGCTTGATTGAAAAGATAATCCGCGATTGGATTAGCTTTGTTAGCTCCTATGCCATTAGCGCTTTAATCTTTGGGTTCACTAGCCTTTGCACCTTCTGCCAACTCAATTGTGTGCCAAATGGTGATGAGATTATATCCCTTCAGATCATCATAGGACCAGGCGACTAACCCTTCATACTTCTCATAGAAATTGATGAGCATTTCTTTATCATGATGTGAGACATCCTTCCTAATTTTGAGTTTTCTTCCATCTGCGACTTAAAAATTTGTGTAGTCATTTTTGTCTACCACAAATTTCCTCTTGTCATTTCTTGCATTGTCATAGTTGAAAAGGTTTTTGAGAGTGACCAATCCCTTCAGAAGCTTGTTAGATTTAAATTGAATGATTTTTCCCTCATAGGCCTCAACAGCCTTTGGTTGGAGTTGATCGATGAATTCTCCCGACTGCTGGATGAATGAGGCAATGTGCTCATCACTTTCAAACACTTTCTAGCTTTGATCATTATCAGGAATCACTAGTTAGACTATTAGTCATATAGAATGCTTGTTGTGAATGAGGTCAGAGGTAGGATCAAACTGGGATCCAATTGCTACCAGGTGATCTGTGTTGCTATTTTATTCTTGGGGAATGGTATGGATGTTGAAGGATTCAAAACTTTCAACTAGGTTCCAGACCTAGTGCTAATAGGATCTCATGTAGAGATTCTTTTTTGCAAAAATTCCCTAGACTTGGTTGAACACCAATTTGGAATCTCCAAACACCATTAGTTGCTTGATGCCCATCCCCTCCGTGAGGATTAAACCTTGTACTAGTCCTTCATATTTAGCTTCATTTTTTGAGCAAGAAAACTGGAAGTGGAAAGACCTTAGTGTCTTTTCATTTTATGGGGATATTATACATATCCTAGCTCCTACGCCATTCTTGCATCTTGCTCTGTCAAAGTGTAACGTCCATAGTTTAGAGGCTTGATTGCCTTTGGATCCTTTGGTAACCTTTGGGAGCAGTTGATCTTCATCGTAGATGACATAGGTGCCCAACCTGGTAGCATGGTAGTTGTCGAAAGGGTCACTATCCATATGTTCGCTCAAGAGAGCATCTTCTTAATCATTCTAGTCTCCAGTCACCTTTTAATCTTCTAATAACTTAGCACAATAAATTTCTTGCTTGGTGATAGAGGTATGCACAACTTCAAAATTGATCATGGCTTCATTGGCTACATGTTCTGAGTGTAAATCTTTGGATTCTATCTTCATCTTTGCAACATGCTTGGTTCTAAGGATCAAATGCGACCAATTCAAGGACAGATATCCGCCCACTTCTGAAGTAAACTCTCGGGATAGGCAGAGGGTGAACATGGGGGGAACATCTATGATCCTAGTGTCTTGCAACACTATGATACTAAGGAAAGCAAATAGAGTTAAGGGGAGTGCCTTGATGACACCTACGGTTTCGACTTGATATTCGACTCTATTTCCATCAAGCTACATCACTCCCCTTTTTAAGGGTTCATAGCTAAGTCCTAAAGCTTCAACTATTTGTTTAGGCATAACTGTGGTGCTAGCACCAAAATCAATCATGGCATTGTGTAATAATTTCTCCCCTATAATAAGAGTTAAAAAGAAGGGTTAAGGCTTCGGTTTATCTTTTGCTTCAGCAGGAGCTTCCATTGTGTTATTTGTAAGAACTTTGGTAGAAGAGGGTTGATCAATAGCCCTTACTTTGGGCAACTGCTTCGTCGGCGTTGCACTGACTTCTTCCTAGAGAGCCTTTTGTAGTAGCGTCTTCTACTCCAGGATAGCTAGGATATCCCATAGGGATACATTAGCGGAGGATTTCTTTAGTTGTTCCATAACATTGAAAGGTGGCGGTTTCAGAGGTTTCTGCTCCTTTTCTCTTGTTATAATAATTTCCTTTCATGGTTGATATTGCGGCATTACTATCGAGGTACTAGGTGTCTTGTCAAAAACACTTTTAAGTTGTGGACTAGCTAGTCACGGAATAATTGATTTTCCTGTAAATCTCCTCTTTGAGCGAGTGTTGTAGTGAGATTGTACTTGCAAAATTTTAGATGTGAATGTATCATTAGAAAAAACCGCTTCTTCTTCCATCCATGAAAAAAATGAGTGGTCGGGAGTGATGTTCGCTTCTTGCTCTAGTGACATCCCTTGTATCTATGCGGTGAGCACCACATTGTCTAGTTGCTAAGAGGTATACATGTAGCTTCTAGGGGCCGACGTAGCTTAGCTGTGCTACTTTGCCACCTTTTGTTGTAGGTTGCCGTGTAGGAAATTTTGGGGCATATGTGAATCACCGCAAGGAAAGTACCAAGGGTTGGTGTCATCCACTAAGTTATTTTGACCCATTGTCAACTCTCTGCTCAAGCTTTAAGTTAGCACTCTATAGCAAAGTGGGTACCGGTAGCATTTGATTCATTGTTTTCCCTCGTGGATTTGTCCGAGCACCTACTTGGAACTGGTTTTATTGGTAAGAGGGTCTTCTTCCTTGATAATTTTGGTAGGTAGGCTTTGGAGGTGCACCCTGGTTGTGCTTGAGGATAGTTATGTCATTTGCCATAGTCCACAACAATTCCTTGAGATCACTCATTTCATCCTTAGAAAAACTGGATGTAGAGGCAACACCTTGTGGCGCAGTTGCATACATGTACATTGATTGGGGAGGTGCAAGCACACTAGTTGATGTGACTTCCTAGGCGAGCATCAATATTTTGGGGAATATATGAATGATGGGCCAAGGTGGAAACTTTTTGATGTCTATGAAATTGTTCTCCACTTTAACAACGATGCTATATGTGCCAGTACTGTGGTTCCACCTAGAGACTGGATCATCACTGAGATGTCAGGATTAATGGCCTTTAGGTAGAAAATGAATGCTAGATCCGGTAATGGGCATATATCAACTTGAATCCTCTGCCAGCTTGTATGAAACCAAGCATTGAAGTCGGCCATGGCTTCATGTAGGGCCTGCTTTATGACCAAGAGCTAGTAATAAAGTGATGATCGGTCTCCTTTAGTCAAAAGTCTTTGATAGAAAGGCTCGCCAAGCTCATCTCAAGTTCTGATAGTATTTGCTTGCAGTGTGCGATACCAATCCAGTGCCTTACCCTTGAAAGAGGCGGAAAGTAATCTTAATGCCACTTTTTGGACTATAACCCCATACACCAAACAAACATCTACAACATCTTGCAAATGTTTAGATGATGTTCTTGAGCCATCCCTGGTGAATTTGGTATAGCCTTTAGGGCAGAAACCAGAATAGGGGCCCAAATGGTAGGTGCTACTAGTGCAACAAGAGGGCTTCCGGTGTCCCATGCCACATAATTTCTGTTAGCAGCAGGAAACATGGATAGCGGAAAGGGAGGAGGAAGAAAAACATTTACTAGTTGGGCTGTGGGCTATACTGTCCTTAATAGCGGTACCAACAAATCAGGATTATTTATTGTTTGAGACCTAGTAATAGGCCAATGGCTCATACACCATTCTAAAAATTTGATTCATTTAAGCACGGTCCCATTAAGCGTGCCAAAAAAAGAATAAACTGTTGATGCCAAAAGTTGGCAAGGTAAAAACCCTTTTATGGGAAACTCAGTGGGAAACTCAGTTTATGGTGGACCTATTACATTAAAGTGAGTGACCTCCAAATTTTAAAGAAGCCTGCTTCTTCTGTGATTGGGGTTTGGTTTGGAAAGGGAAAAGGAAATAGATATATAGGAATAAAATCTAACCTAAGGCAATGTGCCAAAACGTAGATAATAGGCACGATAAATCATAGATCTAAGGGCACAATCAGTAATTTGCAATGTCTCAGAAAAACATAAATTAAAGATTAAAGTATAAACGATTCATTCATTGACATAAAATAAATTTGCACACATTTACTAACAAGAAGAGTCACATGACATGATCTAAGACAACAAACTTGCATTCAATTTATAGAAGTTTTGTGAATGAATCATCCAACAATACTAGCACAGTTTAAAGTTAATCAAATATCATAAGAGTAGAAAGGTCGAATGATTGGCATAGTTTGCATGTCTTTTTGCAATAATTAAAAAATAATAATAAAGGCCTGGTGTTTTTTCTTAATCTATGTTCTTTCTACAAAATCCTGGAACCCCTCCTCCGAAACCAAGAGGAAGTATATATAGCTAAAATGCTCCCACTACCTTGGCGAATAGTAACATAAAAGATTTGAGAATCCTTAGCAATGATGCAAATCAAAGATTCCTCCCAGTTGTTGCAATCGAAAAGATTCTAGCCAAAGCATCTGGTCGCTCCAAGTTTAGGTGCATCATCTGCAAATGATGGCAGTGGTCTCGGCAAGGTCATGTAGACAAGTTTTGTTACCCTACTAAAGTAGTTATGACACATGATAGGATTTCATGGTCCTTGGCTTGCTCCATCCATCATTTAAAAGAAACACTCGTCGAATAGACACATGGCAATATTGTGCAACCCGTGCTCATATTTCTTCCTCACTGTTGAAAGCTTGCACCAAGGAGACATGTGTAACCTGCCTCATCTTTGGTACTGACTGCGGGGCCTCCTAAAATATGTGAAGATGGAGCCATGTGGTGTGTAGATGGAGCCCAACTAAAAAACAAAGGGAAGCGGCTTTCAATTATGTGTAGAGCGGACACGTGGCAGCGCAACGAGGTTGTTTTGTAATGCAAAGGGAAGAGATCCTTTGGGGAGTGCAGAAAAAACATGTGGCAGAGGCAACAACATTTATCAAAAAGGGTCGAATGATTTTTAATGCAATGTGTGGGCTGATATTTCAACAAAATAAAGCCCGAAGGGAGCTCGATGAATATTTATTCACAAAAGGCAACAACCAACACTGATCAAACTTTTAAACTTGAATCACTAAAAAGTGGCATATATTTTTTGAATTTTGAAATGATGTAAATTAATAAAATGTGTTCTTTTTAGTATATTTTATGTTTGTATTTTTTTGAAAAAATAAAAAAAAATTTGAATAATTTTTTTTTTATAAATTTACACTATAATTTTGTTGTTGATAAAATGCTAAAAAATGAAGTTACATGAGATATCAATCTTTATATAGTAAATATTATTTTTTTTTTCAAAAATTTTGTGTGTATTTATAACTTGAAACTTTAGTGCATGGATTTCTTTTTTCAATTTTGATATATATATTAAAATATGTGTGTACTGAAACATAGTTGTTTCCATTTGACGTCAACTTTTATATTGATTATTTATCTAAAATAGAAAAAAAATTATACCATCTTGATATAGATTCTTTTATCTAGTGCATCATATTTTTTTCAATAAGTTTTAGTATTTTTCTTGACATTGTAATTAACCTAGTATTTTTTTGTTGATAACCTACTTTTAGTAAAATTGAAATATAAAATATAAATAATAGTTAAAATATTTAAATATATATTTTTGGAAACTACACTTATGGACCTATAGAAGGGTATTTTTATATTTAAAAAAATGTTATTTACATGACTAAGAGTTGTTGAAACATCACGTTTTTTAAATAATTTTTTTTTCAGTAAACTGGCTTCAAAGTGGTGCTACATATGCATTTATCTAACAATTTTAGTTGGAAAAGTTATGAAAATATATAACTTAGCTAGAATGAATTTTACTAGATCATACATTTGACCAAAATTGATTTTTAGTTAGAAATACTTAAATTCAGTTGTGCTGATAAGTTGGCTGAAAGTGTGACACAACTTTGTATTTTTACTCAAGTGTTATAGGGGAAGGATCCATATATGTTGATGATGGAACATTTCACGATGTAGTTTGTGTCCCTTCATTGAATTCTAACCTCCTTTCCATCTATCAAATTACACATAGTGGGGCAGGTAAGACCGTAGAGTTCACACCTGATTCAATGCTTATCAAAGATCTACACACTAGAGATATTCTTGCAGTTGGGAATACAGATCACGCCTCTCGATTGTATGCATGTTCTTACATTTTTTTCTAGATGAGCAAGAACTATCATTGATTGGTCCTCACTCTCATGCATCTAGAGTGATCAAATATCTAAGAAGAGGTTTGGTCACTTGAACCTATGTGTACTTCCATTGTCCACTTTGGTTCATGAGACTTCTGCTGAGCATCTTCCTCCCACACCTCTTGCATCTTTAGAGTCTAGTTCTTTTTAGCAAGATGTTTCTAGTCTTTCAATTTCAGTTTTATGGGATGACTACTTAGTAGACATTGTAGAGTTATTCATTGAATCACATATTGCTGATATTTGGGACACACTTGAGGATATTCGCTTCCTCTTCAATGATAGATATGGCCCACCAATCATCACATTAGCATTGCTTTTGCAAGTTGTTCTACTTGCATTTCCATAGTTGTTTGGATTAGCTTCATTTGATTCAGACATGCGTACCTTTGATCATTCTTCCATGGCATCCATCATGAGATTGTTTCTTCGGAGAGAGTTTCTTCTTCATGCACCATTTGATGTGTTTCTTCCTAAGGGGAGGAGCAATGTTTGTTGTTGTTGGATCATCTTCAAAATCCTTCTTTGAGCATTCACTTCTAGTAGAGGAGCTTCTACCTTATGGGGGGATTAATTGTCTAATCCTTTCTCTCCTATGGGGATGATCTTATTTGTACTTATGTGATTGAAGCAACACTTGGGGGACTTTTGAGTCCTACTTTTCTTATTCACATGTAAGCTTTCATTTTCTTTATCTCTCTTTTAGAGAGGAGTTTTTCCCATGATGTTTTCTCCTTTTCTCTAGTTATGAGAGATATCAGTTGCATGTTCATGGGCACCTCATTAGGCCTTGTAGCCAATACCCATTCTGCATTCATTTTAACTTCCTTTATCAATATTTTAGTTTCTCCCTAAGTTGATCTTAAGGGGGGGTGTTGGAGTAAATAATTAATTATTTGATAATTAATTAATCATCAATTAATTATTAGTCTTTTTACTTTAATCACTTTAGCTAAAATTAGGAATTGATTTTTATTCTTTAGTTTAATTCTTATTATTAGATTGGACTAAATTTAGGACAAGTTGTCTCATTCCATGAGATTAGAACACTTGTCACTATCTTGTCAAATATGCATGTAGGGTTTTCTTATGCAATGCTTTTATAAACCTTGCACATTCACATGTAATATTCATCCAAATTATTTGCATTAATAGAATTTTTAGGTTATTGAGCACAATCTTTCTTTTGATCTTCTCTATTGTGATAGGTAATTGCTTGCAGGTGTTTCATTGGAGCTATGGGTTGAATCATTAATTCTAACAGTGAACATGTTCGAGATGTTGAATTTTCAAGTTGGTCGCCCCCAAGCCAAATACCAAAGCAATATCGAAGCAAAATGATTGTCTATTCCTATCAAATATCCAATAAGAATGAATATCTATTTCTTTAAATAAAAATTAGATATCTGATAAGAAACAAGTATTCATTACACAAAGGTGCATAACATATATTTATTATCCATGCTTAAGAAATGGATATCCATTTATTAAAACCAAATATATATATATATAATATAAATACTAATATTATAATTATAATACTATTTATATTCAATAAATATTAATATAATATTGGAAGGATGTGCATTTCAACTTGGTAGATTATTGAAGAAAAGTTGTATTAATGGGTTTTTCACTTTGCAACAAAGGACTAGTGTGCATGTGAGGGCTTTGGTGGTGGGGTTCGCCCATAGTCCATGGAGGAGGCTTGGCCCTTCTCCACAATTCTTAATCATTTCTCATGGTGTACGTCAATCCCATCTTGTGTCAAGTGGAATCTTGGTTTAAATCTATTTGTTGTGGGTGTGACGGGGGCATCTCATCGGTAGATCCGTCTATGAGAGGCCACATGTGCAAACTTGTGGTGTTAATTTGAATTAGTGAGTGGGGATATAGATCCCCCAGATGACTTCATTAATGAATTTGCTAAAACAAATATTAACAGTGCGACTTCCAAATCATTTTGAGACATTGTCATAGGTGAAAGAAGTGTTAGTTTAATTAAATTAATTATTACACTAGCATATGTTAACTTAGGTTATATATCATTTAGTCCTAGGTTGCATTTTAATAAATCATTTAATAATGGGATAATGTCCCCTTCCATGTTTTTAGGGATAAGATTCCTTCTAGAAAATGAGTTGTCCTTCTAGAACTTATCTCAACATTTAATAATTTTCTAGATAGGGTTCACATGTTGTCACATGTTGTTAAATCATGACACATGGCAACATCTCATGCATCTTAGGTTTTCTCTTTTTCCTATATAATCAAGCAACTTATACATTTATAATCAATCCAATCTCATAATGTAGATCATAATAGAATATTCATTGTGCATGCCTAGTTGCAACACTTTCTTTGTGGTTGATTATATTTCCTGGCAAAGGTCCTCCATTGAAGACTGCAGCTTCAGGGACCCGATGCATCCATAATCTCAACATGGTATCAGAGCATGTTGAATTCTAACATGGTATCAGAGCCTATCTCGTGAAACGCCAACCCTTGATCAAGAAAGTTGGTGTGTGAGATTCTTTGCAGGCTACTTGACTCCACTCGGGGACCAAGCTAATTTCTAAAGCAGATAGAGTCAGATCCGAGCTCGCCATTGTCTTTAGAAGGCCTTAAAACCCTAGGATCACCTGCCCATTCATCAAAATCAAATTCATCAACTTGGGAGCAATCAGAGGCATTTGTGTTTGCAAAATCAACTGGTATGATCCATACAAATTTGCAGTAAAAAAATTCCATCCCGTCAGTTGTCCTTTGAGGCAAAATTTTTTTAGTCGCAAGAACTTTTCTTTTAAAAAAAATCAGGGCTTATTTCTATCATTTTGGCAAAAAATCATTTTTTTGGGCAATTTCTATAGTTAGAAAATAAATAATTTGGATTGACCTGCTATTTTAATCAATAGTCAACATCTATTTATTGGCAAAAATTGGGTTTTGATTTTATTTTCTATAGATTAATTCTTTTTTTATCGACATTTATAAAAGATTCAATTTTTATAAATCATTGGGCTTGATTAAATCTATGGTCGGTATATAATAATTCTCCATCAACTTTTTTTGTGGCTTATTGTTTAGTTGATAAATACTTAAAAATTTTCTTTTGGTTGTAAATTGCCATTGGCAGTATTTAAAAACCAAAAAAAAGGTATTTGTTGGCCACATTAACTGTTTGTAGACATTGTATGAGCTTCAACCATCACTACACGTCACTACCTATTTCCTGCCATCACCCGTGGGGTTCACCATCCTATCTGGTCAACCACATCTTCCGGCACCAGTGTTGCAAATTCTTTCACCTGCCCGTACCCTGCACCGGTGTTGATCACCACTTGCTAAGTGACTCTTGTCAATCGACTCGTTCCCTTGCCATCTATCCTTACTCTCCTAGAGATAAAGCCCTTGACCGTCAAGCCCTTGGTTCCATCAGAAACCAAGGGGTCCACTCTATCCGAGTGAAGCCTCCCATCTATTAGCAGCACTGCCCAAGATCACCGCTCCACCGCCACTCTAGGAGGGAGCCTTTTTTTTTGCCAGCTCAACCGAAAAGATCATATCAGTGGCCAATTCTTAGCGCTTGGGGGCTTTATTTTTGCTCCATTTTAGCCTGCAAAGTGCCTAATCAAGGCCTTTTTTCATTTTATCACAAATTTCACCCATGGTGTCAAAAATTGACAAACGAGATACCATAGAAAAGGTCTTTCCATCTACTTTCCAGTGGTGCAATCTGTTCTATAAAATTTTTCTTGTAGGAAATTCTACAGCCAACTAAAGAAAAAACCCTAATCTAGACTCAAAGGCTCGTAACTATGCAACCATTCATCATATTTCGGTGATTCTAATGGCATCAGGAAGATTTTTTCAGAGGATTTTTCATCAGTCTAGACACCTTGTTTAGCTTTAGCTCCAGGTACTCTTGCATTGATTTTTTCAGTTTCATGCATTTTTTCAATAACTTGGAAATATTGAAGCTTGGGAAAATATTTTTTGATCTCGGTAGCATCACTTCAGTTGCATATCATCTTTGGAAACTTCTATTTACTATTGAAGGTCATTTTTCTTTGTATTTTTGAGAAAGTTCATTATGGGGCTTGCATGTACTCCTCCTTTGGCTATGTTGCACAAGGGTGACTTTCAATAATGGCGAGATGGGATCTACCACCATCTCTAATCACTTGATCTATTGCCTCATGTATATGATATAGTTCCCCATCTGAGTGAAGGTATTCATGAACTTGTTTGGAGTTATTGCAAATGCACTGTTTTGGAGATCATCTCTATGCAAGTTGATTGTGATGTTCTAAGTACTATTGATCATTGTGATTGTCCTCACATCCTTTGGACTAAGCTTTGGGAGATCTATGGAGATTCGGAAACTCCACCATTCCTCGATGATCATGATTCAGAATGTCATTTTTCAGATCAAGTGCCCCATGATGATATTGTTGTGTAGGAGGTTGATTTCCTTGATCTTTCCGAAGAGGTTGACAAGGTTTCTTCAAGTGCTTCTTCTCCATTAAAGATAGTTGATATACCTTCACAATCAGTGATTCCTTGTCCAAATTCATTGATTGAGGCTTCCACCATCATCATTCATCAGGAAACCTTCAGTTTTCTAGACTTGATATCACATGATGGCTTCGTTTTAGGTATCACTAAATTGGCTACTTCTACAAGTTTGGAGGACATTCTTGAGGGGATATCACTCCTCTTTTAAGATCCCACATTGGAGAGTTTTCTTGAGTCTCCTCATTCCTTTGTCTTGACCTTGATTAGGAATTCAGAGACTATCTTGGAGGCACTTGATTTCTCTTTAGCAATTTCATGTATGAGACTTCATCCCTGTCATTCCATTCAGGATTTGAGGTTTCTTCAACATCTACCATTGGATTGGCTTCAGAATTTTTTCAATGGTTTTGAGGACACTTCATTTAGGGGGGCTATCAAGTCTTCATCACATCTCAGTCTTTGGATATTGTTCAACATTAGTTTCTGCATCATCCTGATTTGTTACCCTCTTCATTGATTGTGGCATCTTCATCTTTAGGAAAAGAGACATTTGAGCAGAGTTCAAAGACACCCTCATCATCAACATACATCCTTCCTTCATTTAATTCCTATTCAGAATGGGAAGCATCTCTACATTTGCACTTGTTTTTGTTTCTTCCGAAAGGGAGAAAAGTTGTCTGTTGACATTGGATCATGTTCTCTCTTTAGAAACTTACCATTTTTACACATGATCACATCTTCTGGGGGGGCTATATAGTCTCTCTATTTCCTCTTATGGGGGGGATATTGTATTGTATCCATGTGATAGATGGTGTACTTGGGAGGTATTTGGGAGTCCTTCATCCTTCCCATCTTATCTCACATTTTTGCATTTTCATCTCATTTTTGAAGAGGGGTTTTATTCCCAATGGGTTTTCCCCTTTTCTCCAGTTGTGGGAGTTTTTATGCATCTTTATGTAAATGGGTACCTAACATGGCCTCGTAGCCGAGACCCATCATCGATCATCTCTGCATAATCATTGCATTTTCCTCCCTAAGTTGAACTTATGGGGGGTGTTAGTGTAATTAAATTAATTATTACACTAGCATAAGTTAACTTAGGTCATATATCATTTAGTCCTAGGTTGCATTTTAATAAATCATTTTTTAGATACATAAAAATGACCTAGGCCTGCAAGCTTTATTTTTACCACTTTCATCCTAGCATAATTATGACATTTAATTATGTCCTTGGTCCACATTCGACTATTGATTAAATAATTCATAATTATTTAATTAATTAATGTCCTTTTATTCTTCATGATTATTAAATAAATAAATTCTATTTATTTATTAAATACGTCACTAATTCTCTAAGTCTCCCTATAATTAAATAAATTTCTAAATTTGTTTAATTATCCTTATTCATTAATTCTTCCTGATTATTAAATAAATGAATTACATTTATTTATTTAATATGTCACTAATTGTCTTAATTAAATAAATTGATTAATTTATTTAATTAATTAATCTTATCTTCTAAATTAAATAATTAAATTTAATTATTTAATTGCCTAAGTTAATATTCCTCTCATTTTAAATAAATGAATTATTTAAAATGTCATCACAGTCTTAACTGTCAGTCCATTTTTGTAAATAATCTGAAAAAGATTATTTATTATCTCATAAAATTATCATTTTGAATTAATTTAATTCAAAATGGTAACTAATCTTCCAAAAATCAAGTAATCGGATAGATTCTTTATTTTCCAAATCTTATCTTCAGTCCAACTCTTATCTTCTTGATTTTTTGAATCTCAAAAATCTTGCAATCTTTATCTTCTTGATTTTCAAAAATCCTTATTTTCTAATTAGTTTATTTCATTTATTCTCCACCATTGATCCAATTATCTGAGATATTATTTTGACCGTTCGATTAATGAATTTTCCCTAACCCTAATTAGGGATTCTCAGATTTAATTTGGACCTTTCATTTTAGATTTTTGTCATGAATTAATCTCACCCGTCCATTCAAAATGACATTTTCTATAAAATGCCATTTTCCTCTCACTTTTCGATTACACACACACAAGCAGACATATTATAGGCATATTACATTCTTACACTTACACAATCATACTTTCATAGTAATTCTTATTTTTATTTGATCAAGTCTTAGCATTGTTTAGGCATAGACATTGGCAAGCATAGTCATAGGCATAGGCATTTAGACATTGCATAAATCATTCAAATCTTGTTGTAGGACTTAGACATTTGCAGATTGCTCGCACAACGAATCTGATGCAAAGCATCATCCAACAAGTAAGAAGGTACTATGGAGGTAATCATGGAAGTTTCGAGAAACAGGTATAACTGTTTTATGATTTGATTTCCTTTGTACTTGATAGGACTTTGGGTTTATTGTCATTCTTGAATTACATGCTTTATTAATCTAAACCTTAGAAAATTACCCATAGATACACATTTAATAATGGGGTAATGTCCCCTTCCATGTTTGTAGGGATAAGATTCCTTCTAGAAGATGAGTTGTCCTATAACTTATCTCAACATTTAATAATTTTCTAGATAGGGTTCACATGTTGTCACATGTTGTTAGATCATGACACATGGCAACATCTCACACATATTAGGTTTGATCTTTCTCCTATATAATTAGGCAACTTGTACATTTGTAATCAATCCAATCTCATAATGTAGATCATAATAGAATCTCCATTGTGCATGCCTAGTTGCAACACTTTCTTTGTGGTTGATTATCTTTCTTGGAAAAGGTCCTCCATTGAAGATTGTGGCTTTAGGGACCCTGTGCATCCATAATCTCAACATGGTATCAGAGCATGTTGAATTCTAACAAGAAGTTGACTTCCATAGGGTGCCAAGTTTACACTCGAGGGAGTTAATGAAGGGAAATAAAATGAAAGAGAGGAACAAGGTAAGCATCCCTCGTCCCATCCATTGAAAGTTGTGTTAAATCCTAATGAAACCCTAGATGAGGCAATTGCAGAAGAGGATGGTAGGTTGTTGAAAACTACTATTTTTTTGTTTTCATTGATCCTAATAAGGTTTCCACAAGAAAGTATATGGAAGAGTGGTTTCATAATATTTGGGAAAAGAAACTAGGGTTTTATTTCTACTATTGTCATATGGTACATAATGGATTATATGTCATCTTTTTTAATAACCATAGTTTTCAAGTGGAGTTAATAATTTATTTTTTTTGGAATGTTGTGATGGCTGTCTTCCGTACCCTAGCATGGATTCCTAATACATTGGAAGAGGAGGTTCTAACTCTCTCCAACCCTAGATGGATAGTTATCAAACATGTTCCTCCCCGTCTCTGGAAATTTGTTCCACTTTTGTTGGAACCATATGGAAATGTCTTAAAAATTAATGACACCAAAACCCCTCTCCCATACTCTGATGCACGAGTGTTGGTATCCTTGTCTTCGGGAAGGTCTTGGAAATTAAATTGAAAACTAGTAGTGTTTGTTGTGAACTTGAAATATTGGGAGGGTTGAATGCTTGCTACTTGTGTAGGTGTGAAGGGAACATCAGAAGAAACTGCCCATTAATAAGGAATAAAACCAACATTAAAACTACCTCTGGCAGAGACAACAAAATAAGAAATAGCCATTGATAATGGATGGGTGAGCAGAGGGAGATGAAATAAGGTGGAGGGAATTGTGGAACAAAGTCTTACTCCTAAACAATTAGATGAGAGGTATTCCCCCTCAAACCCTAAGCCCAATAATAAGAAAAGAGATAACTCTCCACAGATGGAGAATATAGAAGCAACCAAAACTAATAAAGGTTCATCAAGTGTTGAGGACAACTTGAACTCTCTAATACATGAAATAGATAATAGTATAATGAAGGAAAATGTAGAGAATGAAGAATCCAAGAAAGGAAAGGATGAATCCAAACCTGGCCATCAAATAAAGTCTGATAAATTGGAAAATAATGTGAAACTAAAATCCCAACAATTGGCCTTGCAAAAAATAAGGAAAACTAAAGAACCTAAAGAAAGTAATCCAAAATCAGCCAAAGAGATGTACTCCTTTAACTCTAAAAACTTTAAGGAGTGTAATGTAGTGAGATCCTAATCTGAAGGCTACCCCTTGGAAGCAACTGGGGAGATTCCAATACATATCTCTAGAGGTGAAAGGGAAACCCTAGACATTAGGGGTTCTTCTCAAGAACAAGATGTGGAATGGGAGGAAATACCTACTAAAGAAACTAATGCTAATCTTGAGGACATTCACCATGATGGTCTAGAGGACAGATTGGAAATTTTTGTTATCCTCAATATGGCGTCCTTTTTAATTGGGAATGAATTTTTTTTTGAAATTTTCTTCCATAACTTGGTAGTGAATCCACTCAAGCCCCTTGGTGGAGTGGTGAGTTTTGATGGATTTGCAGCATAGTCAAGCATGGACTCTGTAGATGACTTAGGACTATTCTTTGCTAAGAAAAATACCAATGGAGAAGAGACCCCCATGGAGGTCATAATAAAAAAGACGTAGAGGTATAGGAAAAAGAAAGGTCTAGAGGTTGGTAAACCTCTCCCAAATAAAGAACCCAACCAAGCCCAAAAGGAAAAAATAAAGAAAGTGAGTGGGATCTTGCCCCCTAATGCTAAAAGGATGGAAGTAGAAAATATACTCCCTAAATATTTTGACAACTTCAAATGTGATAGGGTACTCCCACCCAATTAAAAATAATAATGGAGGTCAACTACATCTCTTAGAATGTTAGGGGACTTGAAACCCCTGAAAGAAAACATGTTGTAAGAAGATTCTTAGCATAAAAGAAGGAAAAAGACCTTGTCCTACTGCAAGAGGTTAAAGCCATTGGTTTCACCCTAGAAACTATTCTAAGGGTGATATGGAAAGAAGTAACTCAATTTTCTACCAAGCATGAAAAGGGAAAAGAGGGGACTATTATTCTAATAGAAAATATTTGGTCACAGTTTGTGGATAGCTTTGGTACCTCCCCTTACAATCGAGTTGTCTAGGTGACTATCAAGAAAAAAGAAAGCTTCTTCTTTATGATCTGCTTGGTATATGCCCCTAATGATTATAAGGAAAAGATTCTCCTTTAGAACTGGTTATACATTTTGCAAGATACTCCTAATAGAATAGGCTTAGATTGAAAAGGAAATGAGGTTTTATTGGCAACGAATGAAATCCAAATTGAAGCTTGAAGATCATATTGAAGGGAAAAGGAAAGAAACCCAAGCCATTTGGTTTACATTGTGTAATTCTCAAAAAGGTGGTAGGAGAATCTATTGTAGGCTTGATAGGATCTATATAAGCAAAGTATTCTTCTCATTCTCCTTGGTGAAAGAATGGTGTAAGGTTGAAGTAACTCCATTCTCATTATCTAATCACCACCCAATAAGGGCTAAGTTTTACCTTAAAGAGGGAGTGCCAAAAGTTGTTGGCAAAAGTAATAGCTTATGCCTCAATACTAATCTCCTTAAGGACAATGCCTATAGAAATTCCATATTGTCCCTCAAGCTCATCAACAAGTGGATGCATCAAAGCCTATCTCCCATTGATAGATGGCCATTGGATATGGAGGGACGGAAAGTTTTGTTCTAAAAAATTGGGAAAAAGAGAACCAAAGATAACTGAAGAAGGGAGACTCTCCTCCAAGATGAACTTCCCCAAGAAAAAGCTAATCTGTAAGATAATCCTATAGATGAAAGACTCAAAAATAGGTTGTTTATGAGCAAAATTAGCCTAAGGAGGCTTTAGAATCACAAAATCCAAGGTTTAAGAGTAAGATCTAAAATGAACTAGCTAGAGAATGGTGATAAAGGCACAAAAAATTTCTTTAGATATATTAAGGAGAGGCAAGCTAGGGAACAAATATATTAAATCACTGTAAATGGCACCACCTTGGTCAATCAAGAAGAGATAAGAGAGCAGTTTTTTCAATTCTATAAGAGCCTCTTCTCCTTGGAGGGAGGGATGGAGGCTAATGCTGAAGCAAGGGAACATATTAAAAGAGTTGTCCCAAAAAGGGTCAGTGAAGAAATGACAAGGGAACTGGGGAAAGAAATATCACAAGAGGAGGTTAGAAAAGCCATCCTCTCACTCAAAGATGACAAGTCTCCAGGGGCAGATGGCCTCCTTATAGAATTTTACAAAACATTTCTGGACTGGGTGTGTGAAGACCTATTCCTTGTTTACAAGGAATCATTTGAAAGAGGAACACTAGGCAGTAAGATCAATAAAGGGATAATCAAACTAATTCCAAAGGAGGGAGATAGAACTCTAGTTAAAAACTAGAGACCCATCACTTTGCTCAATGTCTCATATAAGATTTTGGCTAAGATATTAGTGGATACGGTGACACTTGTCCTTCCCTCTATCATAAACTTCACACAGACATGTTTTATTAAAGGAAGATACATATCGAAAAACTCGATTACTAGTTGGGAGGAAATGGATTGGGAAAAACTAACAAGGCAGGAAGCAACAATATTGTTATTGGACTTTGAGAAGGCATATGATAGAATTGAATGGAATTTTGTGCTTCTAATTCTGAAGGCCTTTGGCTTTCCTGATTCCTTTTTTCATATGGTCAAAACCCTCTTTCAAGATGCAATTGCTTAGGTAGAGGTCAATTGAGTTCTTACTCAAGAAATCTCCCTTGAGAGATCCATAAGGCAAGGGTTCCCACTTGCATCGACACT
Organism: Sequoia sempervirens; assembly: GCA_007258455.2. NCBI lineage: Eukaryota > Viridiplantae > Streptophyta > Pinopsida > Cupressales > Cupressaceae > Sequoia > Sequoia sempervirens. The sequence continues at coordinate 308,285,463 of VDFB02281492.1, forward strand.
ATTTATAATAGCTTTAGATGCACTACACTATGATTTGAGGGAGAGCTCAATAGTCCCAAGGGTTAGGGGCATTATATTGCTATATTACAATGAGCTCCTAAACTTATAGTTTTCCCATGACACCTCAATATTATTAATCTTGGAGGATAACCTTGCATATCTAATGGGGAAATTAGACATTTTCTACTTAGCCTCTGGGGCTAAAATTTCCCCCTCAAATTTTTTTCTTTTGAGATGGAAAGAAAAACCTCAAAATTGGGTTAACAACTTTGGAATTCAATGGGTTGGTCCCTAGAAATTGGTAAGATACCTTGGTATCCCCTTTGCTGTGGAACTTGATATAAAGGAGATGTGGCAGTGGATTAGAGACAAAGTAGAAAAGAAACTTGCTAAGTGGAATAAACAATTTATATCCTTGGCTGGTAGAATTCAAGTCTGTTAGAAGATACTCTCATGTTACTATAGACATAGAAAATATATAGATTGATATCACACACCCGATCCTAATCTACTAACATTGCCTCATCCTGAATTATCCCTCTATCTAACCATTTAATCAAATAGCCTTATTTGATTAAAGTCATCATAATTCTCCTTTTAATTAAATAAATCCCTCGATTTAATTAAATCATTGTCTCTATGTAATTAGCTAGGTCATTTCATCTTCCTATCTTTATTTAGTTAAATAATCCATATTATTTGATTAAATCTCTAAAGTTCATCTAATTAAATTAAATAAATCAAACATTTATCTAATTTAATCTAACATCACCCCCTTTGGTTAAATAAATCAAAATAATTATTTAGCTAGGTCTTAATCATTTTCATCTCTTTTTGATTTATTTCAACCCACAAATCTAAATCAAATAGTCAAATCACCTAATCTCCTCTTAAATTAATCAAACCCTTATTAATTTAATCTTAATCACTCAAATCCTTTAGATTTGGCAACTTGCACATGAAAGTCAATTTAATTGATTTATAAATCATCTATTTTCATTCAAAAAAGGCATCAAAGATGGAATATTCCTCAAATTTGAAATCTCCCCCCAAAAGGACTTGTCCCTTCCAACAAAGCATTTAAAATCTCTTACATGTCCTTTTCTTGAGCCATGTGCATTTGCTTCACCTTTCACCTCATCCTTGAATCCATATTTTGAATTTGAATCATCCCCCTCTTTGCGCATTCTTCAAAACTTGCACATCCTCCATCCACTCGTAGGTTGAAAAATGGCACTTTTCCATTGGTTAATTCTTAGTCCCACATTTCTCTATTTTGGACATTGATCCATCTTAGAACTCTATAAATAAGAGGCTAATCTCCTTATTCTATCATCCACAATTTGAGTAAACTTACTATGCTCAAATATTTAGCAATCTCCATCCACATTTTCAAATTTGTAGCTAGGTTATGCAGATTTTGGTATTGAAGCACTCACCATTCTTCATCAAAGTGGATCATTCATCAACATTCATCAAGCTTGCATCATAGGAGTTCGGAAAGGGCCAATTTTCACATCAAATTGGCACCAATTCCCCCATGGGATCAAGAGTTTGCATTGTCTTCAATAGGTTTTAGCTTGCTTTATTGCTCCTTCATTTCATTCTTCTTTCATTTCCTATTTTAAACTATGCTAATGGATTTCATGGGGAATCCTTGTTCTTGCTTGCATATTACCTTATAATGTGTTTGTTCATTGTGTTTTGTAGGTATTTGGATTGGGGTTCTACAGTTACAATATATACTTTTCTTCTATCTGGTTTTTCAACTCATACTAGATTAATGAAATCTAGAAAAGAATAAGAGCCTTCTTATGGTTAGATGGGAAAGGTAAAAAAAAAGAGACACTCAGTGAAATGGGAATGGTACACAATTGAAAAACCAAAGAGAGGCTAGGGATTATGATACAGATTAGGGAGGAAAAACTTCTCACAGTCATAAATCAAGCAAACTCAAACTATCTTTCTATCCTTACAAACTTATCTCATCAACTCTTCACAATTTCATCCAATTTGCCTTGTAGCCATCCAACCAAAGAAATATAAACATATCTTCCCAAATGTGCCTCAAACCCATAAACTATTTTCCATTTCAAATACCCTTTAAGGCCATTTTCAACATATCCAAATTGTCCCTGTTAGTTACCAAAATTTGCACCCGATTCTGAACTACACAAGTTTCAACAATTTTGGTAAAACATTGGATTCACTTCTATGTGGGACACTTGGAATGAAGTGAAACCTCTAGGTTCTAGGCCGGCTCCTATTTAGATAATCACTTGAATGTACTTAAATCACTCTTAAAACTTGAAAGGGAAAAGGATAGGAAGAAAACTAAACAATAAACAACTGGATACTTAAACTTTTCAAGGTGATACACCGAAACTATGATGATATCTCAATTCAACAACACATGACAGTGAAAGTTGAAAATATTAAGTGCATAAAACACAACTTTGGCATATGAGCAGCTGCATAAAAATGTTTCATAGATAGGTATTAAACCAGTTTCAAAACTTTGAATTAGTAGAAAAAGATAAAATCTTCACAACTAACCAGGCTTGAACTAGATAAAACTTCAGAATATATAACCTATTTAGCTGCAAGGTCTTCACTTAAGACACGATTCCAAGACATAACATGTAGGATTACTGGAAATATCAGCATGAAACATCAAATTGAAAATAGAAGCATACAAAAGTGAACTCCAAAGTAGGTCCCAAAAGCTCTTGAATTATCAAAAAACAATCGTAGGGATGTCTTCAAAATATCATGAGTTACAAGTTCTGCCAAAAAGAACACAAACTCTGGCAATGAAATTCTCCAAAAGTCTCTCTCATACAATGTAGAAGAACTACTAGAAAAATGACTTTCAAAACTCATAAGTACAAATCTCAACCACTCAGGGTCGGATCCAGGAAAATAACCCCCAAAATAGGACACTCCACTCTCTAAAAAGAAGTCAGATACATGGAAAAGTCTCCCCAAGTCATTAACCACCCTATGACCCAGCAAAACAACATCTGGAAACACTCCAACTGACAATAAAGGCATCCTAACTGCTTGAGAGAAGTCAAATCTGACCCCTGAATCTTCTCTAACATTCCTAGATACCCTCCTCATGTTGGTAAACTGATTCAACCTCTGAGAATAAGTCTTTGAACTCATAAAGACATCCTCATCTGCTCTAGAAAATGTTATTAATTGTTTCCTTTGAAAGAGTTTAACAATTATTAATTGATTTATAAAATTTATCAATTAATAAATGTTAAATTACAATGTTTTCTTTTGAAGAAAAAAAAAATAAATTATTATTTTTACTTCACAATATAGTAATACATATTAATAAACATTATTATATTGTTAAATAGAAACAATAAAAAGAAAATAAAAACAATGCCATTGAAATGGCAACAGACTTGCATAAAGTTTTAACTTTGGTTAAAGGGCATACAATAGCCCGATAGCCCTAAAATGTCATCATTTTACACTTTGCAAACTTGAGAGAAAAGAAGATGTGGAGGGTTTTGAAAACCCTAGCTAGTCGCCATGAATGAACTAAAAATGATGGAAATCCTTGAAGAATTGGGGTTCAAGCATTGCTTTCCTATGTCATTTCTCGGTGTTCTTCTTTAGATCATGAACTCTGGTAAGAATTTCTTGGTTTTCTCTGTCACTTTTGAAAGCAAACTGGAGAAAGAAGATAAGCCACACTTATAAAAACTGATTGAACTCTTTATCCTTTGTAAAACTGAATGAACACGGGCTTATTAGTCTTCTATCGTAATGGCTCCGTGTTAAAAATAATAGTGCAGGGCTTCCTTTGTTTCTTCCACTTGTAGTAACACAACATTCCTCAAATGAAACCTATAGGATTCACTATAATTTTGTGACATGATGTCGACCTTCTATTTCTCTTTGTTTTTTATATTTGTAGATAATCCTCACTTATAATTGAAGAGTTTTTGCTTGAACTGAATATTTTTGTTGGTACTGAGATAATGAGGAGTCTGTACATTTTCTATATATCTGCACTTGGAAGCTTTTTATTTTGGAAATAACACAAGGCTTTAAAGACACCATGGATTCTTCCCTTGTCACAGTTGTCTATGCTCATTCAAACCCCATCACTCTTTGGGTGTTTGCCTCTTTATATGCGAGAGGAATTTTTATATTTTATCATTGCATACTGCAACTCTTGAGCTCTCCTCTGGCATGAATGTTTTTGTTAAATCCTTCTTGCTTCTTGACCTTTTTAGAAACAGATAAAAAGAAATGATAATTTCTTTTTTCTTTTTGAAAGCATGGCTGGAAGTATGAGCTACCAATAATAGGTCCTCTGTTCTTTCTCTCGGCTGGAAATCTTTGTATTGATCTTTCTCACTTGGTTATCCTATAGAAGAACATGGAAAAGTATCTAGCTCCTCACTTTTATTTGCATCATGTCTCTGCTCCTTCATCTCTAAGACACCACTGCTTTCCATTTGCTGCTCCATTTTACATGTTACTGCCCTTAAAATCTTTGTTTTTTATGTTGATATCCATGACAAGATTGTTCTTGTATTTTTATACATGTGTGATTGCATTTGGATACAACAAAAGGTTTCATGAAATAGATGTACATATCCCTTTAATAATACATTTGCTTCTTGTTAATTCATACCTGATATCTATTTGTCAATGACACATTGGGCTCGAACCTTTGTGGTAGCCACATTTACATCCACGTACGACTGATCTTCTTTTGCTGCACATGGTACAAACTAGTTAGAAAGAAAAAATAAAGGAGTGTTTGAATTTGGATAATGTGAATGCATGTGTGGGGTGTAATGATGATAGGTTAGTTATTGCTTAGATCCTTTGGATCTAACTTCATTTTGTTGTTATTTCAGGATCTTGCACTTGGAGAGCGGAAAGCAGAAACAACAAGGTAGCATAAACACGCAAAGTCAAAGCAACAAAAATAGCACCAGTCATTTAGGAAATGACTAGCCCCTTATGAATCTTATGCCTCATTTTGTTTCTTTTTTCACACATGTATTCATGTTATAAATTCAAGCATTGAAGTTACTTTTCTTGGCTAGTTTCACGACTTGTGTGAAGCAGCTTAAATATTTTGATGAATAAAGATTTACATTTTCAATTAAGATATTTGATGGTGTATTAGTTTGCTTCTCTCTTCATAAAATGCAATATTTATTCATAAATAGGATAAAAGTAAATGTTTTCATACTATGGCATAAAATACATGATAAAATCTTGAAATGAATACCTCTTAGCAAAAGTGCTCTTCCTGATTTGAGCCTATAGGTGAAAAGTAGGTAACATTTTGGTGACCTTTAATAGGTGGCTGTCTGCTAGACACTTGACCAGTAGCCTTAATACATCCATTGGGTTGAGTTTTCTTGGAAATTATTTTTGGTAATTCAATCGTATCTCTCAACCATTCATGCTCGGATATGTGAGTTATGGGAAGGAGTAAAACTTCTCTCAATACCTCTCCCATAGGTCATGTATGTGAACATGCCTGACTGGGAAATATAACTAAAATGCTTGGGACAAACTCCTTTTGCAGCTCACAAAATAGAAACTTTGGGACTCTTATTGAACAACAAAACAAAAAGCAACCTGAAAAGAAAAAAACTACTCTAAAACAACATTTAGGGAAAACCAAAACAAGTGCAACAACACTTATGAAAATAAGAAAACTAGACTAAAGTATGTACAAAGAGGAACCCTTCAAACCTCAAAAAAAGGCTTGAGGTGTATCCAATTGACTAGGATAGGAAGCACTTCACCTTCAGTTGTGGCCAGTTGGAAAGCATTGTGTTCTTTGCACTCCATGATGATAACAGGACCCATCCACATGTTGTCAAACTTGGTATGATGGCCTGACCTACTCCTTAGTACATCCCATTTCAGCACAAGGTCTCCCACCATTAAATCCATTGATATAGTCTTCTTGTCAAATGCTCTCTTAGTTAGGATTTGCTGATATTCCATGTTCTTCATAGCCTTGTCCCTAGTTTCTTCCAACTCTATCAACTGAGTATATCGTAAGGTGAGTGGATCAGTCTGCTCAAACAAGACTAGCTGGCTGGAAATATCCAAGGTGGGTAACTTAGTAGAAAGAGGTAATTTTGCTTCCTTACCATACAATAGCATGTAAGGTGAGTTCCCAATCACCTTCTTAGGGGTAATTTTGTTTTCCCAAAGGGCAGTCTTCACTTTGGCATGCCAATCCCTCTGATTACTTTGAAGCGTCCTTTTGATAATGCTAATCAAATTCTTATTAGTGGACTTTCTTAAGTCCATTTCCCTGAGGATAATAGTTGGAGCTTGTATTCAAGTAAATCCTGTTCTTCAATGCCCAATCAACAACTTTCAAACCAAAAAACACCAGGGCATTGTTAGAAATTATAGAGTCTAGGACTCCAAATTTGCAAACAATATCTTCATAAAAATTCAGCACTGTTGTTTCATTAGCTTCCTTTAGAGGCAAAGCTTTTGTCCATCGTGTAAAATAGTTTGTTGCTATGATAATCCACTAATGGCCTACACTTGAAGGTGGATTGATTGCCCCTATGAAATCAATTCCCCACTTCATAAATGACTGCTCTATCTGAATCAGTTGCAATGGCAAAGCAACAAGCTTTTCTTTGCTTGAAAATAAGGCACATTTGGCACATTTCTTGAAATATGTATGTGCATCCTTAAACAAATTAGGCCAATAACAGCCTACTCTTAGAATCTTATATGTTGTTTTCCTTGTAGCATAATGACCTCTAGAAGGTCTGTCATGGAACTCATGTAATATCTGATGAACTTGATCATTATCAACATACCTAAGGAGTACTCCAATGTGATCCTTCCTATACAACACATCATCAATGAAGACAAACGGAATAGAATGAAGTCTGTAGTACCTCCTTTTAGTTCTTTTCAAATTAGGTGGACATTCCCCAGTTTTCAAAAAATGTGACATCTCCCGCAACTAGCTAGTAGTTTCATTGTTTGCTATCCCAACATTAACCAAAATTGACTCTCTTTCCTCCTCTACTGCTAAAACATCTTCTGTAGCCAACTGCTAGCAAAAACCCTTTCCCCTCACCAACTTGGTGACCTGAACATCCACATCATACTCCATAACTCTTGTCATCCACCCAACCCATTTTTCATTTAGATCTTTACTGAGTAAAAACTCTTTCACACTGGGATGTGCCACTTGTAAATGAATTTTGTTGTGGGACAATAGATGTCTAAATTTCTTTAGAATTTTCACAACAACCAACACTTTCTTTTCTATGAAGGTATACTTCTGCTCATAGTCTTCCAGACCTTGCTGAAAAAAGCAATGGGATGCTCCAACCCTTCTACATTTTTTTGCACCAAAATTGTAGAGATTACATTGAAGTTGCCAAAAGCATACAAGGTAAAATCCTTGCTGAAATCTAGATTAACTAATGTTGGGGCCGAAGCTAATGCCTCCTTGATTATTCGAAAACTTTCCATTGCTTCTCGGGTCCATTTAAACTCTGCATTCTTTTTTAACATAGTTGTAAGGGGCTTTAACAAGGCTTCTATATTCGGTAGAAACCTCCTAACAAAATTAATACGACCAATGAAGCTCTAAAGTCCTTTCTTATGCTGGGCTAAGGGAAACTCCAAGATTGTTGCAACTCTTTCAGGATCCACAATGATTCCTTCTTTAGATACTACATACCCAAGAAGCTTTCCTTCATGAACGTAAAAGACACATTTCTTGGGATTCAATGATATACCAAACTCCCGACAACATTAAAAAATCTTCCTCAAATGTTCAATGTGATATGCTGTCTTCTTGGAGTAGACAATGATGTCATCAAGGTATACTAAAACAAACTTATACATTAAGTTATCAAAGGCCATGTCCATAGCCTTTTGGAAGGTTTCTCTAGCGTTAGACAAACCAAATGGAATTTTCTTGTACACCATTGTGCCCCACTTTGTGGTGAATGTAGTCTTAAATTAATCTTCTTCTTTTACCAAGATTTGGTTATAACCAGAATATCCATCCAATAAATAAAAATGTTCAGCACCTGTCACACATTGAAGAATATGCTCCATAGACGAAATAGGGTGCATGTCCTTTAAAGAAGCTCTGTTCAAATCTCTGAAGTCTATACACAATCTAAGCTCTCCATTTTTCTTCCTCATGGGAACTAGATTTGTAACCCAACTAGTATTCTTGATAGGAAAGATAATCCCACTTTCTATAAGTCTGAAAACTTCCTTCTACATTAATGGTTCCAATTTGGGATTAACTGGCCTTTGTTTCTACCTTATGGGTTTGGTTGATGGCTCCAACTCCATTGTATGTTGTGCAAGGTGCGGATCAAATCCCTTCAAATCTCCATACTCCCAAGAGAATATTTCAATAAAATCTTGGAATAAGTGCAGAAAAGTCTTCTTTTCAGCAATATAGATTATCTTTCCTATCTTAAGACTTTTCTCAGGTGTAATTTCTAAGTCCTCATAGTGATTCTGCTGAAGCATCAAATTGGCCTTGTTACTTTTTGCCTGATAATCTGAGTTGAAAATAATTTCTAAGGTGACCAATCCCTTAGGAAACTTGTTGTTCTTCAATTGTAGTACCTAGTCTCCATACTACTGTTTGAATCTCTCTTGGTTTGATGCTGCAAACACATACTCTTCAAGCAGAAATTGTAGAATTTTCTCATCACTCTCAAAGACCTACCAATTAACATTGTTATCAAGCACTAAAGGCCTAATAATAACCTTGATGTGCTGTTGATTACATCCCTTCTTTATGCTCTTCAGAATATCAAATTGAGCCCCTACAAATACTAACCTATCAGCATGTTGATTGTTACTTCTTGGAATGGCAATAATATTGAAAGCTTCAAATTCCTCAAGGAGGTCCCAAACCCCATGCTTGTGCAATTTAAGAGCATCATTCTTAATAAAATTCAGGCCTCTAACCTGATTTACTATCAATTCACTATCCCCATCCACCTTTAGACACTTGATTCCACATTTCCTCACCCATTCCAACCCTTGAATGAGACCTTCATACTCTGCTATGTTATTGGTGCATGAAAATCCAAATCTAAAGGCTGCATAATATCTTTCAGCTCTTGGGGAAACCAAAAATGCACCCCAAACAACACCATGCTTGCTCCTTGAGCCATCAAAATACATTTCCCAAACTTTGCTCTGCTAATCACAATAATTCTCTGACCTCTTAACCAAATTAGGCATCATGCTTCTTGAAACATGTAGTTACCCATACTAGCATCCAACACCAAGTCACTCTCAACTCTAAGAGTATGGCCTGCTACCCACTCATCTAAAAGTATATCAGGGATATCATTAATAGTGGTACGAGGATCAGGGACAACAACATGCTCATCTTGTTCAAAAATTACACAATTGGCATTTATTGCACTAGGTATATAGGGTTCTATGTTGTCTTTTGCACGCAACTCAAACTTAATGGTTACTTTGGTTCCATACCTAGTATGGAACAACATGTTAGACCAGTTGGATGAAAGGTATCCTCCTATTTTTGTTGTGAACTCTCTTGACAAACATAACCCAAAATACAGGGGAAAATTTGCCACATAAATGTCTTGGGAAATCAAAAAATCGGGGCAATCATGTAGAGTTAAGTCGACATCTTTGATAAGACCCACTTTATTAATAGATGAGCCATCCAACCGGATTACTCCTTTCTCTAAAGGCTCATAATTCAATCCTAGCTGATCATCTACTTGCTTGGGCATCACATAATAGGTAGTACCACTATCTATCATACAATTATGCACTAAATTGTTCCCAATAATCAATGAAACATAGAATAGAGGAGTTCTCACATTCTTACCTTGAGTCATACATTTTCCTTTGCTACTAGGATTAGCATCTTTCCCTTGATCATCATTAGTCATCACGACCTTTTGGGAATCAACAACAACTTGTTTAGGATTTGCATCTTCAGACAATGCCTTTTTTAGCAAATCAAGCTATCGAGGAATACTTAAGGAATCCCACATGGTCATATTCAAATTCATCTTCTTCATACTTTCCACAATGTTGTAAGGCACAACTAAAAGTGCCTTCTTGTGTACTTTAGTAGCAACCGGTTCCACGTTCTTGTGAGGCTGCTCATTGATTGGTAAGACAAAAATTCTCTTTGGTACATTTGGAATAGGTGTGGATGATGTTTCTACAGTCGCAGGCCCCTTGTTTTTATCAGTTGATTGCTCCACTTCTAGAGCTCTTTTCTTTGCTTGTGTGTTGGTTGTAATTTCTGAATCACCGTTCACACCACATAACTCTTCACCTTTCCAATTTAGAAATGTAGTCGCATTAGAATGTATATCCGGTTGTTGTTTAGGTATGCTAGCAGGTACATCTAGCTGTGAACTAATAGTGTTTTAGACCATAAGTGCCTGATTAATTGCCCCATTTGAACATGAAGCCTAGTTATGTGCTTGATTACATGGATAACACCATTCATATTCTACTACAAAGTTATTTTGAGCCAGAACTATATCTTTCACTGGATTGACAACATTAAGAGGAGCTAGATTATATGGCTGGAATGGCCTCTGGTTGACAATTTTCCTCTAATAAGCACCTTGATAGGGTTGCCTATTTTTCTAATACTAATATCCTTTGTTTTGATAAGGCTGAATTACACTTTGACTTTGTTGTTGGTTCTACTGTTGAAAAGTTGGCCTTGCCCCTTGGTATTGTTTCTTCATGTTGATCAACTCATTTCCCATAGTCTGCAAAATACTTTCTATCTTTTGCTGACTAAAATTGATCTCTTGCAACTCACTTGATGGCCCTGCAACTAACACTTCATGACTTACAATAGTGGGTAATGTTGGAACAATAGGTAAAGGGGCTAAAGATGGAATTTTTAATGGCATATTTGACTGTATATCAGGGAAGTAGGGCATAGGTGGGGTAGGTGATATCTTGCTTGCTTGAATGAGGTTATTTTATGCCCTAATGGCTATACTATAAGCCTGAGGTAAAGAAGTACCCCCATGGACTGTATCATGATTGAGATACCACTATTTAAGCTTTTCAAATAGTACAAGAATGCATAGTCAGTGGAAGGCCTTACCATAGCAGGTATTCTATTCCAAGTATTTTGAAAATGGATGTTGAAATCTGTCATTTTCTCTTGTGGAGCTCTTTTTATGGTTGTTAACTACTCTACCAAAAATAGGTGATCAGATTTTTCCTCAAAAAATATGGTAAATTCATCACCAAGCTCATCCCATGTTGAAATAGAGGCCACCAGCAAGATTCTAAACCATTCCAACGCCTTCTTCTTGAAATATGTAGCCAACAATCTCATAGCTACATTTTCTTGCGTTACATGATGCACATTGCACAATGCTACCACATCTCTAATATGTTTAAAAGGTGTTATTTTCCCTTCTCTAGTGAACTCTGGTAGTCCTTTTAACGCTACTAATGGACTGTCATTATGTTGTGCTAGATCAAGGGGACTACCCTGGTCTAATGGTACGAAAGCTAAGGCTCTTGGTACTACCATTGAGTTGGAATGTATTGATATGCTTGCTGAAGTAGAGCTTGAACTAACTGGTACTGAACTTGAACTTGATGAAAAAGTACTTGCACTTGATGAAAAAGTGCTTGTACTTCCAAAAGAAGCACTTGCTGCAACAAAATTGCTACTCTCTAAAAAATTGAAAGTCCCAAAAGAAGAGGTAGAAATCTCTGTTCTAAAGGTAGGAGATGATGAACACCTAACAAAAGGGTCTCTCTTTCTTCTTCTTTCATATGAAAACAATGCCTTGTCACTAACACCAGGTGGTTTTGACTGAATTCTGGGGGAAGGAACAGTCCTTTTGAGTGCTCTCCCTCTTCTTCTTGGAGGAGATAAATGTAGAAACTCCACAGATTTTGAACTTCTATTTTTTATTCTTCTCATATAAACGAATGCATTGATCTTTTTTCTCCACACAGAGTCACCATATATGCTAGAAAAAAACCTCTGAAAGGCTATTATCTTACTGTTAGCACATCAAAACAACAAGAATTAATAAAATCAATTATGACTCTGTCCCACCGGGCATGCCAAAACTGTTAGTTACCAAAATTTGCACCCGATTATGAACTACATAAGTTTCAACAATTTTGGTAAAACATTGGATTCACTTCTATGTGGGACACTTGGAATGAAGTGAAACCTCCAAGTTCTAGGCTGGCTCCTATTTAGATAATCACCTGAATGTGCTTAAATCACTTTGAAAAATTGAAGGGGAAAAGGATAGGAAGAAAACTAAACAATAAACAACTAGATACTTAAAATTTTCAAGGTGATACACCTAAACTATGATGATATATCGATTCAACAACACATGAAAGTGAAAGCTGACAATACTAAGTGCATAAAACACAACTTTGGCATATGATCAACTGCATAAAAATGTTTCATAGATAGGTATTAAACTAGTTTCAGAACTTTGAATTAGTAGGAAAAGATAAAATCTTCACAACTAACCAGGCTTGAACTAGATAAAACTTCACAATCTATAACCTATTTAGCTGCAAGGTCTTCAATTAAGACACAATTCCAAGACATAACATGTAGGATTAGTAGAAATCTCAGCATGAAATATCACATTGAAAATAGAAGCATACAAAAGTGAACTCCAAAGTAGGTCCCAAAAGCTCTTGTATTATCAAAAAACAACTATAAGGATGTCTTCAAAATATCACGAGTTACAACTGCCAAAAAGAACACAAACTCTGGAACTAAAAGTCTCCAAATGTCTCTGCCATACAATGTAGAAGAACTACTAGAAAAATGAGATTCAAAACTCATAAGTACAACTCTCAACCACTCAGGTTCAGATCCAAGAAAATAGCCCTCAAAATAGGACACTCCACTCTCTAAAAAGAAGTCAGATACATGGAAAAGTCTCCCCAAGTCATTAACCACCCTATGACTCAGCAAAACAATGTTTGAAAACACTCCAAATGACAATAGAGGCATCCTAACTTCTTGAAAGAAGTCAAATCCGACCCTCAAATCTTCTCTAACATTTCTAGATACCCTCCTCATGTTGGAAAAATGATTCAACCTCTGAGAAGAAGTCTTTGAACTCATAAAGACATCCTCTTTCACTCTAGAAAACATTATTAATTGTTTCCTCTGAAAGAGTTTAACAATTATTAATTGATTTATATAATTTATCAATTAATAAATGTTAAATTACAATGTTTTCGTTTGAAGAAAACAAAATAATAATTTATTATTTTTACTTAACAATATAGTAATACATATTAATAAACATTATTATATTGTTAAATAGAAACAATAAAAAGCAAATAAAAACATTGCCATTGAAATGGCATAGGACTTGCATAAAGTTTTAACTTTGGGTAAAGGGCATACAATAGCCCGATAGCCCTAAAATGTCATCATTTTACACTTTACAAACTTGAGAGCAAAGAAGATGTCGAGGGTCTTGAAAGCCCTAGCTAGTCACCATGAATGAACTGAAAATGATGGAAATCCTTGAAGAATTAGGGTTCGAGCATTGCTTTCCTGTGTCATTGCTCGGTGTTTTCCTGTAGATCATGAACTTTGGTAAGAATTTTTTGGTTTTCTTTGTCACTTTAGAAAGCAAACTGTAGAAAGAAGATAAGCCACACTTATAAAAATTGATTGAACTCTTTATCCTTTGTAAAACTGAATGGCCGTGGGCTTATTAGTCTTCTATCGTAATGGCTTCATTTTAAAAATAATAGTGCAAGGCTTTCTTTATTTCTTCCACTTGTAGTGGCACAACATTCCTCAAATGACACCTATAGGATTCACTATAATTTTGTGACATGATTCTGACCTTCTGTTTCTCTTTGTTTTTTATATTTGCAAATAATCCTCACTTATAATTGAGGGGGTTTTGCATGAATTGAATATTTCTGTTGGTACTGAGATACTGAGGAGTTTGTACATTTTCCATGTATATACACTTTGAAGCTTTATATTTTGGAAATAATGCAGGGCTTTAAAGACACCATGGATTCTTCCCTTGTCATTGTTATCTATGCTCATTCAAACCCCATCACTCTTTGTGTGTTTGCCTCTGTATATGCAAGAGGAATTTTTATATTTTATCATTGCATACTGCAACTCTTGAGCTCTCCTTTGGCATGAATGTTTTTGTTAAATCCTTCTTGCTTCTTGACCTTTTCAGAAACAGATAAAAATAAATGATATTTTTTTTCTTCTTGAAAGCATGCCCGGAAGTATGAGCCACCAATAACAGGTCCTCTATTCTTTCTCTCGATTGGAAATATCTGTATTGATCTTGCTCACTTGCTTATCCTATAGCAAAACATGGAAAAGTATACAGCTCCTCGCTTTGATTTACATCATGTCTTTGCTCCTTCATATCTAAGACACCGTTGCTTTCCATTTGCTGCTTCATTTTACATGTTATTTCCCTTAAAATGTTTGTTTTTTATGTTGATATCCATCACAAGATTGTTATTGTATCTTTATACATGTGTGACTACATTTGGATACAACAAAAGGTTTCATGAAATAGATTTACATATCCCTTTAATATTGTGTTTGATTCTTGTTTATTCATGCTTGATATCTATTTTTCAATGACATTCTAGGCTCAAACCCTTGTGGGAGCTAAATTTACATCCATGTGTCATTGATTTTGTTTTGCTGCACACAACACAAACTAGTTAGAAAAAAAGAAGAAGGATTGTTTGGATTTGGATAATGTGAATGCATGTGTAGGGTGTAATGATGATAGGCCGGTTATTGCATAGATCCTTTGGATCTAACTTCATTTTGTTGTTATTTCAGGATCTTGCACTGGGAGAGTGGAAAGCGGAAGCAACAAGGTAGTAGAAACATGTAAAGTCAAAGCAACAACACCTCCAGTCATTTAGGCAATGACTAGCCCCTTATGACTCTTATGCCTCATTTTTTTTTTGTTCACACATGTATTCATGTTATAAATTCAAGCATTGAATTTACTTTTCTTGGCTAGTTTCACGGCTTGTGTGAAGCAGTTTAAATATTTTGATGAATAAATATTTACATTTTTAGAAAATATATTTGATGGTGTATTAGTTTGCTTCTCTCTTCTTCATAAAAGGCAATATTTATTCGTAAATGGGATCAAAGTAAATGTTTTCATACTATGGCATAAAATACATGATAAAATATTGAAATGAATATCTCTTAGCAAAAGTTCTCTTCCTAATTTGAGCTTGTAGGTGAAAAATAGGTAACAATACTCACCTTTGTTTTGGAACATCAATCCCTAAAATGGACTAGTACACTGAACAAGGGCTTAATTAGCCCTCTTTTACACAACAGGTGCTCACTAAAAACCTTCTTAACCCATAATCTCCATTGACAGACCTTCACTAGATGCCAAAAATTCAAAATCAACAATATTTGGTAATTGGAAGACTCACTAATGCATCAAAATACAAAACCCTTGCTTTTGGCCTTTCTATGCTTGAAAGTAGGAGGTTTTATTGAAAATAAATGCTCCAGGATTCCACACTTCCAACCAAGACCTCAAACACTTTCCAATATGTTTTCCTATGCTTAATCAACCTTCAAAATTCATTGCCCTAAGAGTTTTCCACAATTCCCAATCTTCAACCCCCAAATTAGCCAAAAACACATAAAATTGGCAACTAGGGCATCACACAAAACCATTCAAATCCCCTTCCATGCTCATACCACCTACATCAAAACAAAACCTACCCCTAATGGTTCTATTACACCAATTTTTAGCCAGGTTCATCGAGTGGAATGTCCTAGGTTTTCATTTTTGCACTCTCAAAACCACAAACTCTAAGTTATAGACCACCTATAGAAAAATGGCTCCAAAAACCTCATTTCTTTATGAAATCAAGTCCCACAAAAACCAAATTGAACTTAACACATGTGTCTATCCATATTCAAGAAACTTTGATCAAAAGCCTTTAGTAGGGGTCTGTACAGAACCCTGCAACATTAGTTTACCAAATAAAATATATAATTCAATGAGAACAAAATATTTTTATTATGTAACCTTCAAAAATGATTCACCAACCCCTACCTCGAGGTCCAACAAGAATATTTATATTGCACACGTCCACAACTTCCCTAAAACCAACTCAAACTAACTTTTAAACTAACTGACTATTGGACTTCTCCAATTTTTCATTTTTGCATTTACACTTTTACAACTTTTCATGATTTTGTAACTTCTTAACAAGGACTCCAAATTGACAAAATGGACTCAATACATCATAAGATGGTATATTATAACCTTATTAGATTAAAATGTTGCTAAACTAGTCCTCATACCTGCAAATATACATGTACCACCTACATCTTGAACTATCTCCTTCTTAACTCTCCTTGTGTACTTTTCCTTGTCCATCTGCCCTTGCAATTCTCCTTTAGTCTCTTCACATTGTCATTTTATCTTTATCTTCAAATTATTTTCCACTTGAGTCTTTGTTGGATCAAGTTCATCAAATTTTTTATTGAAAAAAAATGATTGCCTACTAACCTCTATGTTATTAGGTTTATACACTTTTGTCTTGACAGAATATAACTGCCCCTTAACCTCTCTTCCAATCCTTGAACAAAGAATTGTTCCCACCATGATCCCAACATCCTTTCCTAACCCATTTTGTATGTTGACAATAAATTCATCCTTGACCTTCTTTGTATCAAACCTTGACACTAAATCACCATCTTTTCTCTCCAATCTTGGATCAATCTCCAAACTCACTATCCTAGTATCTTCAACTTTTGCAATGGCTGCACAGTCTTCCTTTTTGTTTTCCTCAAACTTTACAAACTCCTTCTTTCCAAACATAATCACCTTAGTTGCCTTGCTTTGTTCCTTCACATCTTCTTGCAATGGATTCAATGCAAAATTATTCCCATCCTTCTCAATTTGATATGTATTGTGTCTCCCATCATAAATGGCATGTCTATCAAACTACCATGGTCTTTCAAGCAATAAATGGTAACAATTCATTGGAAAACATCACAAATAACCCTATCCTTATATCCACCAATTTGAAACTCAACTAAAGCTTGTTCACTAACCAAAATTGATTGATCATCATTCAACCAAGATACCCTATAAGGTGTTTCATGAGGAATTTTCTCTAATTTCATCTTATCTACCATTTCATTAGACACCATATTATTAGTGTCCCCTAAATCTACTACAACTTTGCATACCTTACCTTTGCATTTATAGGTGGCCTTGAATAATGTCCTTTGAGTCATCTCCTTCTTGGATGCTTTTAGGAGTTGTCTTCTCACCATCAATAAATCCCCAACCTCTGGAGTAGCATATTGTATTAGAGAGTTTACACTCTCGTCTTCATCTTCTTGCACCAATTTTACCCTCTTTTCACTTCTCCTTTCACCGAAATATGAACTAGAAGCTTGTTCTTCCTTGTACTGCCATACTTGATGGCCAAACTTATTGTAGTGATAACAACTTCTTGTGAATCCACTAGAGCCTCTTCCTGAATTTCCAAATCCACATCTAAATCTTGATCTACCACCTCTAAAGCCATTTCTTTGATTAGTATCTTGTTCTTGGATTTTTTTTTCATCTTCTTAGCTTTCATTTGATTACATTGAAGTAGAAAATGAACCTCTTCCTTTAGAAGTGCTGGCTCAACCCTTGGTTTATTTGTCTTTCCTTCTCTTGACCTTTTCTTTAGCCCTTACTGCCATTTAATAACATTCCTCAACTATTCTTGGGTTTGCCAAGGTTAGCTCATCTTGAATGTTGAATCTCAATCCACTCAAATACCTAGAAACCTTTTCCACTTCATCCTCCATGGGACCTTCCCTTATACTCAACTTGTAAAATTCTTCAGTATATGTTTTAATATCCATTTCTTTTTGTTTCAAACCTTGAAATTTCCTAAACATTTGAATAGCATAATTAGAAGACAAAAAATTACCTTTTATTCTATCCACGATTCTATCCCAAGAAACAATCTTTGAATTGCCTTTCTTCCTTCTCTTAGATTTCTCATAATCCCATCTCAATAGTGCATGGCCCTTCAACTTTGTCTTTGCAATCTTCACCCTTTTCTCTTTAGGAAAATATTCACACTCAAAGTAATTGTCTAGTGTTGTCATCCAATCCAACATTTCTTCATCATTCATATTAACTCCATATTTAGGCACATCAATCTCCAACTTGTGTCTATCATCCTTGATTTCTCTCAACAACTTAGGCATCCTTTGATCATCATGATCCAATTCTTCTTCCTCTTCATTGTCAGTTTCCTCTTCTTCATTGGATTCACTCTCATATTATATAACTATACCCCTTCTCTTATTTTTCTCTAGAGTATCAAGCCTCTCTTTCAACTCTCTCATATCCTTAGCATGCTTTTCCTTCAATTCATTAACTTCCCTAGCAATGGTTCTCCCTTTTGGAGGCATCTTGTCTCTTCAACATCCTACTTCTCACTCTTCAACTTCTTTAGCTTTTCACCTTCAAAAGATCTACTACCTATGCTCTGATACCACTTGATGTAGAGCAAGGAGGAAAAACTTCTCACAATCACAAATCAAGAAAACTCAAACTATATTTTTTTCCTTACAACCTTATCTCATCAGCTCTTCACAATTTCATCCAATTTTCCTTATAGCCATCCAACCAGAGAAATATGAAAATATTTTCCCAAATGCACTTCAAACCCACAAACTATGT
Source organism: Sequoia sempervirens (assembly GCA_007258455.2). Lineage (NCBI taxonomy): Eukaryota > Viridiplantae > Streptophyta > Pinopsida > Cupressales > Cupressaceae > Sequoia > Sequoia sempervirens. Next base: position 308,304,242 of record VDFB02281492.1, read on the forward strand.
ACCATTTAAAATACCCTTTAAGGCCATTTTCAACATATCCAAATTCTACCCACCTTTGTTTTGGAACACCAGTCCCTAAAATGGCCTGGTACACTGAACATGGGCTTAATTAGCTCTCTTTTACATAGAAAGTGCTCACTAAACACCTTCTTAACCCCTAATTTCCATTGACATACCTTCACTAGAATCCAAAACATTAGAATAAAAAATCTTTAGTAATTTAAAGACTCGCTAATTCATCAAAATACAAAACCATTGCTTTTGGCCTTTCTATACTTGAAAGTAGGAGGGTTTATTGAAAATCAATGCTCTAATATTCCAAACCTCCAACCAAGACCACAAACACCTTCCAACATGTCTACCTATTCTCAATCAACCTTCAAAATTCATTGCCCCAAGAGTTTTCCACAATTCCCAACCTTTAACCCCCAAATTAGGGAAAAAAACACATAAAATTAGCAACTAGGGCATCACACAAAACCATTGAAATCGCCTTCCCTGCTCATGGAACCCACATCAAATCAAAACATAACCCTAATGGTACCATTCCACCAATTTTTAGCCAGGTTCACTAGGTGGAATAGCCTAGGTCTTCATTTTTGCATTCTCAAAACCACAAACTCTAAGTTATAGACCACATACAGAAAAAATGTCTCTAAAAACCTTATTTCTTTATGAAATGAAGTCCCACAAAAATAAATTTTCATTTAACACACGTGTCTATATATTTCCAAGAAAATTTTATCAAAATCCTTTAGTATGAGTCTGTACAGAACCCTGTAACAATAGTTTACCGGAGAAAATATACAAAATTCAATGAGAACATAGTATTTTTATTGTGTAACCTTCAAAAATGATTCACCAACCCTTGCCTCAAGGTCCTACAAGCATATTTGTATTGAAAACATCCAAAAATTTCCAAAAACTATCTCAAACTAACTTTTAAACTAACTGTTGGACTTCTTCAATTTTGCATTTTTGCATTTTACACTTTTACAACTTTTCAAGATTTTGCAACTTCTTAACAAGAGGACTCCAAACCAACCAAATGGACTCAATACATCATAAGATGGTCTAGTATGACCTTATTAAATGAAAAATGAATCAAATCATCTAAGACCTATCACAAAACCTCACTCTCACAAAATGAACTACCATGGTGCCCCTGCACCAGATTAAAAGATTTAAGGCTGCAAGGTATTGCTTTTGTTGCAAAGTGGGTGATTGGGGTATTGGAAGGTATTGATTAGGGGAAAAATGCTCAATTTTCTTCCCAAGTATGCAAAAAAATGGAGATCTCTACCACTTAGTGATATCCTTAGCAGTGATTGGACTATGTTACCTGTAGGATCTAATGTTCTTAGAACCATTTAGAAAGCCTGGGAAGTGATGAAAAGGTGCCTAGCCAAGTACCACTTCACCAAAGGGGATAATGGGATCATCTAGGCTAATAGATCTATATGGTGGAACCTAAAACATAAAAACAACTTGCATTAATTCAAGGTTGCTCAGCAAGAGGATGGGCCCATAAAGGAATTTGGTGTTTCAAAGACATACTGAAAGATGGTAAGTTGAAAGATTGGAATGATTTGAGCTTTGAATTCAATATTCCTCTCACCAATTAGAGGACTTACACAATCCTTAGGAAGGCTTGCAATCAGATAAAATTTCTTGCGGAAATAAAGAATGATACTGCTCAATTTAAATAATTTCAATGGAAAAATGGCAATAAGGTAATGAAATCCAAAGTTAAAGAAATGTATTCCATGCTAACATACCACATATATCTCATAGAATATTTTATCTAGCTTGGAAACTTAACTGGAACAAGAATCAATGGAAAAATATTTTCAAACTAATTGGTCTATACCATTAGAGGAAAAAAAAGACTATCAAGTGACTTCTAATAATACAAAAACTATCATTCAAAAACAAAAAGATGGAATTAATATGTGCAACATCTGTAGAATACCTGAGACAATTAATCATATTTTCTTTGAATGTACTTTTGCTAAAGAAATATGGAAATTGTTTTGTAACAAGCAAGATATCTGGGGGAATAATGAACAACCCCTTCCCGAGAAGATTTTATTTAATCACAATATAAAAATTGGGAAAATTTCTACCTTATTTTAGCTCTGCTAGTTATTTGACATTCTATGGTTCATCTAGTAAGCAAGGAATGAAGACAGGTTTCAAGGAAGAAAGAGGATTCTTACCGAGTCTTATAGAGGACTCATGCTATACAATGTTGCCATCTAGGTTTACATTACGGTGGAAATCTCAAAGGACAAATTTTGGAAGTACCTGGAGAACAAGAAAATCACAATAGATATCATGGAGGAAAGGTGTGGTCATATGTGGCCTAAAGGGCATCCAGGTGTGGAAGTCTTCTTGAGGGATCTTTGTGCATTTTGGTAGGACCTAGCAAAGGGACAGGTCACTAAAGTGGAGAAGATTTAGTACAAGGTGGCACAACTAGTGGAACCTTTTGTTGAAGAATTTTCAGCTACAGAGATACTAATAGCTATGAGATGTGGTAATGGGACAAAGTAAAGCAACTAGAGGAAAACATACATTATTTTATATATCCTTTTTGATCAACATTAGATGTTTACATTAGAGAAGTGGTATATAAGCGTATATTCTACTAATGATGCTTTGATGTAACTAATGACACTCTGATACAGGTTCTATTTTGGGATCCACTCTTTTGACCTCATCCAATTGGGGATAATTGTTGTTGTTATGTAATGGGGTAGTCTAGAACTTATATTGATACTTTTGGGTTTTGCTTTTTGATCTCATGTAAATGGGGGAAAAATGATGATATTCTATAATGGGAGGTATTCTAGAGCTAATCCTCAAATGAGCATATAGTCTATGTGATCTGTACTTGTTGCTTTTATTATATTTAATACAAAAAAAAAAATATTATACATTAATGTACATAATATTAATATGTTATATATAATATTATCATATATAATATATTAATATATTATATATAATAATAGTATTTATATTATATTATTTACATATATTAATATATATTAATTTTAATATACAAAGTAAAAAAAATATTTACATAGAATGATATGGGTATCCCATTATGGGGAGCTCAAAAACACACTAGGCATGTCTCCAAAAATATAGAGAAGTTGTATTGCACAAAACATACATCCATTTTATTGAAAAATGGATATTAGTTATATGGAACTTAAAAATCTATTATATATTATATGTTATATTATGTATTATGTATTATATGATATATTGTATATATTACATATTATTATTAATAATATATATTATATATTGTGTTATATTAAAAAATCTAGATACAAAAATGGAGATAGGGAGAGAGAGGTAGAGAGAGTTAGGAAGGGAGGGGTAGCTAGAGAGAGGTGAGGTAAGAGAGGAAGGGTGGGAGGAATAGAGGGAGGGAAAGAAAGATAGGAGGGAGATAGAGATTGGTAAGGTGGGAGGGAGAGAGAGGGAAGGAGGGAGATAGGGATTTGTAGGGTGGAAGGGAGAGAGGGTGGGGAAAAAGGAGGGAAGGAGGGAGGTAGCGAGAGGTATAATAGGAGGGAGATAAGGATTGGTAGGATGGGAGGGTGAGAGAGGGATAGGTGGAGGGAGAGAAAGAGGGAAGGACGGATATAGGGAGTGGTTGGGTGAAAGGGATAGAAGGAGTAAGAGAAAGACGTCCAAGGAAGGAGATATGGATATAGGGATTGGTGGGCTGTGAGGAGACATGGAGGGATACATGGAGGGAGAGAAAGAGGGAAGGAAGGAGTTATGGATTGGTAATGTGGGAGGGTGAGAGAGGGGATGGAGATATTGATTAGTAGGGTGGGAGGGAGAGAGAGAGAGAAGGAGATAGTGATTGGTAGGGTGGGAGGAATAAAGAAAGAAAGGGATATGGATTGGTAAGGTGGGAGGGTGAGAGGGAAGGAGGGAGAGGGAGTGATATTGTGGAAGGAAGAGAGAGAGGTAGGTGGAGGGAGTGAAAGAGGGAAGGAGGGAGATAAGGATTGGTAGAGAGGGAGGGATAGATGGAGGGAGAGAAAGAGGGAAGGAGGGAGATATGGATTGGTAAGGTGGGAGGGAGAGAGAGAGAGAGGAGATAGGGATTAGTAGGGTGGGAGGAATGGAGAGAAAGAAGGAGATAGGGATTGGTAAGGTGGGAGGGAGAGAGAGAAGATAGGGATTGGTAGGGTGGGAAGGAGAGAGAGAGAGAGGGATAGGTGGAGGGAGAGAAAGAGGGAAGGAGGGAGATAGGGAGTGGTAGGGTGGGAGGGATAGAGGGAGGGAGAGAAAGAGGGAAGAAGGGAGATATGGATTGGTAAGGTGGGAGGGAGAGAGAGAGGCGATAGGGATTGGTAGGGATTGGTAAGGTGGGAGAGAGAGAGATAGAGAAGGAGAGAGGGAGAGAGGGAGGGGTACCTATCTCCTTCTCTCCCTCCACCTATCCCTCCTCTCATTCTCTTGGACCTCTCTCTCCCACCCTACCAATCCCTATCTCATCTCCCCCTCTCTTTATTCTTCCATCCCTACTACTCCATATCTCCCTCCTTCCATCTTTCTCTCCCTCCACCTATCCCTATCTCTCCCTCCCACATACATACACACATTTGACCTCTCTCCACCTACCCCTCCCTCTCTCCCTATCTCTATCTATACATACCTCCCCTACCCTCTTTCTCTCCCTCCACATATCCCTCCCTCTCTCCCTCCCACCTTACCAATCCATATATCCCTATCTCCTTCTCTCTCTCCCTCCCACACTACCAATCTCTATCTCCTTCTCTCTCTCTCTCTCTATTCCTCCCATCATACCAATCATTAATGCTCTCCTTTCCTCTCTCACCCTCCCACCTTACCAATCCCTATCTCCCTCCTGTCATCTTGTCTCCCTCCCTCTATTCCTCTCACCATAATTCTCCTACCCAACCTCTCTCCACCTACCCCTCCCTTCCTAACTCTCTACCTCTCTCTCCCTATCTCCATTTCTTTATCTAGATTTTTAAATAATGATACAATATACAATATTTATTAAAATACATTAATATATATAAATATAATATATACTAATAATAATATGTAATATATATATCATATAATACATAATATATAATATTAATATATATATATATAAATATAATATATACTAATAATAATATGTAATATATATATATATATCATATAATACATATTATATAATATAATATATAAGTTATAATATATAATAGATTTTTTAAGTTTCACATAACAAATATTCATTTTATTGAAAAATAGATTATTTGTTTTGTGCAACATGACTTCTCTACATTTCTTGAGACATTCTTGGTCTATTTTGAGCTCTGTATAATAGATATCCATTATTGATAACACAGGTACTTGTTTCTTTTATGTAAATATTCTTTTTTTTGCTTTATATTATAATTAATATATTAATAAATAAATAATATAATAATATATTTTTTTTTTGAGCAAACGAAAAAATAATGTAGATTATATTAATACTTATAAATAGTTACAACATTTGATATAATGTAGCTGAATGTGACCAAAAAAACCTTTACAATTGCTATCTATCTTCCCTCCCCTATATGCCACTGCAAATTTACTGTTCTTTAGACTACCCATATCCAAAAAAACAAAGTTATAACCATATATGGATTATATTAGCACATGTATAAGTAAAAAAAATATGATTGCATTCCCCTACAAGGACCTTGGACTGAGTTTACCCCTTGATCCTCTTGCACCGCAACAATCCTATCAGGTATATTACCTTTCCCTCTTATTGCCTTGAGATGTGCTACCACTTGTCTTAATTCTGACCCTTGAGGAAAAGTGAGAGGTGCTAGGAAATAAATTCCATGAAATTTCTTTGTGAATTTGAACACTATCTCTCTACCTCCTTAAATACTTGCGGCTACACCTTCTCTATACAACTCGGGAATGGTACTTCCCACTGAACCATAACGGGCCATTAGTGGGACAAACTTCAAATTCTTGTTGAATTGTTTGAGTCACTTTGACGAGTGTGATACCCACCAAGACTAACATCCATCAGAGTATTGGTGAGATCCGCGACCATGTATCACCAAACACTCATTGTCACACCAATATGAGCACCTCACGACACACTATCGACCAAGTCCATCGCCACATCGAAGAGACAACATATTGCCTTCCACCGATATGAACAAGTCCTATCAAGGTCCACTTTACCGCTCAAATGGTTCACTATGTATCGACATATTGACGAGACAACAAATTGACTCTCACAGATAATAATATAATATTGTATATATTATATTCATTTAAATATTAAAATATCATATATAATATATAAATATAAATATTAATATTATATATTATTATATAGTATTATATATTAATATATATAATATTATATTAATATGACATATAATATATTAATATTATATACAATATACTAATATTATATACAATATTAATATTTATATATAATATATTAATAATATATATTAGTATTTATTAAATAAATATTATTATAATTATAATATTAATATATAATATTATAATAAATATAATATTAATATATTATATGAATAAATTAACTAGGTTCATTGTAATTATATGCATGCATTATAAGACCTAATAGCAAAATCCTTCAATTTTGTATCCACGTATCAACATGTGGACCTAAAAAATTGATGCCAACTTGAATTGATACTCTACTTCCATCCAAAAACTTATCTTAAAGAGTGCAACACCTAAAAACTCATCCATGGAGGAGTGTGGAATCTCCCACACAAACACACTACATAAAGAATCACTATAATTTTCTAGGCCGAACTTTGTTACTCATAGCTCTCAAACCACTTGTCAAAGCATGATGGAATCTTGGAATTAGATACATCTAACATCCACCAAAATTATGTTAGAAGTGCAAAGTGAAATCTTCATTTGTAGAGTGGTGCAGACCCAAAAAATGGGGCACTGTAACACTATATACACAAAATTGACAGTCAATTTCCTATTACAACTATCTTTACTAAACCAAACCACTATGCAAAAATTATTAGAACTGATCAAAATGATTTCCTCAACAACTCAAAAACCTATAAGAACTGATCAAAATGATTTGGAACTAAAATATTCACATAAGTTTGAATGTTGAAATCAATGCCAACATTGCAACACATCATTATGTACCTTCCATGCTCATGTTGCCAAACAACATCAATCACATTCTTCCAAAATTATGTTCATATTTTAAGGAGAAAATAATGCATACCTTAAAACTAGTTATCCTTGCCCCCTAACTGTGGAGACAAAGACAACCACATAAGAGACTATCATGTTGCTGTCATGGAAAATATGGTTGTGCTTAAGATTATCCACCATGAATGGCAATGAGAAAATACATTGAGCTAAAAATTCCACATAGTGAGGAGAAACACCATAGGATGAAGATCATTATTGTTTAGAGGAATTAGGTGCATCAACACATGGAAGAGAACCAAAATCCTTAAGTTATTAAATTTTATTACCCAAGGCTTGACACTCATTGGTAGAATGACCATGCACTTGATGATATGCACGAAATGAGTTTCTATTATAAAATTTCTTCCATGTTTTAGTGGAAAAGATATCATGCAAGCTTTAAGGAGCCTAGACAAAATAAGCTCTTGCTTAGTAGTAAGAGATATTCCTCTCTTTTGTGAAGAAAATATTGCTTTCTTACTATAAGATGTCATGCATATAGTAGATGATAAAGCATTAGATGAAGATGGAGATGAAGGTTGGAAACCTAGACCCTATTTTGAAAAGTATGGTATAGACTTCAATTTATCCCTAGTATTTTGTTCCATATTTGCATTATATCCATTTTAGAAAGAATTTTGTAGACAAGGCCATAACATTCTTCCAACTCAGATGAAGAAATTGTATCTACATGCTCTTGAGAAGAATTAGATTTTTCCCGAGCAGGAAAATATTTTTTAACTTTTTTAAAGTTAGAAATCTTACACTCACAATGGACGGAAGATAAAGATCCCCCATCAACATTATGTGGTGATGGTTTTGGATTCATTGATGTAGAACTAGATACAACACAAGACTCTTTAGGTTTAGTTTGTGATATTTTTTATTCTCCCATAACTTGGAAGATGTTAAATCTAATGAACCTCAATCCTCATCTAAGATTTTTGTTATAGATGACCTACAATCAAGATTATCATCAATTTGTATAGGTTCTTTGGAATGTGATGGTGAGAATTTAGAATCCCCTTATGAAACAAGGTGTAAAATATAATGGCCCCCAATCACCATCCAAAGATTTCATCATGGGTAAAACACATTTTTTTGTGTTCAACATGTATGGGTACTAATTTTAAATTGGAATCAAAATGTTGATAGAGTTGGAATTATTAGGTTTGGTTTTGGCTTGTAACTTATTGTGTGTATGAAAATTAGATGTGTAAATGAATTAAAATTAACCGTTCAAACACACCAATAAGACATTTAATAAAACAAAATATAAAAGGAGTCAAAGAAGTGCAAACTCTATTCTGCTTCCATTGTCGTCCTATTGTCCTCTATCTTTAGTGTTTTTGTTGATTCCAGCTTTGTGTTCTCAGATCGTAGGCTAGGCTCAACAAACTGTCTTCCTAAAGAACGAGATTTCTGCTATGATGTAGATGCATGATTAAACTATGATGATGATTTGAGCTAAGAAACTTGAAATAAACATGATATGAAATTAAAGTGCTAATGAACTAAATGCATGAATTCTAATTAATTTCCTATTACCAATGCTTGGATTCACACAGGTATTTATAGATTTTTCAAATGATTTTGATTGGCTGTCTTGATTAACGGTTGTGATAATTCCTGGCAGATCGAACGGTTGAAGATGGAAGAAACTGAAGAGAAAATAGAAGAAAACCTGAAAACAAGATTTTTCCATTTTTATGAAAGAGGAAAAAGAAGAGAAGATAAGAATAAAAGAAAGATTAAAAGCTGATAAATAAATGAATTTAAAAAATTCAATTATTTATTTGTGGATGACATTCAGCTTTTCTTAATTAAATAAAATATTTAATTAAGCTTTTAAAAGTAGAAAAAAACTTGTGGTGAGAAAAGAGCTTTAATCAGTTTTATTGAAAAAAATAGAATATCTCATAATTAAATAAAATATTTAATTATGATATGAGAAGATTGCACAATTAAATAAAATACCTAATTGTGATTTAGAAAGAAAGCATAAGATATTTTTAATTAAATAAGATTTATTTAATTAAATCACTTTTATGAAATTAATTAAATGAAGCATTTAATTAATTAGAAGAAGAATTGAAAATAGAAGAAAGAGAAATATTTAAACTTAATTAAATCAAAAGATTTAATTTAAATTCAAATAATGATAATTAATTTAAATAAATAGAATGTATTTATTTAATTAATTAAGTGAACATATGAAAATAATTAAATAAAATAAATTTATTTAATTACGAAAGAAGAATAAGATGAATGAACAATATAATTAAATTAATTAAATTTAATCATATGTAGAGGATTTTAGAAAAATTAATTAAATAATAAATATTTAATTAATTGCCAGGATTATAGACATGACCATTTTTATGCATATACATTTTGCCCCTCTTTGAAGTGATGTGTGAAACGCATTGCTTCAAAGAAAAATAAAAATTTTGCCCCTGATATGTTTTTGATTTTTGATATTGATGATGCCCCCTCGGGAGGTAAATCATGGAAAAAGAAGTTGATAGTGATAAGGAAACAGTAATTTAGCTCTCGATAGATGATGTGGTCGATGCCCCAGTGAAAAAGAGGGTGAAAAATGGAAAATGTCACTAATGCCCACCCTAAAAGGACCCTTATAAGGTAAAAGGGGTAAAATGAAGCGTCATTTTCACCTTGCTACTATAGTAAAATACGAGCTCTGAGAGTGACTTGGCGAGATGGTGATCCCCGTGCACAGACATAGGTTCGAGCGAGCGCGACGATATCAGAGACCACCGGCGTATGGACCACCGGTGAGTGATTCGAACCCTCTATGTTGTCAATTTTTTTCTTTTTAGATCGAATTTGAATTAGTTTTAAGTTGGATTAAATTTTTTTTGAACGTTTTAGCGCATTTAGGAATAGTTATAGCGCATTCGACAACTCTTTTAGCGCATCTAGGAAATTCCGTAGCATCTAGGGATTAAAATTTGATTTTTAGCGCATCCGATAGATAGAGTTGCATTTTAGGGCGAAATCGGCTAGGTAGGTGTTTTAGCGCATCTAGGGCATAGAACTGCGCATTTAGGGTTTGGTCCAAAAATGCTAGAGTTGTGCATCGGGTAGTTAGAGTAGCGCATACAGGAGACAGAATAGCGCATACAGAGTTTTAGCGCATTGGGTAAACAGTCTAGCGCATCGGAGAAAAACTTTAGCGCATATGGGGTTTTAGTGCATAGGGGCAACAAAATTGTGCTTTTAGGAAAAAAATTTCAAAATGCTTGTGGGATGAAAAATGATGATTAAAATTGCTTCTTTAGTCAATAGATAGATAAATTGTCGGATCATCGTGCTGATAGGATAGAAAATCGGATAGAGAACTGATAACTTTGCTTTTTGCGTTTGAAAAACAAAGAGTAGATGAGGAATTGATTGATTTGAATTTGATAACTTTGCTTCTTACGATTGAAAAATAAAGAGTAGATGTTGGATAAATTTTCTTTCTGCGATAGAAAACAAATAGGAGATGTTGAACAGTAAAATGATTGATTGAGCGATAGGATTTGGATAACCTTGCTTCTCGCGATTGAAAAACAAAGAGTAGATGTTGGATAAATTTGCTTTCTGTGATAGAAAACAAATAGTAACAATGGAGGTAAAAATTTGCATTCATGCTTGAAATACAAATAGAAAATGATATGTGTGTTGATAAATTTGCTTTCCTAAAAAGAAAAACAAATAGTAAATGATGATAGAGTAGATTGATTGAACATGCTGATAGATTGATGTAACACTTGATATGGGTCATTGATATGCTATGTTGACTAGATAAATCATGTGATATGAGTCTGATTTGATGTATTTGTTGTGATGTTTGAACAAAATAGGAGGCTTTCAAAAGCCTCCAGGTCAGAGAGCGGTTCCCACTATGTTGGGAGCGGATAGGAGAGCTGACCCCTGCAGAGCTACAGGTGATAGTAGACTGCGGATTGGGACCATTGTTGGCCATGCCGCGAGGCATTCGGGCCAACAGGGGACTGTTGACAGCCTTGGCCGAGAGATGGCATTCTGAGCATAACACCTTCCACCTGCCGACGGGTGAGATGAGTGTGACGCCAGAGGATGTATATCGGATTCTGGGGATTCCGGTTGTTGGAGCCCTTATGGTTTATGACCACAAGGAGATTGGTGGGACTGAGGTGTTGCAGCGGATATGTGGCGATCCTGGTATTTATGCGTACTAGATAGATTGGGATGATTTCAGCAGGTATCCGGCTTTGGTTGCAGTGTTGGCAGCATTTGTTGGAGGTTTTCTTGGACCGGACCATCGGTCCAAGGGATTCGCCGTGGGTTGGGGGAGGACACTGGAGTGGATGATCACTCAACCACAGAGATTTACCTGGGGTAGCTGTGTCCTAGCGGACATGTACCATGATTTACATCGGATTGTGTACAGAGGATCCACCAGTCTGGCGAGTGGAGTTACATTGTTGCAGATCTGGGCGTGGGAGCACATTGCTGTCATGAGACCACTGTGTACTAGGGCGAGACCATCAGGGAGGCCGTATGTGTATGCTTATTCTGGCGCAGTTGTCCAGCAGATTATTTTTGGATTTCTTCAGGACTTTTTCTGCTGTTTTTGGTTTCTTCAGGACTTTTTCTGACTTAAACATAGTACTTCTTAAGATGTATGCTGTTGATGGGTTCATCAAACAGGTCTCCTTCTGGCGTTGATAACTTGTATGCTCTAGAGCCGTAGACTGCAATAACCACGTAAGGGCCTAGCCAATTTGGTTCAAATTTTCCTTTCTTTTCTCGGTCGTGTTGATTTCGTGGGTTCTCTTTCAAAACTAGATCCCCCACCTGGAAGGTACATGGATTTACTTTATGATTATAGCTTCGAGACATCATCTGCTGGTATGCCTTCAAATGGTCAGCTGCTCTTTGTCGCTTTTCATCTAGAAGTTATAACTCTTGTAGTCGGGAAACTCTGTATTCCTCATCTGTTATGAGACCTTTCAGTGATACTCTTAAAGAAGGTATTTCTACCTCTAAAGGCAATATGGCTTCTGCTCCATAGACGAGGGCAAAAGGCGTTGCTCCTGTTGGCGTTCGAACACTAGTTCGGTAAGCCCACAAGGCGGGATTGAGTTGAACATGCCAATCCTTCCTTGAGTCATTGACAATTTTCTTCAAGATCTTTAGGATAGTCTTGTTTGAGGCCTCTGCTTGGCCATTCCCTTGAGGATAGTAAGGCATGGAATATCTGTGCTGAATATGGAATCTTTCACAAAGTTCATCAACATCCTGATTTTTGAATGGTCGACCATTATCTGTAATAATGGCATTAGGAATACCATATCGACAAATAATGTAGTTGAGTATGAAGGATGAGATTTGTTTTCCAGTGACTTTAGAGAGAGGTATTGCCTCAATCCACTTAGTGAAATATTCTGTCGCTATGATAATGAACTTATGCCCATTTGAAGAAGAAGGATGAATTTTTCCCACTAGATCTAACCCCCATTGAGAGAATGGCCAGGTGGGTGTAAATGAATGAAGTTCTTGCGCAGGAGCATGAATAAGATTCCCATGAATCTGACATTTTGAGCATGTTTTAACAAAAGTGAATGATTCCCTTTCCATTGTAGGCCAGTAGTAGCCCATTCTAATCAATTTCTTGGATAAGGTTAGTCCACTCGAATGAGTACCACAAATGCCCCCATGAATTTCTTGTAAAGCTTTGTTAGATTCGTCCCATTCAAGACATCGAAGTAAAGTACCATCAAGACCATGATGATAAAGGGTATTAGCGATGAGGGTATATCGAGAGGATTGTTGGATAAAGTTACGCTTTTGGTTGCGGGATAAGTCAGGTGGTAAAGTGTCATCTTTTAGGTAGGTATAAATCTTACCATACCAGGGTGAATCGGATCCTACTAGGTGGCAGATAATTTGGCTTTCGGGTGTGTCATAGGCAGGTGTAAATAATTGTTCCACCAAAAATTCATAGCGAGTCTATTTTTCTAATAGTTGTAGCAATGAGGTGATCGTGGCCATAGCGTCAGCCGCTTTATTGTCAATCCTTGGAATTTGTGTGAACTGAATGTCCACAAAGTACTTTTTGAAGCCATCAATCATCTTCTTGTATGGTAACAACTTGTCATCTTTAGTCTGATAGTCATTATTGATTTGATTAATGACTAACTGTGAGTCGCCATAAACTTGTAGCTCTGTAATCCTCCATTCCAATGCTGTCTTTAATCCAGTGATTAGTGCTTCATATTCGGCTATGTTATTGGTGCATGGAAACATTAGCCTATAAGACCGAGGAATGGTATGTCCTTGAGGGGTGACAAAGAGAATGCCTGCCCCCAATCCATGTTGAGTAAAAGAACCATCAAAGTATAAGGACCATAACTGCTTATAGTCTGTCAAGAAAACATCAGCATCTGGAAACTCAATGTGTAAGGGGTGCGCTGTTTGTAGTGGAGCATCTACTAGTTGATCTGCAATAACTTGTCCTTTGATTGCTTTGCGATCAACATAGTGGATGTCAAACTCACTCAAAATCATGACCCATTTTGCTAACCTTCCTGTTAGTGATGCTTTACTTAGTAGGTATTTGAGTGGATCAATTTTTGAAACAAGATTAATTGTATGAGTTAGCATGTAATGTCAGAATTTCTGTGAAGCGAAGACGACTGCTAAACAAGCCTTCTCAATGAAAGTGTAATTAAGCTCATGACTTGTCAATGTTCTGCTAATGTAATAGATGGCACGTTCCTTCCCTTCATGGTCTTCCTACGCTAATAATGCTCCCAAGGATGTCTCAGTTGTAGCAATATACAGGATCAATGGTTTGTCCAGATTGGGTGGAACGAGAACTAGTGGGTTCATCAGGTACTGTTTGATTTGTTGAAATGCCATTTGACATTTATCATCCCATCTAAAAGGAACATTTTTATGTAGGAGATGTGTGAATGGTAGACTTTTGTCGGCCAATTGTGCAATGAATCTTCTGATGGACTGTAGTCACCCTTGTAATGACCTCAATTGACTGATGTTCTTAAGAGGAGGCATCTGCATGATTGCCTAAACTTTTGCAGGATCTACTTCAATTCCTTTTTCTGAAACAATATATCCTAGCAGCTTTCCAGATGTGACCCCAAAAACACATTTCTTAGGATTTAGGTGAACTTTGAATTTCTCCAATCTGGTGAATATTTTAGACAGTATTTCCAAGTGCCCTTCTCTGGTGTGTGATTTTTCCAATATGTCATCTACATAATCCTCCATGAATGTGTGCATCATGTCATGAAAGATCATGGTCGTAGCTCTTTGATAAGTAGCTCCAACATTCTTTAAGCCGAAAGGCATGACATTCCAACAATATGTTCCCCATGGGCAAGTGAAAGTTGTTTTCTCTTGGTCTTCTGGTGCAATCTTGATTTGGTTGTAACCAGAGAAACCATCCATTAATGAGTACATGGCATGGCCTGCTGTCAAGTCAACTATAGTGTCGATGCTCGGAAGCGGAAAGTCATCCTTTGGGAAAGCTTTGTTAAGATCTCTGAAATCAGTGCATACTCTTACACGTTTTTCTGGTTTTGCTACTGGTACAATGTTGGAGATCCATTTTGCATAGGCAATTGGTCTTATAAAACCTGCATCTAGGAGCTTCTTAAGTTCTTCTTTAACCAGTAGTGCTACATGAGGATTCATCTTTCTGAGCTTTTGTTTTACTGGTTTAACTCCTGGTTTGATAGATAAATGATGCATAATGAGATCAGGATCAAGGCCTGGCATGTCTGCATATGACCAAGCAAAATTAACTTGATTTTCTTTGAGAAAGTTCATGAATTCTAGGATTTCTTTATCTGTCATTGATTCAGCTAGCTGTAAAATCCTTGGATTGTCTGTAGTTGCAATATTGATTTCCTTAGTAGGTTCGATCAAGATGGGCGATCGCTCATGATAGTGCTCCGGGAGAGTGTCAAGTGTCCCATCAGCTGGTGCCTTAAAAAGGTTTTCACCATCTGATACGCTCTTTATTTTATCTTTTGCTTGATCTAGTACTGCCATATTCTGGTTTTCACCACTAGATCATTTTTCTTTATTTTCATTTTTGCAGCTAGGAGACTTGACACTCTCCTAATTAAAGAATTCATACCGAAAATAGCTAGTGGAACAATTATCGACACCTTCAGTGGAAAGGAAGTTTATGATAGCTTCATCATTGGGAAAAATAGGTATATCAATAGGTTCGGTCAGACCCCAGTCAATGAGATCAGGGTGAATTAAAGGTAACATGTCATTTGGTTTTGTGAAATCGGCGATAGTTAGGGTCAAGACAGAGTTAACTATAGGATCCGAGGTATGAGGTTGGTCAATGATGGTACTATTCTCCTGATATTCTTGTTCGTTAAAATCTGACTCAGTATCACTAGACTCATAGTTGCGTTGTGGTTCAGATTCTTGTGGTTGGGATCCTGAACCTTCTCCTTTGATTAAAGTGGGCGTATACTTGTGTATGACATCTACCTCTTTGTCCCTCCAAAATTCATTATTGTGGATGATATCCCATTCATATTCAGCAGAATCGGTATCAGAATTATTTTCTATTGAATTCAGGATTGATGCCAAACATGTCTCTTTCTTATCAGAACCTTCTTGTAGTGTAAAAATATTACCTTGTGACTGTTTAGATTGGGTAGCATCATAGCCTATTCCAGTTTTATCATATGCAGCGAGCCCTGGGAGATGGATAGGCTCAACTACGCCTTCTTTCCTTTTTCCAAGAGGACCATTGTCATATCCCATCTTTTGCATGATGGAATATCCTTTTCCATATTGATCTGTTGGTAAGGTGACATTTAGAACTGCTTCTTCTTCATCCTTATAAAGCCAATCTAGAATCGCTGTATCCTCATAATCTCCCATGGGAAACTTTTCTTTGACAAATTGTCCATTGAACTTGGTAGTGGGCTCTGTTTGTATTTGTGCTGATGTTAATGCTACTGATATTTGTTGTTGTGTAATAGAAGGCTTTCCATGTGATTTAGGAGATGTAGGTAGATTAGCAAGACAAAGGGAATATTCCCCAACTCCGCTTTCCTTGAACTGCAGTTTCTTGTCAAAGCTTTTGGCTAATTGACTGATTTGTGTATTATGCTTAGGAGAAGTATCAGCAAGTGCTTCTTGATTATTTGGAACCAAAGTATCCTGATGAGCTTTGATATTGGCACAAGTTTGGGTGTTTGAATTATCAGCTGGTATAGTGATTTCCTGTCTGTCATATGGAAACTTAAGACATTGATGGTAAGTGGACGGAACAGCTTGCATTTCATGGATCCAAGGACGACCCAACAAGATGTTGTATGCAAGATCTCGATCTAAAACTTGACAAAAGGTATTTTTGATAGCAGGTCCCACTCTAATTGGTAGCATGATTAGACCTTTTGATGTTCTCTCCTCATCATCATAGGCTTTAATGGTAATCTTCCTTCTAGGATCAATGGAGTCTTCTGCAAATCCTAATGCTTGAACCACCTTCAAGGTACATATATTTAGACCGGCCCCTCCATCTATTAGAACACGTTTAACACGGAATTTATGGATCATGACCTCTAAGTATAAAGATGAATTGTGGGGATGGGTCATGGAAACATCATCTTTGTCGGAAAATGAGAGACATGTAGGTGAGGAAAAATGTCCTACCATGGCTTGAAATCGGTTCACATCCAAATCTGTGGATACAGTCGTCTCAAAAAGGGATTTTTCTAAAATTTCCTTGTGTGCGGGGGAAATCTTCAGGAGTTCAAAAATGGAAATTTGAGCCGGAGTTTTTCGAAGTTGGTGAACTAAGTCATATTGCTGTTGAGGGAAGGTCTCAGTGGATTTTGAAGAGGTACCCTTTAAGATAACTTTAGCTTGGGCTCTCGTTGTGACATTTACTTTTCCATTGTCTACTTTCTCTTTAATTTTTATAACATTGACTCGCTCATCGTCTGTATAGAGGTGACGGATTACATTGTCATCAATTTGATTCACATTTTTATCAAAAGACTCTCCCTTTTGATAATTTGGTAGAGGATTGCGAAATGCTTGGTGATCTTCATTGGATTTCTGTTGTCCTTCTACTGTGATAATTCCCTTGTCAATGAGATCTTGAATAGAATGTTTCAAAGCATGAAATTGGTTTGTATGATGACCTCTGCACCTATGATAGTCACAAAAATAAGCCTCATTCCATGATGGAGGTTTTATACTAGGTTCATAATTGCGTTGCGGTGGTAACGTAAGGACATTTTTTTCCATAACCTCTTTGAAAGCTGATTCCAAGGGTTGTCCTAGTGGAGTGAAAGTTCTTCTATTGGAGAAGAATGGAAAACATTGTGGGTTTGTGTTTGAAGTATTCCCTAAGGTGTTGTTGTTTCCTCGATAGTTTTGGTTGTTGATAGTCCCCTGATTGTTGTGCGTTGGAGGGGGGTGATTGTTTCCTTGATTCGTGACTGAATTGACATTGTTGTAATTATTGTGCCGAGTCACATTGGGAGCACTTAGAACAAATGGCTTAGATGTGACATGATTTGCGTCAACAACACCGTCGTTTACAATGTTTTTGTTGTGAGTCCAAAATTTAGATTTTTCTTGATTGTTGTAATGGTTAGATGAGCTAGGGTTGTCCCTATCAAGTTTTATTGTCCCTCTTTTGACCAAAGCACTTTTGATGGTGATGGCATCCTCATTCAATTTCTCAAAGGAAGGTGGACAGTGTAGATTTAAATGATAGCTCATTTTTGAGTTGAGGCTATTGATGAAAGTAACCATTTTCTCCTTTTCAGGGACATGATGGGGGTACCTAGTGAACATTCTCCTCCATCTTTGAAGAAGGGTAGTGAAAGATTCCCCAGGTTTTTGTGCAACTTTGAAAAGATCAATCATGGTGATCTGGTGTTGAATGTTGTAGGAGTATTGTGTTATAAATAAATTTATCAATTCCTCAAATGTTCGAACAGGAGGTGTAATCTTAGATAACCATTCCATAGAGTTGACTCCAAGGCTTCGAGGAAATAATCGCAATAAATATGTATCCTCGTGGGCAAATTCCAATGTCATGTTTCGGAAGTCTCTAACATGGTCAACTGGGTCTAATTTTCCATTATAACGATCAAATTTGGGAGTTTCATAGTGTTTAGGAAATGGAATCATGTTGAGACTTCTATCAAAAAGGTAAGGACATATGTCATCCAAAGTGTATTTCTTGGTTGCGGTTCCTCCTCATAATTCTTTGAGTTCTCCCTGCATTTCTCTAAACTCTTTTTCTAAGGAGGTGAATTTAGATAGGGATGGCTCTTCTTCTGTGGTTTTTAATTTCTCAGTGTCAAAGTCTTTAGGAAATTTAGCTCCTTGATCTACTAAGAAAAGAAAATACTTCTCTTTGTCACGTTGTATAATCTGTTCAAGGATTTTAAGAAACTTGGGATTCTGTTCCGCCTCTTTAAGTTGAAGTTCTTCCTCTTGCTCATCATCACTATCTGCGGGAGTTTTGTTCCTGTTTGTGTTCTTAAGCAACGAATCTTCCCCTCTATCAGCCATATTGTTGTCACCGAAAAGGGGATTGCGACTCACACTAAAAAGAGGACTATCACGTTCACCTTCTTCTTGAATGTTGTGTGTGGAAGTTTCTTGTAGAGATGTTTCTCCTAGCCTGTTGTGTTGAGATCTTGTAAAAACAGGCATATGTAAGAAATCCTCGGATATGATCAAAGGTTACTGAAGGATTTGATTAGGACGCGTTGAATATTCAATTGAAGATTGTGGTATATTCTCAAACTCAAGAGGTTGATTAAGATTGTGACGTTGAGACAATGCTAATCTTTGATAATAGGCTTGGGTAGCCAAAGGTTCTACAGCATAATCGTCGGTGAATCCCCTAATGTAGTCTTGGTATCTATGGAGGAATGTGCGATAATGGAGCAAGACGTCTCGGCTCTTATACAGAAATTCTCTGCGATCTAAAGTCTTTTTGTAACTTAAATTTGTTTTGGGATTCTTGATCCTATTGAAAACTAATTTCTTGGTGAACTTGGTTGATTTCCACTTTCTCAACATGGGAGTAAAATCTTAGAGATGCAGGTCTGTGACAGAAACCTAAAAGCGCTATTTTGTTTCCTAAATGCGCTATAGAAAAAGGTAAGTGCACTGGAGAAAGAGTCAAATGCGTTGCAGAATACCTTAGATGCGCAGAAACAGAGCACATATGTGCAGCAGAATACCCTAAATGCGCCGAAACAGAACAAAGATGTGCCAGAATAGAATTTAAATGCGCTACAGTTTTCCCTAGATGTGCTAAAACAATTTTTCTAAGGACAGTTTTGACCAGTTTTCAGCTGAAATTTGTCATGTTCATTCTTGGATGATCCTTTATCTGAATTAATGTTTTGAAAGCACAACAAACAATTTGATTTAAGTTGATTTGTAACCAAGCACAGAATAAGACAAGCACAACCTATGTTAGGCCAGGACAATATCCGCTAGACTCCACGTGGGTTTCCCCAACCGCATACCAGTAGCGTGTGAATCCAGAAGCTTGGCTGCACGGGCTCCCCCTTACAGTGCACTCTTTTCTCAAGCCAACCAAGCTTCCAACCCCCATGAAACTCCCATGGCGAGCTGATCACCTCTACTATGGACTGCGAAAGTGTGGAAGGCTTCACACCGACTGGTGCTGGACTAGCAGATAGAAGGTTTTTGGCTTTCTAAACAATGGTTTTTAGTTCGGGACCCTCGTTCGAGTGGCCATACATGGGGCAAGAGATTAATCACCATTAAGGTGGCACTCCAGCCTGAAGAGGTTAAGCTCAACAGGGTTTAAGGGAGTACAACTCCGTCCGTATGACACATCAGCACAAGCAATCTTAGGTTTTCCCTTAAGATTTACATTTATATACCGGTCGGGGGTAGCTTGGCCTTAGCTCTGTCGCCGGTTTGAGTCGTTCCTTAAGGTGAGTACTTTTTCCCTTAAGGCAGGCCCAATTTCTAGAGTCAATAACTATTTCTCTTGCACCCAGGATCGCACAAGTGCGCAAGGGGAGAGGATACTTCAATTATTGAGTCAGGGTTACACAGGGAAAAGTGGGTCTGGTTTTCTGATCACCTAGTTTGCACAGGGTGAGAGCATAATCACCTACCACTTTCAAGCACAGTCAATAAGAGTAAACAAGTTCATTTTATGTGCACCAAAATCAAAAGTGATTTATTCTAAGTGAAGATTTCGCTTCACAACAGACATGGGGTTCGTTTTAACTGCATGATAAAGGTGTGGTGGCTACCCTAGATTGATTCATTTTAAAGACCCAGCAAAAGAAATGAAAAAAATTCTGTCTGCGGAAGACGTCAGACTCAGAATCTCGGTTACAATTTAGATGTGAAGCTCTGTCCCCCAGATGCGCAGAAACATGGACTAGATGTGCAACTCTGTTACTTGAATGCGCTAAAAAAAAATACAAATGCACCGCTCTGTTACCCAGATGCGCGAAAACAGAACCTAGATGCGCTATTCTAAATACAGAATTTTTTTTTTAAAGATTTTTTGAAACATAAAAGATGCGCTAACTTATTTCCTATATGCGCTAACTAAATGCCTAGATGCGCTGCAGAAAGTGACAGATGCGCTACTCTGTTTCCCGGATGCACCGTAGAAATTCCCAGATGCGCCGAAACAGTCTTTAGATGCGCCGAAATACCTGCAAAATTAAAAAATTTTGAATCTTCTCGATGTGCTGCCGAATGCCAGAAAATCTGTGAGCAAACCTGCAAGAAAAACCTACAAGAAAGAAATCTAAAATAGGGGCATAGGCCCCACGGTGGGCGCCATTTAATGGGTGTATGAAAATTAGATGTGTAAATGAATTAAAATTAACCGTTTAAACACACCAATAAGACATTTAATAAAACAGAATATAAAAGGAGTCAAAGAAGTGCAAACTCTATTCTGCTTCCATTGTCATCCTATTGTCCTCTATCTTTAGTGTTTTTGTCGATTCCAGCTTTGTGTTCTCAGATCGTAGGCTAGGCTCAACAAACTGTCTTCCTAAAGAACGAGATTTCGGCTATGATGTAGATGCATGATTAAACTATGATGATGATTTGAGCTAAGAAACTTGAAATAAACATGATATGAAATTAAAGTGCTAATGAACTAAATGCATGAATTCTAATTAATTGCTTATTACCAATGCTTGGATTCACACAAGTATTTATAGATTTTTCAAATGATTTTGATTGGCTATCTTGATTAACGGTTGTGATAATTCCTGGCAGATCGAACGGTCGAAGATGGAAGAAATTGAAGAGAAAATAGAAGAAAACCTGAAAACAAGATTTTTCCATTTTTATGAAAGAGGAAAAAGAAGAGAAGATAAGAATAAAAGAAAGATTAAAAGCTAATAAATAAATGAATTTAAAAAATTCAATTATTTATTTGTGGATGACATTCAACTTTTCTTAATTAAATAAAATATTTAATTAAGCTTTTAAAAGTAGAAGAAAACTTGTGGTGAGAAAAGAGCTTTAATCAGTTTTATTGAAAAAAACATAATATCTCATAATTAAATAAAATATTTAATTATGATATGAGAAGATTGCACAATTAAATAAAATACCTAATTGTGATTTAGAAAGAAAGCATAAGATATTTTTAATTAAATAAGATTTATTTAATTAAATCACTTTTATGAAATTAATTAAATGAAGCATTTAATTAATTAGAAGAAGAATTGAAAATAGAAGAAAGAGAAATATTTAAACTTAATTAAATCAAAAGATTTAATTTAAATTCAAACAATGATAATTAATTTAAATAAATAGAATGTATTTATTTAATTAATTAAGTGGACATATTAAAATAATTAAATAAAATAAATTTATTTAATTACGAAAGAAGAATAAGATGAATGAACAATATAATTAAATTAATTAAATTTAATCATATGTAGAGGATTTTAGAAAAATTAATTAAATAATAAATATTTAATTAATTGCCAGGATTATAGACATGACCATTTTTATGCGTATACACTTATAAATATCTTCACCTCCTTTAATTATGTATATATTATTATTATATTCATACATCATTGATGCCAATGCATCTATCAACAACATGAATTCAACTAGGGTACATTAGACCCAAACACACACTAAGAAGATCAAATAACAAAACTTCAACAAATAACTATTCATTTCACCAATTTCACTTATCAACTCAACAATTTACTTAATTTCCCTTAGCCATTCACAAGGATATCAATCATCCATTCCACAAAATTAGTATTCTACACTCTTGTCAGACTCAAATATATCTTTACCATCTCAAAATTTGATTAAGTAAACAAAACCATTCATCTCTTTCACTATTCATTCTTTCAACTTGTCTCAATAAGGCAATGGACAAACAATCTCCACAACAGGCTTTCAGACTTTTACCAGACCATTCAATATCAATACCTATCAGAAACAAACCATCTAGACTACCATGTAACACTATTTTACTCTTTATTCCACAAGGCAAAGTAACCACCATCAATCATTCATGCTACAAACATTTATTGAGATCTCCAAGGCATTTCATAAATCATGTTTCTGATTAAAATAAACCATTACCTACTTTCCAAGCAGTTTTCCATTCAGACTTACTATCTTTTTGTAGTCATGACTGCATTATGCACCATGGTTCCATAGTAACCAAAACATCAAATCAACAAGTTAGTCTCTAGATCTTTCCAAAATCATTGTAACATCTTGGACAACATCATTGAGAAAAGATCCAACCAAATTCCATCACACAATGTTGTTTATGTAGAATCACATCTTATTATAGTCAATACACAAATTTTCTAGTAGCATTGCCACATAGCCAAATTAGGTATTCCAACCATTCTACATTGGATCTCCATGAACTATATATAGTTTTAAGAACCGATTTTATCCACATTTAACATACCTCAACATAAACCACTATTGGTTTGAAAGAAAAACTTAGATCAATTGACTATTCTATTGAATCAAGCCCCAAATAGGCCATTTTATCAAAGAAAGTTGTCTTAGAACACCACCAAAACACCCAATAACTAAAAAATATATATTTTTCTATCACAAAACTTAAGATTCAACAATATTTTTGGATTGACAGGCCCAATAAATTATTGAATAATAAATCCCTTACATAAACCGTTAACAATGCCCAACAAATGAGGGTTTGAAGAGAAATTACATTTTAATCCTCCAAATACTCTATCACTACCTCACACCAGTTCAAATATGTTTGCATATGTAGTCTAGGCCTTGAAAAATCTTTGAATACTTCATTTTCTTCAAAACACCACTTGGAGCCATCCCTTTTCATAAGAAAACTCAGAAATTTTAACTAGAGCAACATCTACACTTTGCCAATATGCCTGTTCCTACCCTACCAACACACACACAATGAAAACACTCAAATATATTCCATTCCACCAATTCACAAACCTTCCATCAGTGGAATGGTTGCACACACTCTCCTTAGACTCTCAAACCCTTATTCTGGGTTTACAGACAAATTTACAAAAAGAAGATACAAATAGATGGAAAATTCAACAGAACCCCTCCAAGATGGATTTAAAAGAAAAAAACCTCACTAAACTACTACTCCTAATAATTATTAAAGCCCCGAGAGTCAATACAAGACGTACAAAGGCTTAAAACCAATAATAAAAGCTCTATTTTGGTAGAGCAGGGTATCCTTTATTTAAATTTGTTCAAATATACAAAACTACTCCTCAATCCTCACCTCTACAAGCCTTAAATAGATGTTTCTATTAGAATTATTGATTTATTAATTAATTACAACCACCTTGACAACTTGATTTGAAATGGTGACCCTTCTTCTATGTGTAATTTTGCATTTTTTTCACTTTTGCATTTTTTTTTACATTATTGACAACATTTTATGACTTAACCTCACCTAGAGACCTTTTTTTGATGACACAAATACATTGAAATGACTTGACCATGACCTTATTACATGTATTCCTTGATGACAATTCAAATTTTCCAAATTTGACTAATGGAGACATATAATGAACAAAGTGCTCCTGCACCATACAACCAACCAACAAAATCTTTCCAAGTCCCTTGGAAACTTGTTGCATCAACTTTGCTTGTATCTACAAAAAAAATTCAAATCTTCCTTTAAACTACTTCCTCTCTCTGAATCTTGAATCTTTCTCTTGTCTTTGTCTTGGTTCCATCTTTGGCCTTCAACTTTTTTTTCACCATCATCTTCACTTTGTATTTGCCATCTATCTTCATCTCTATCTTCTCTTGCCTCTCTCCTTTCTCTTTTTTCTTCAGGTTCACAATCACTTTTCTCGCTTAAAAAGGACATAGGACTTCCCTTTCACCACTCTCAAATTTCCATCCACTTTTCCTCAACCAAGGACATAGAACTGTCCTTGCAAACTTTCCTCTTTCTTTCATAATTCATCCTTGACCTTCTCTAACCAATCACCTATTCATCTTCTCAACTAATCCCATCAGTGGAGTACTCTCCAGGCTGTAAACTCAAGTGCTTCTTCATAAAGGTATCCATCTATTTCTTACTGCAACACAACACCAACTCAATAACTCAACAAACCAAGCAAGTTCCTCCTTGCTTCAAACTTCTCTTAATTTTCTTCTACCTTTTCTTGGTAGCAACCAAGTTATCTTCTCAACTTGCACAAAATCACACAAACTCACAAATTCTTTCTGCAACTTAGATGGATCAAGCATCTACAACCAAACTAAACAACTCAACAAACCATCTATCAAGAAAAAATTAACCAACTTATCAGAATCAACCAGCTCTGATACCAATTGATGTAAAAGTATCTATCAACAATATGAATTCAACTAGGGTACATTAGACCCAAACACACACTAAGAAGATCAAATTACAAAACTTCAACGAATAACTATTTATTTCACCAATTTCACTTATCAACTCAACAAATTCCTCAATTTCCCTTAGCCATTCACAAGGCTATCAATCAACCATTCCACAAAATTAGTATTCTACACTCTTGTCAGACTCAAATACATCTTTACCATCTCAAAATCTAATTAAGTAAATGAAACAATTCATCTCTTTCACTATTCATTCTTTCAACTTGTCTAAATAAGGCAATGGACAAACAATCTTCACAACATGCTTTCAAACTTTTACGAGACCATTCAATATCAATCCTTGTCAGAAACAAACCATCTAGACTACCATGTAACACTATTTTACTCTTTATTCCACAAGGAAAAGTAACCACCATCAATCATTCATGCTACAAACATTTATTGAGATCTCCAAGGAATTTCATACATCATGTTTTTGATTAAAATAAACCATTACCTACTTTCCAAGCAATGTTCCATTCAGACTTACTATCTTTTTACAGTCATGACTCCATTATGCACCATGGTTCCATAGTAACCAAAACATCAAATCAACAAGTTAGTCTCTAGATCTTTCCAAAATCATTGTAACATCTTGGACAACATCATTAAGACAAGATCCAACCAAATTCCATCACATAATGCTGTTTATGTTGAATCACATCTTATTACAGTAAACACATGAATTTTCTAGTAGCATTGCCACATAGCCAAATTAGGTATTCCAACCATTCTACATTTGATCTCAATGAACTATATATAGTTTTGAGAACCCATTTTATCCACATTTAACATAATTCAACATCAACCCCTATTGGTTTGAAAGAAAAACTTAGATCAATTGACTATCCTATTGAATCAAGCCCCAAATAGGCCATTTTATCAAAGAAAGTTGTCTTAGAACACCACCAAAACACCCAATAACTAAAAAACATCTTAGTTTGTGTCACGAAAATTAAGATTCAACAATATTTTTGGATTGAAAGGCCCAATAAATTATTAAATAATAAATCCCTTACACAAACCATTAACAATGCCCAACAAATGAGGGTTTGAAGAGAAATTACATTTTAATCCTCCAAATACTCTACCACTACCTCAAACTAGTTGGAATATGTCTGCATATGTAGTCTAGGCCTTCAAAAATCTTTCAATACTTCATTTTCTTCAAAACACCACTTAGAGCCATGTCTTTTCATAAGAAAACACATAAATATTAACTGGAGCAACATCTACACTTTGCCAATATGCCTTTTCCTACCCTTCCAATGCACACACAATGAAAAACACTCAAAGATCTTCCATTCCACCAGTTCAAAAACCTTCCATCAGTGGAATGGTTCCACACACTCTCCTTAGACTCTCAAACCCTTATTCTGGGTTTATAGACAAATTTAAAAAAAGAAGATACAAATAGATGGAAAATTCAATAGAACCCCTCCAAGATGGATTTAAAAGAAAAAAAACTCACTAAACTACTATTGCTAATAACTATTAAAATCTTGAGATTCAGTACAAGATGTACAAAGGCTTAAAACCAATAATAAAAGCTCTATTTTGGTAGAGTAGGGTGTCCTTTATTCAAATTTGTTCAAAAATACAAAACTACTCCTTAATGCTCACCTCTACATGTAAGGAAAGTAGAGGTGTGGAAGCAACTTTCCTAATGTCAAAACCATAGGGAAGTAAGCAGACAATACTTTTAATTTCAAATTACAATCGAATTAAGACACACATGAAATATTTATAGAAACAAAGAAGATACTCAAAGACAATGAACAACAGATTTATGTGGGAAACCCTTTCGAGAAAAAACCCACCACACCAAGCTGAATCTCTTTGTATTACAGTAACAAAAATTACATAAAATGTAGAGATACAACTCTTTGGTATCAATTCATAGTAGCCTCATTCACTATTCATTCTCTTACAGAAAATTCTCTAAAGAATCTGATTCAACATTCAACTCAGAATGCTCTCCTTTAAATCTTATCACATTCTAATTTTTACCTTCTGATCATCGTTATCCACCATTACCCATCACAGATAATTTCCTTGCAAGCAATTGATTTTTCCTTGCATGCTGTTCAGCTCTAGCATTGCAACTATTGCAAAAATCTAACCACCAACCATTTGAAATTCGCTTCCTTTGATTGGTCTAGGAGATGCCACATATGATGGTCAAATGGTCAAGGGCGTTCAACCTGTGTTGGCATGTCGGTGAGACACTAACCGTGTCTCCCTGATGCCAACACAACCAACATTCAATATCGTCGTAGGTTCCACTAGTCGGCAAGACGAAATAGCGAACGCCATGAGTCATACCTAATCCACTGATAACCATTTCATTCCTATCAAAAAGAGTTTCCTCATTGGCAAGACTCATATCAATGCTCACAAGTTACATCAATTTCAACTTTTCCATCAGTAATAATTTTCCATTCGCCAAGAGGTTCTGCTGAGTCTCCTCAAGTTTCACCAAAGCACCTAACAGTCAGCAAGACATTCATCTTTTTCCAAGAACTTTCACTGAGCACTCATGTCTTATCGAGTCGGCAAGACATTTGACCTTCGCCAAGACCTTTCACCGAGTCTTCATGTTGTTCCAATGCATCCATGAGTTGGTGAGACTTATCGCTTTCACCAGGACTTCATACTAAGTGCCCCAATCACCAATCAACAAGACTTATGTCTTTCACCGAGACCTCACATTGAGCAACCAAGTGTTATTGAGTCAGAAAGAGTTTTGACCTTCGCTGAGACCTTTCACCGAGCGCTCATGTCTTACCAAGTTAGCAAGACATTTGACCTTCGCCAAGACCTCATAACAAAATCTTTGTGTCACCGCGAAGACCCCCAAGAGTATCCCCATCGGCGAGACATTCCATTATCGCTGGGACTTCATACTGAGTGATCAAGTCACCCTGAAGCCCGATAAGAACATACTATCGGCCAGAGGTCTCCATTCGACAAAAGGTCATAGTGAATGCTTCTTGTTAGAATGATAGTTCATTCAGCAAGACCGAAACCAAGTCATAGTGACTATGACTTTTCAACAAGATTCATAACAGCTTGTCGGCTAGACATGATTAATGTCACATGAACTTTTCCCTCCAGGAGTTACATGTCAGTATGGATTGAGGCAAATATTCCAACAATCTCCCACTTGACGAAGATCTTACTGACACCTCCAGAGCATAATCAAACTACTGAAATTCATGGGCCAAGAGGCCCATTGAACTGACACACCACCTGTATTTTTCTGTGCTCACAAGCTTTGTTAATGCATCTACAACATTCTCCAGAGTATCCACTTTCTCCAAAGAGACCTTCCCATCCTCCACCATATCCCATACAAAATGATACTGTACATCTATATGTTTCATCCTGGCATGGAAAGTAGGATTTTTTGCCAAACATATAGCACTCTGACTGTTAGAACACAAACATTTTATCCAGATTGCTTCTTTACAGGCATGTGTAGCTACCATGTATTCTACCTCTGTAGTGGACAAAGCGACTACAGCCTACTACTTGCTCATCCAACTCATTGCACCACCATTCATCATGAAAACATAT
Organism: Sequoia sempervirens; assembly: GCA_007258455.2. Taxonomy (NCBI): domain Eukaryota; kingdom Viridiplantae; phylum Streptophyta; class Pinopsida; order Cupressales; family Cupressaceae; genus Sequoia; species Sequoia sempervirens. The sequence continues at coordinate 308,333,036 of VDFB02281492.1, forward strand.
CCACTAGTGGATCTCCTACTGTCAATGTCCCCTTACCAATCAGAATCCACATAACCTTGAATGTTGAGAGTCCTCTGTGATTCAACCAAGTTGCCATGGTAACATAGAGAATATTCTAAATTCCCCTTTAGATATCTAAACACTCTCTTCATAGCATCCCAATGTGTCCTTCCAGGATTTTCCATAAAACAACTAAGAACTCCCACTACTTGGGCAATGTCTAGCCTTGTACAGACCATTACATACATAAGGCTACTAATTGCACTAGCATATGGCACATTGGTCATGTCCTCCATCTCAGTAGGAGATTTTGGACAATCCTCAATAGATAGCTTTGTTCCCTACATAATTGGAACAACTAGTTGCTTGCAATCAGTCATACAAAATCTCTCTAGAACAGTCATGATATACTTACTCTGACTGAGCCAAAGTTTTTTATTCTTCCTGTTCATGGTTATTTCCATTCCTAGAATATACCCTGTTGCACCAAGATCTTTCATTTCAAACTTTGTAGACAACTGAGACTTAAGATCAGAAATAATTAGCTTACTATTACCTATGAACAACATATCATCAACATAGAGAGCAATAATAAGAACTTGATCACTTTTAGCTTTGTAATACACACAATGATCAGATTTTGATCTTACAAATCCCAATGAAAAAAAAATGTCAAAATTTTGGTGCCACATTCTAGGAGACTATTTTAATCCATACAAATATTTCTTCAACTTGCAAACCAATTTTTCTTTACCTTTCTCCACAAAGTGCTCAGGCTAGGACATATAAATTTCTTCTTCAAGATCACCATGAAGAAACGCTGTCTTCACATCCATCTGTTCAATCTCTAAGTCATACACTGATGCAAGTGACAAAAGAAATCTAATAGATGTTAGCTTAGCTACAAGAGATTAGATTTCTCCATAATCTAATAGATGTTAGCTTAGCTACAAGGGAATAACCTTTTGCAACCAGCCTCGCTTTATATTTTTCTATACTGCCATCAAGACCAGTTTTTTTTTTAAACACCCATTTGCAGCCCACAACTTTTCTGCCTTTAGGCAATGGAACCAAACTCTAGGTATCATTCTTTTCTAATGATGGCATTTCTTCATTTATGGCTTCCAACCAAGAGTTTGAATCAGACATTTTAAATGCCTCTTTCACAGTCCTAGGTTCATTAGTGCTAGAAATTAAAGCATAGGTACAAGTAGACTCTATCAAAGAAAACCCATACCTATCAGGTCGCTTTCTTTCATGAGTTGACCTCCTCACAGGCTGAGGCTGAGGTGGTTCTTCATATTTTTTAGAACTTTCAGAGCTACTTGAGCTTTCCTCTGTATCAGGAATATTTTGATTTTCCAATTCCTGTTTATCTGGTGTCGGAGGAATTTCTACTCCATCCTTTTCATTTTTTGATTTCTTCTTTGACTACAGATCCAATGTAGAAGGCTTCAACTCACGAAAGATAACGCTTCTATTGTACAAAACCTTCTTAGTCTCAGGGTTCCAAAACTTGTATCCTTTTATGCCAGCACTATAGCAAATAAAAATACACTTTACAACTTTGTTTTCCAACTTGGATCTTTTTTCAAATGGCACATATGCATATGCCTCATAGCCAAAGACACAAATATGTTTCAGAGAGGGATTCTTTCTAGACCATGCTTCCAAAGGCATCTTCTTAACAAGAGTAGAGTTAGGAGAAATATTTACCAAGTAACATGTTGTAGAGATTGCTTCAGCCCAAAAATTCTCCTCCAAACCAGCACTGCTCAGCATACTTCATGCTCTTTCCATTACTATCCTATTGAACCTTTCAGCAGCTCCATTTTGTTGTGGAGTGTAAGGTGTAGTCTTATGTCTTTTAATCCCATGATCCTTATAGTACCTTTCAAATTCATCTGAACAAAACTCACCACCATTGTCAGTCCTTAAACATTTTATTTTTCTACCAGTCTGATTTTCATCAAGGTTTTTAAATTCCTTAAACTCACTAAACACTTCTGATTTAATTTTCAAAAAATATACAAATGTTCTTCTTGAATAATCATCAATAAATGATACATAGTATCTTGATTTAGATAGAGAAGGAACATTCACTAGACCAAAAACATCAAAATGAATATAATCAAGCAAACCAGAAGATTTGTGAGGACTGGAATAAAATAAAACATGGTGTTGTTTGCCATATATGCAATGTTCACAAAACTCGAATTCGAGGTTACAATCTGCAAGCCCCTCAACCAGGTTTTTATTTTTCAAGGTTTTAAAACCTTTCTCACCAATGTGGCCTAGCTTATGATGCCAGGGCATTGTCTTTTCTGTTGGAAGTTTAACCTCCATGGAGTTTACACCATTGGAAACATTTCCCTCTTTTCCTCCATGAGTAGCTTTTTATGACTTCACATAGACACTATTTCATTGAATAGCTTGTGCATCCAACTTATACAAGGTACCAATACGAGCACCTCTTGCTAGCACCATAGAGCCTCTAGTCATCTTGCAGCCATTTCCAAAGAATGTGACATGCACTCCAATATCACTCAGCTTACTTATGGAAAGTAAATTACGATCCAGACCTAGTATATGCATCACATCATTGATTCCCTTCATTCTTCCATCAGGGAATTAAATTCTGACTCTTCCACAGCCAACAATTTCCAAAGATGAATCACTTGTCAAATACACCTTTCCACCATCATAGTTTTCATACTTTGTGAACCAGTCTCTATGATATTTCATGTGGAAAGATGCTCCAGAATCAATCAACCAGACATCATCAGATGCCCGTGTAGCCAAGGTTGCAATGAAGGCATCTGCATCAATCTAAGAAGAATCATTGTCAGAAGAGGTCTTCTTCTTCTTCTTTTTCTCCTCCTTGCAATCCCTTCAGACATGACTAGGTTGCCCACAATTCTAGCATTTCACCTTGGACTTCTTGCTAGGAGACTTTGATCTTCCTTCTGATTTCTATCTAGATTTCTTGTCCTTCTTCTTGCCTTTCTCCTTCAATCTCCCTCTAATAGCCAGAGCCTCCTTTTCCATCTCAGAAGATTTTCTTTTCATCTCTGTGACAACAAAGAAGCAACAACATCTTCCATCTTGAAAGTGGATGTCGTACTCCCAATAGCCATCACCAGATGATCCCAAGAATCTGGCAAATAACATAGCAGTAGCATGCAGTGATCTTCATCTTCAATCTTCACACCAATAAATGTTAACTAAGCAATTAGCGTGTTGAATGCATTCAAATGATCAACAACTGATCCTCCCTCTTGCATTCTCGACGAGTACAACTTCTTCCTCAAGAACAATTTGTTCACCAAGGACTTGCCTTGATAAGTAGATGCCAGTCTTTTCCATAAGGAAGATGTAGTCTGTTCTTCATGCACGTTCAGAAGAACAAAGTCTTCCAAACAGAGCCTTATCAGCCCCTTAGAATTTCTATCTAAAAGATCCCAATCCTCTTGCTTCATGCCTTAAGGCATTGTTCCAGACATAGCAAGCCATAGATCACAATCTACTAACAAATCTTCCATTTTGAGTTTCCACAACTCAAAATTGCTACCATTGAATTTCTCTATATCCGTCTTTCCAGATGTGCTTGCCATCTTAATTTGTAATTAAACTATCAGATCTCTACAAAACTCCCAGTGAAAAAGAATTGACACAAAAAACCCAACCCACTCACAAGGATAACACAACTAGCTAGGCTCTGATACCACTTGTAAGGAAAGCAGATGTGCGGAAGCAACTTTCCTAACGTCAAAACCACAAGGAAGTAAGAAGATAGTACTTTTAATTTCAAATTACAATCCAATTAAGATACACATGAAAGATTTATAGAAACAAAGATGATACTCAAAGACAATGAACAACAGATTTACGTGGAAAACCCTTTTTGGAAAAAACCCACCACACCAAGCTGAATCTCTTTGTATTATAGTAACAACAATTACATACAATGCAGAGATACAACTCTCTAGTATCAGTTCATAGTAGCTTCATTCACTATTCAATCTCTTACATAAAATGATCTAAACAATCCGATTCAACATTCAACTCAAAATTCTCTCCTTTAAATCTTATCACATTTTTATTTTTACCTTTTGTTCATCCTTTTCTGCCATTACCCATCATAGACAATTTCCTTTTGAGCAATTGATTTTTCCTTGCATGTTGTTAAGCTCCAGCGTTGTAGTTGTTGCAAAAATCTAACCACCAACCATTTGAAATTTTCTTCCTCTAATTGGTCCACAAGACACCACATAGGATGGTCAAATGGTCAAAGGAATTCAACCTATGTTGGCATGTTGGTGAGACACTAATCATGTCTCCTCAATGCCAACACAGCTCGCATTCAATATTGGCGTAGGTTCCACCAGTCGGCAAGATGAAATAGTGAACGCCATGAGTCATACTAAATCCACTGATAACCATTTCATTCCTATCAAAAAGAGTTTCCTCATCAGCAAGACTCATACTGATGCTCACAAGTTACATCGATTTCAACTTTGCCATCGGCAAGAATTTTTTCATTTGCCAAGAGGTTTTGCAAAATCTCCTGAAGTTTCACCGAAGCACCTGACAGTCGGCAGGACATTCATCTTTCACCAAGACCTTTCACTGAGCGCTCATGTCTTACCGAGTTAGCAAGACATTTAACCTTAACCAAGATCTTTCATCGAGCCTTCATGTTGTTCCGAAGCATCCACCAGTTGGTGAGACTTATCGCTTTCACCAAGATTTCATACCGAGGTCCTAAGTCATACCGAGTGCCCCAATCACTAGTTGGCAAGACTTATTTCTTTTGTCAAGACCTCACACCAAGTAACCAAGTCTTACCAAGTTAGCAAGACTTTTGACCTTCGCTAAGACATTTCACCGAGTGCTCATGTCTTACCTAGTCAGCTAGACATTTGACATTCACCAAGACCTCATACCAAAGTCTTTGTGTCACCGTGAAGACCCCCAAGAGTATCCCCATCGGTGAGACATTCCATTATCGCTAGGACTTCATGCCGAGCAATCAAGTCACCCCAAAGCCCGATAAGGACATACTGTCAGCCAAAGGTCTCCATTCTACAAAAGGTCACAGCGAATGCTTCTTGTCACAGCAATAGTTCATTCGGAAAGACCGAAACCAAGTCACAGTGACTATGGCTTTTCAACAAGATTCCTAACAGCTAGTCAACTAGACATGATTAATGTCACAATGATTTTTCCCTCTAGGAGTTACATGCTAGTATGGATTGAGGCAAATATTCCAACACTACAAGCCTTAAATAGATGTTTCTATCATAATTCTTGACTTCTTAATTAATTAGAACTACTTTGACAACTTAATTTGAAATGGTGACCCTTCATCTTCTATGTGCAATTTTGCATTTTTTTTTACATTATTGACAACATTTTATGACTTAACCTCACCTAGAGACCTTTTTTTGATGACATAAATACATTGAAATGACTTGACCATGACCTTATTACATGTATTCCTTGATGACAATTCAAATTTTCCAATTTTGAATAATGGAGACATCCAATGAACAAGGTGCTTTTGCACCATACAACCAACCAACAAAATATTTCCATGTCCCTTGGAAACTTGTTGCATCAACTTTGGTTGTACCTGCAAAAAAAATTCAAATCTTCGTTTGAACTGCTTCCTCTCTCTGAATCTTGAATCTTTCTCTTGTATTTGTCTTGTTTCCATCTTTTGTCTTCAACTTTGTCTTCACCATCATCTTCACTTTGTATTCACCATCTATCTTCATCTCTATCTTTTGTTGCCTCTTTTTTTTCTCTTTTTGTCATCAGGTTCACAATCACTTTTCTCGCTTAAAAAGGACATAGGACTTCCCTTTCACCACTCTCAAATTTCCATCCACTTTTCCTCAACCAAGGACATAGGACTATCCTTGCAAACTTTCCTCTTTATTTCACAATTCATCCTTGACCTTCTTTGACCAATCACTCGTTCATCTTCTTAACTAATCCCATCAGTGGAGTACTCTTCAGGCTGTAAACTCAAGTACTTATTCATAAAGGTATCCATCTATTTCTTATTGCAACACAACACCAACTCAACAACTCAACAAACCAAGCAAGTTCCTCCTTGCTTCCAACTTCTCTCAACTTTCTTCTACCTTTTCTTGGTAGCAACCAGGTTATCTTCTCAACTTGCACAAACTCACACAAACTCACAAATTCTTTCTGCAACTTAGATGGATCAAGCATCTACAACCAAAATAAACAACTCAACAAACCATCTATCAAGAAAAACTTAACCAACTTATCAGAATCAACCAGCTCTGATACCAATTGATGCAAAAGTATCTATCAACAACATGAATTCAACTAGGGTACATTAGACCCAAACACACACTAAGAAGATAAAATTACAAAACTTCAACAAATAACTATTCATTTCACCAATTTCACTTATCAACTCAACAAATTCCTCAATTTCCCTTAGCCATTCACAAGGCCATCAATCATCCATTCCTCAAAATCACTATTTTACACTCTTGTCAGACTCAAATACATCTTTACCATCTCAAAATATGATTAAGTAAACAAAATCATTCATCTCTTTCACTATTCATTCTTTCAACTTGTCTCAATAAGGCAATGGACAAACAATCTTCACAACAGGTTTTCAGACTTTTACCAGACCATTCAATATCAATACCTGTCAGAAACAAACCATCTAGACTACCATGTAACACTTTTTTACTCTTTATTCCACAAGGAAAAGTAACCACCATCAATCATTCATGCTACAAAAATTTATTGAGATCTCCAAGGCATTTCATACATCATGTTTCTGATTAAAATAAATCATTACCTACTTTCCAAGAAGTGTTCCATTCAGACTTACTATCTTTTTGCAATCATGACTGCATTATGCACTATGGTTCCATAGTAACCAAAACATCAAATCAACAAGTTAGTCTCTAGATCTTTCCAAAATCATTGTAACTTCTTGGACAACATCATTAAGACAAGATGCAACCAAATTCCATCACACACAACATTGTTTATGCAAAATCACATCTTATTACAGTCAACACACAAATTTTCTAGTAGCATTGCCACATAGCCAAATCAGGTATTCCAACCATTCTACGTTGGATCTCCATGAACTATATATAGTTTTAAGAACCCATTTTATCCATATTTAACATACTTCAACATCAACCCCTGTTGTTTTGAAAGAAAAACTTAGATCAATTGACTATCCTACTGAACTGAGCACAAAATAGGCCATTTTATCTAAGAAAGTTGTCTTAGAACGCCACCAAAACACCCAATAACTTAAAATAGTCTTAGTTTTTGTCACAAAACTTAAGATTCAACTATATTTTTGGATTGATAGGTCCAATAAATTACTAAATAATAAATCCCTTACATAAACACTTAACAATGCCCAATAAATGAGGGTTTGAAGAGAAATTACATTTTAATCCTCCAAATACTCTGCCACTACCTCAAATCAGTTCAAATATGTTTGCATATGTAGTTTGGGCCTTCAAAAATCTTTAAATACTTCATTTTATTCAAAACACCACTTAGAGCCATCCCTTTTCATAAGAAAACTCATAAATTTTAATTGGAGTAGCATCTACACTTTGCCAATATGCCTTTTCCTGCCCTACCAACACACACATAATGAAAAAAACTCAAAGATCTTCCATTCCACCAATTCACAAACCTTCCATCAGTGGAATGGTTGCACACACTCTCCCTAGACTCTCAAACCCTTATTTTGGGTTTACAGATAGATTTACAAAAGAAGATACAAATAGATGGAAAATTCAATAAAACCCATCCAAGATGGATTTAAAGGAAAAAAAACTCATTAAAATACAACTCCTAATAATTATTAAAGCCTTGAGATTCAATACAAACCATACAAAGGCTTAAAATCAACAGTAAAATCTTTGTTTTGGTAGAACAGGGCATCCTTTATTCAAATTTGTTCAAAAATACAAAACTACTCCCCAATGCTCGCCTCTACAAGTCTTAAATAGATGTTTTAATCATACTTCTTTACTTCTCAATCAGTTACAACTACCTTGAAAACTTAATTTGAAATGGTGACCCTTCATCTTTTATGTGCAATTTTGCATTTTTTTACATTATTAACAACATTTTATGACTTAACCTCACATAGAGACCTTTTTTTGATGACACAAATACATTGAAATGACCTTACCATGACCTTATTACATGCATTCCTTGATGAAAATTCAAATTTTCCAATTTTGACTAATGGAGACATACAATGAACAAGATGCTGCTACATCATTCATCTCATGGAGAATATTAGATGAGACTCCCTTCATGGAATGATTCCATGGTCTACCTGGGAGAAGATTGTATGAAAGATGTCTTGGCATAATATAAACAAGTGTTTGTAAATTCACTTGTCCTACCTTTATGGGTAATGTGATCACTCCCAATGGTTACTTGTTAACTTATAAAATTCATAAATTGAAAGGTCATTAGGTTCTAAAGATTATTATCCACACAAATCTTATTGAGAAGATCAACACTGCAAACATTAAGACCTAATCCATTGTCTATGAGGGTACACCTAATTCTTATTTGATTAACAACCACTACTATCATTAAAGCTTCATTTTTGTTTTGGACCTCAAGTGAGGGTATGCCATGTTGAGGGAATGCAATATATCCAAATTTTCCACTTGCATACAATCAAACAAGGCTGCTATATCATTTGGTTTAACAAAAGTTGGGACATTAATCATTTGCAAAGCCTCTTGGAGTATCCTGTAGTATGTAGTATTGAAAAAAAGTTTCCATTGATGTCAAAGGTGGTCAAAGGAGTTCATTGTGTCAAGGAGTACTTGAACTATAATTATATTCCTCTTGAATTATCATTTTGAGTTGCAAAGATTTGTAGAAATATATGTTATATTTTTGGAAGTATGCTATATGTTAGAAGTTTAGCATGGTTGCATACCTATCTGTGTTGGTAATTGTATATTCATATCAATCATATCACTAAATAAATAAACATTCTTTATAATATATTGATGAGTGTATGTATGCTTTCAATATCACACATGTATCTATTCACTATGATATTGGTGGTCTGGAAGACTATACCAGAATATTCCAATTTCATATTTATTAGGTTTAATGTTTCTTAGGTCTCCCTTCTAGAGAAATTGTAGGCTCTATAGTTTGAAAGGAGAGTATTCCTACACTTTTTCTTTCATATTCTAGAGTTTTCATATGATATGTTCACCATGCAAAAATATTAAATTTTAAGAAGGTTCTTGGTGCCTATTTGTCAACTAGTTGATGTTCAGGGCATGTGCAGTAATGACTAGTAGTGTACATAATTCAAACCTTGTGTGTAGTGTCAAGATAGGACTTGGATAAGGTTCATATGGTAGTGCATGAAATCATGTTCCTTTAGTAGAAATAAATTGATTTTGGACCAAATTATTACATGTTTCATGTAATTTGAATTTAGGTCCACTTTATGTCATCCTGACTCTCTAGGGATCACTGGTCAACATAGAAGAGTGCTAATGTAATGTAATGTATATATTTCTCAAATGTATAGATGTATTGGGTGAAGTTTTCACGTATAATCACACTAGTGTGAAGAAAAGTTGGTTGCAAGTGTAAATTGAAGAAAAGGTGGTGAATATAAAAGGAAGAGTTACGTTTCAATGTGTGGTTTGGTATTAAAAGTTCATATGCAATGTGGAAGAGTGTAAATTGTAACTATGGCATGTGCATGAGATGTAATCAGCTATATAAAAGATTCTCAAGCATTACCTTTGTAATCTAGTAGGACTGGTGTTCTGCCTATTTTATTGTTTTGTTAGGGATTGGTGTCTCCAGTACATTGTTGCCTACAAATATAATAGGTGATTGGTTTCTCCAATAGGTTGGTACCTACAAACATAACACGGGATTGATATCTCTAGTAGGTTGGTGCCTACTTGATATTGTAAAATTCACTTGTATATTTTTTCTTTATGAGGCTGGATTTGGATAGTAGATCCAAGTAGCTATTCTCATCATGGTTTTTCCCATCTGGGTTTCCACATATATCTGTTCTTCAATTGTGTGAGTGTTTGCTCAATGTTGGATTAGTAGTAGTGAAGATTCAAGTTTCATGATCTGATATTTTGAGTTTTAGTGAAGAGTTCTAACTTGATTAGATCCACCGATTCACCCCCTCTCAGTAGATTATGTGCTCTTCAATTGGTATTAGAGCCAAGTTCCTTTGAAAAATCCTAACATCTTAAGGTTGTTTTGAGATGGCACACTTAGTTGCCCAGGAAGGATTCTCTACAAATAAAACACCACTCTTTAATGGATCTAGCTTTGCATTTTATAAAGTTAGGATGGAGTCCTACTTGATGCTTCTAATACTGGATATTTAGATGTTAGTGTTGGATGGATATGAGATTCCTAAAATCCCTCCTAGGGATCAAGCTATAAGGAAGGCTTGTGAAATTAATGCTAAGGAAAGGAATGTTATTTTATGTGGATTGGCTAACTTTGAATTTGTGAAAGTGATGCAATGAAAAATAATGAAGGAAATATGGGGGACATTGCATATCATCTATGAAGGTGATGAAAATTCAAAGAGCCAAAGTTGGAAACTCATAGATCATTTTGAAATCCTTAAGATGAAAGAAGATGATAATATTGCCACATTTTTGCTCCAAGTTGATGAAGTTGTCAACTCCATTCAAGTTCTTGGTGAGGAATTGAAAGAAAATAATTTTGTGAAAAAGGTACTCAGATATCTTCCTAGAAGGCTTGATTCTAAATTCTACACAATTGAAGAAGCTAAGAATCTCAATGTCTTGAAGATTACTAAACTACATGGAATTCTAATTGCCTTTGCAATGATATTTGAAAGTGAGGATTCTATTATGAGAGAGGTGACATTCAAAGTATCTAAGAAGCAAGTTGATCAATATTTTGATATTGGATCAAATATAAAGGAATATTTTTTTTCAAAAATCTATAAAGAGGTTCCAATAAGTACAAAGGAAAGTTACCTTTTAAGTGTTTTAATTATGGTGAAGTAGGAAATTTTATGGCTTTAAAGTGTCCCCATAAGGATTCTAACAATGTTGAGAAAAAATATGGAAAAAAAAATAATTTCAAAGAAGGAATAAAGGTAAAAGGAAACATTAATGATGAAGATTACACTACTGATGAATAAGATGAAGATATCTCTAGAGATGAAAAAGAAACAGTTGTATTCATGGATTTTGAAACTACAAGAGAAGATGTAAAAATAGATTTTGGAAAAAATGAAGATGAAGTAGATCTTATGGAAGAATTTATATGTGGTAGAAAAGAGATTAAGAGATTGAAGAAGAGAATTGTAGAAGAAGTGAAGTCTAAATAAAAGGCATCTCTAGATCTAGAGAAATAAAAAAAGATTATTGTTGAATTGAAGACCTAGAGATAAGAAGAAAAAGGATTGAAGAAGTTTTTACCAAAAAAATTGTTGTCAAGAGACAAGGACTGCAAGAGGATTGAAGAATTTGTGTTGATTAGAAAAGATCTTAAATAGGTGACTTAGTAGCTGAAAATGAATTTTGGAAAGAGTATTGAGACTCTAGATTAGATATTGAGTTGACAAAGATCTCTACATATCAAAACTAGAATCAACTTTGATGATCAGAAGAAAAAGGTGAATAAATAGTCAATGAAGCCTACTAATGCAAGTCTAGAAGTGACTAGTTTTGGAAGTACAAAGTTTGAAATAATTATTGCAAGTGATGAAATAAAGCCATAAAATGATGCTTTATTCAAGTTTAGAAGAAGAAAAGAAGGTCTAGAAGATAGGGTACAACACCAAGTTCAATTATTCTTTTTTTGATTCTATTTCAATTGTAATATTTTTGTCATAAGGTTGTGGACTATAGAAAAGGTTTAGTAAGAAGAAATAACTTTATCAACAATAATGAATTTGCACTTGTATTCAATTTTAATATAATTTTCTACAAATGTAACAATTTTGGATGTAATGCTAGGAATTGCAAAAGTAATTTTGTGAGTACTCCTCTCTTAGAAATAGGAAAGAAGGGAACAAAATGTAGAATTCACGAATTAGATAAAATCTAGAAGAATTTTTTGGAAGAGGAAAAGTTAGAGAAATCAATGAATACTAAAACTTCTCTACATGCTCAGAAATCGAAGAACCTATGGATCATAGATAGCAGGTTCTCAAGCCACATGATTGGAGATAAAAGTAAGTTCATGAATTTCAATAAATTTGAAGGAGGCTCTATGATTCTTAGAAATAATTCTATTTCCAATCTATCATCGGTAAGAGTACTTTAAGTCTTGATGGTGGTAGGACAAAGACACATGATTTTTTGTATATTTAAGGACTAAAACAAAATATTTTAAGTGTAAGTGAAATGTGTGATAAAAGGTTATAAGCTATCCTTTAGTTTTGAGGGTTATGAAATTAGGATATTAAGTACTAGAGAACTAATTACAAAAGGAAGTATGAAACACAATGACATATATCATCTCAATGAGTTGAATGGACAAAATGGTCTTATGGTTTAGAGATAAGAAAGTTGGCTTTGGTGTAGAAGGTTGGGGCATATTAATTTTGATGAAATTATAAAGATTACCTCAGGAGGAATGGTCTGGGATATGCTAATGATTAAGAATCCTCAATACACCAACTAAAAACCATGCCATGAAGGAAAATAAAGAAAAAAAATCCTTCTAAGGAGTATTCTACATCAAAACTATTGGATTTGGTCTATAGAAATCTGGGTGGACCTATGAGGACAAATAGTCTAAAGGGGATGGGTATTTCATGATGCTCATTGATGATTACACTAGAATTAATTGGGTTAATTTTCTAAAAGAGAAGCCAAAATAATTTGAGAATTTCAAGGAATTCAAGGCATTAGTAAAGAATTAAATCAAAAGAATAATCAAGGTTTTGAGATTAGACAAAGGTGGATAATTCACTTATGACAACTATGACAAATTCTATGAAGAGCATGGGATCCAAAGACAATTTTTTGCTCTTAGGAATTTGCAACAAAATGGAGTTACTAAAATGAAGAATTAGATTATATAGGAGATTGCAAGAACAATGTTGTGCCTACTAGATATGTACTAGATAGAAGTGGTTCAAACTATGGTATATATCCTAAAAATTTTTTGGATAAAAAACAAGATTAATAAAAAACCATATGAGTTATAGAGAGGAAGACTAGCTTTAGTTAGACATCTCAAGATATTTGGAAGTAATTGTTACATCAAAAGAGGAAGAAAATTTGGATAAGTTTGATTCTAGATCTAATGAAGGTATTTTTCTTGGTTACTCTTTAAAGAGTAAAGCATATAGATGTTATAACAAAAGACTTAAGAGGATTGTGGAAAGAAAAAATGTGAGAGTTTAAATAATTTAGTCTACTAGTACTCCATAAGTAGAAGATGATGAACTTATTGACAACGACAATGAATATTCAAAAGTTGTTACAAAACTTCTAGAAAAGGATGTTTAGAAGAATCTTTTTGAAGACTAGATTATAGGAGATAAATACAATGGGGTTCAAACTCTGAAGAAACTTGAGAAGGGAAATGAGCAAGTGCACTTTGCATTACTATAAAGATAGAGAGTTTTTTTTATAAAGAAGCAATAAAAGAGAAAGGTCAGATAGAAGCTATGGAGGAAGAGTTGAATTAGATCAAGAAAAAAAAATTGGGAACTTTTCCCAAGACTTAAAGGTAAGAATGTGATTGGAACCAAGTGGGTTTCTAGAAACAAGCTAAATGAAGGAGGTGAAGTAATCTGGAACAAGGGTAGACTTGTGTGTATATGGTATGCTCAAGTTGAAGCCATAGATTTTGAAGAGACGTTTGCTTTGATAGCAAGACTAGAAGAAATTAGGATATTTTTATCTCTTCCAACATTCAAGAATTTCAATGTATACCATATGGATGTTAAGTCAACATTTATGAATGGACAACTAGAAGAACAGGTCTACATTGAACAACCAAAAGGGTTTCAATGTTCTACCAATCTAAATTATGTGTGCAGATTCAAGAGGGCTCTTTATGGACTCAATCAAGCCCTTAGACTTTGGTATTCAAGGTTGGATGGATACTTGCAGTGACAAGGGTTTTATAGAGGAAGTGTGGATAGTAATATGTATATAAAAATAGAAGGTGATCAACTATTGATAGTTGTGGTCTATGTAGATATCATTTTTGGTGGTAGCAGTGATGACATGTGCAAGGTATTTCATAAGGAAATGTAGAGTGAGTTTGAAATGTTAATGCTAGGAGAATTATTTTTCCTTCTTGGGTTGTATATTTCACAATCATACAAAGGCATATTCATTTCCTAGAACAAGTACATAAAGGAGATGATAAGGAAGTTCAAGATGGAAGAATACAAATTGGTGGGTACACCTATGGTTACAAGATGTAATTTGAGTAAATATGATGAATCTATTATGACTTACCAAACCTTATAAAAATCTATGATTAGTAGTTTGTTGTATGTAGCAATATTTAGACGAGATATAATGTAGGAAATTGGAATGGTTGCTATATTTCAAGAACCTAAGGAAACTCATGTCAAAGTAGTAAAGAGAATATTTAGATATTTGAAAGCTACAATGGATTTTGGACTATGGTATCCAAAGAGTGAAAATTTCACTCTAAATGCATACATAGATGCAAATTAGGTAGGAAGAATAGATAACCAAAAGAGAACAAATGGTGGAGAATTATTTCTTGGTAATAGTTTGGTGTCCTAGTTGAGAAAGAAACAAGACTTAGTTTCCTTATCTAGAGTTGAAGCATAATACATTGTTGCAACATCATGTTGCACTAAAGTATTATGGATAAAGAAAAATATAAAGGAGATGAAGATTGAGTTCAATGAACCTATTTATTTAGTTTGTGATAATACCAATGCCATAAAGATCTCAAATAATCTAGTAATGCATTAAAGGACAAAACACATTGCAATCAAGTATCATTTTCTAAGGTAAAGATTATAGAAAAGGAGGTGAAGTTGGAGTACATTGATACCAAGGAGCTTGAAGTAGACATCTTCACAAAACCACTTCCTAAGGATACTTTTGAGTTTCTTTGGTAGAAGCTGGGAGTTATTGCTCCATCCTCTTGAATCAAGAGGAGGCACACGTTGAGGGAAGCTTGGTCTCCCTATTGCAAGAAGGTTGGGTGGTCTTGTGAAATACTTTTTAAAGTAGTGAAGCATGGAATCAAGGGGAGTCTATCTGGGAAATAAGTTTTTAGATTATGCAGAGTATATTAAATGCTAAAATGGGAGTTTTGACCTTTTCCATTTATATAAAAGGCGAAGAAATTGAACTCAAAATGTTGTATCTTCCAAGGAGGGAAAATAAATTTAAGGGGGAGAAATGTATTTGTGTGTGTTTAGTTGGTTTTATGGGTAGCCCAACATTTTTTGTTTACTATCAATGATAAAGGGGGAGATTGTTGAACAAAAGTTGTCATTGATGTCAAAGGTTGTCAAATGAGTTCATTGTGTCAAGGAGTACTTGAATTATCATAATATTTCCCTTGAATTATCATTTTGAGTTGCAAAGATTTGTAAAAATATATGTTATATTTCTAGAAGTATGTTGTATGTCAGAAGCTCAGTGTGGTTGCATAACTATCTATGTTGGTAATTGTACGATCATATCAATCATATTGGTAAATCAAGAAACATATATTATTAGATATTGAGGAGTGTTTATATGCTTGCAATATCATGCATGTATCTATTCACTATGATATTTGTGGTCTACAATACTATATCAAAATATTTTAGTTCAATACTTATTAGTTCAATGTTTCTCAATTCTTCCTTTTGGAGATGTTGTAGACTTTGCAGATTGAAAGGAGAGTATGCCTACACTTGTTCTTTAATAATCTAGAGTTTCTAGAGGATATGTTCAACACACAAAATATTGAAGTGATAGAAGGTTCTTTGTGCCTGTCTATCAATTAGTTGGTGTTCAAGGCTTGTACAATAATAACTAGTAGTATGTGGAATTCAAACCTTGTGTGTGGTGTCAAGATAGGACCTAGTTAAGGTTCTTATGGTAGAGCATGAAATCATGTTCTTTTGGTGGCAATAAATTTTATTTTGGACCAACGTATTGCATGTTTCATGTGATTTGAATTTAGGTGCACCTTATGTCATCCTAGCTATTTGTGGATCCTTGGTTGACATAAAAGAGTGTTAATATAATCTCATGTATATATTTCACATATATAAAAAATCATTGGGTGAATTGTTAGGTAGAATTACATCACTATGAAAAAAATTTGGCCATGGGTGTAAATTAAAGAAAAGGTGGTGAATATAAAAGAAAGAGTTACATTTTAGTGCGTATTCCATTATCAGTTCATATGCAGTGTGGAAGAGCCTCAACTGTAACTCTAGCACATGTAAGAGATGTACTTAATGATAAAATATAAAAGATCCATAAGAATTACATCTATAATCTAGTAGGACTATTTTTTTTCCTATTCTATTATTTTGTTGGGAATTGGTGTCTCCAGTAGGTTGGTTCCTACAAACACAATAGGGGATTGGTGTCTTCTATAGGTTGGTTCCGACTTGATATTGTAAAAATCACTTGCATATTTATGCTTTGTGAGGTTAGACTTGGATAGTAGATCCAAGCAACTATTTTCACCATGGTTTTCCCCATCTTGGCTTTCCACATATATTTGGTATTCTATTATGTGAATGTGTGCTCAATATTTTATTAGTAGTAGTGAAGATTCAAGTTGCGTGATCTTATATTTTGAGTTGTAGTTAATATTTTTGAATTGACTAGATCTACTAATTCATAATTCACTCCTCCTCTTAGTATATTGTCTGCCCTTGATGTAGGTGATGTTTGAATTAAATTCCAAAGGTAAATCTTTTCTAGAGTATTACAAAATTGTTCAACAAGATCACATTATTTACCACTATGTTGATGAATATTAGGTGCAAGTGGAAGGTATGGTTGAGGTAATGGGATGGATTTTGGAATTTTTTTGGTTTTTTTTTGTTTCTAGTGTTATATGTGTGAGCAACTATGTGATAACTTGGTTGATACGACATATGATTACTAGTGAGTTATTTTACAAAATTTAGGATATGGTTATGAGGTATAGGAGGTCCTATAATGAGAGGTGACTCAGGAGGTTTAATAACTAGAGGAATTTTAGGAGCAACAATTAAAGGAATTTTAGGAGGTCCAATAACTAAAGGAGACCTAATAGTGAATTGTGTGTTTAGAACCTCAACTGAGTTACTATTTGTTGATGATTTTCTATTGATGGGGGATCTAATATCACCTTAGCACCTTCATATATAATCCATCTTACTATCTTTTGAAAGAAATTTATCAATTATTTCATCCTGTTTTCCAACAATATCTTCCCAAGTAGGAGAGGTAGGGGGAGAGAAGCAAACAAAATTCTTGTGACACTCAATTATTGGGTCTTCTAACACCAAGATACCTTCCCAAGTAGGTGATGTATCAGGAGAATAATAAACATGATTTCCATGATTTCTAATGATTTCATTCTCTTGAACCATGCTAACCTCACACATAAGAGAGATAGTGGAAGAAGGATAAATAAAAAATAACACAAAAGGAGAGATGAACTCGTTTTCACATGCTTGTATCTAAAATTCCTTGAAATTCTTAATAAGATATGACAATAAAACATGAATTATGATAAAAAAAGATTTTGCAATGAGAAAATATGTTATGTCTTATGGATCAAGCTAGTAATTTTTTTAGAAAAAAAATACTTATAGGACTAATATTCAAAAACTGATACCAAATCTAGGTAGAGATTAGAGACAAGATTCTGCACAGCAAATTTGGGTTCAATTTAGTTGGAAAAGGGTGCCTAGGGTGCAATTGTTCTGCATAGACTTCTACAATATTAAAAATATGAATTTATTTATCTCTTTTCCGAGTTCCTATTTTTGTGTGCATATAGGTGTGACAGTGAATTCTTTTCTAGAATCCTCCCAATTTATGATTATGTAATTTATGTTTAAAAATTTGAAATTTTTTTAGGCAATAAAAGTTAATTGTAAATGCAATTGACAAATCTAAGATGCAACAATTGACTGATTATAATATGCAAAATTCTGAAATTGATGATGTTGATATTCTTTTTAAAATTCTAAAATTGACGATGTTGATATTCTTTTTGAAAAAAAATAATGCAATTTACTTTTTGAGCTATTTCCAAAGTACCTAAATGAATGCAATGACACTTTTCAGTTTGACTTCAAATTTAAATGGCCTAATGTAGATTTTTAAATGTAATTGGAAAGTAGATCTAAGCTATAATTACTGAAATTAACCCTATTGCAACCTATGATGCAATATGATATGTAATTTTTTAAATTTTTATTCCTTTTATGATGTAAAAATGAATTCCTAAATAAAAATTGCAAAACAGTGCAATGCTAAACCTAGATCTAGTATGCTTCAAATTTTAGAAGGTATATAATGTTAACATGTTAGGTTCACCTAAATGAAACATATAAAAGTGAAACCCTAGGATTTGACCTTAGGGTTTAGGCACTTTTCCTAAACATTTCATGTAGGATTTGAGGTAGCGGGGGTTTGATGGATTTGGACAAGGTATGAGACTAACTTACAACTTAAAAGGTGTTTCAACCTACCCTTGAACAAACTTGAAATGAATTTAAGATTGAAATGAAATAATTCAATTGACTTAATGATGCAAATGGCCATTCTAATGTAAAATAACAGATCTTAGATGTCACAAAGAAATTTGGACATTAGAAATGGACTAAGCAGGACACTATGCACCTATGGTATAAATTTGAGCCTAATTTTTGAGGGAATTTCCTTCAAGGGAACCAATATCCTTGTTGACCAATTTCATATCTATTTTCAAAGTCCTTTGGTGCAAGAACAAAGCTTGTGTCCTCTACATTTCGCAATATCAAATCACTATCAAATAATTTTGCAACTAAGTTTTTATGAGTTGTCAAGATGTAATGTTCAATTGCAAAATTGAATAATTGATCTCCAAACTTCCTCCAATATTCTTTGGACATGAAAGCTACACATTCAAAGAGAGAGGAAGGGTTGTGCCATTTAGGGGCTTGCCTTAGTCAAACCTCATGTTAGTGTTTCCACTTCCATAATGGTAATGTAAATGATGAAAGGCATATCCTTTTGATGAATAGGGATAAATGATAAAAATGAATGATGAATCCACAAAGTGCTACAACTCACCACCCTTCAATGGATTCCTTGAAGGACTAAAGTCATACACATCTCCTCAAAGTTTGGATCTTGCTTGCTTGAATTCTTGGAGACCTACAAGTGTTTATCTTCACAAAAATATGTAAACATAGACATGAACTCACATACACTTTGATATGATTCTTTGATCTTGAATTACTATAATAAATCACTTAAATTCTTCTCTTGACTTTCTTGATAATGCTCTTGTCAATAATTTCTCCAATAATTTCTAATTCTTTCTATATATTTTCAACTAGTTTTCAAATGATGGAATAACTAGGTATTTATATGATATTATTCTAATTACCAAAAAATAAATCCTAATAGCTGACTTTGGATATTTTAAATTCAAATAATAAAATGTTTCCTTTGACATTTTCAAATTTGGAGTCAAAATAGGGGAACATAGGTGACTAGGGCATCACTATCCCAACCCTATTTTGCAAGATACACAATGGCAAGAGAAAAATACTAAATGAAATACCACCTTTGACCTATGTAAATTTGGAGCCCAATTAAGAGGACAAGAGCACCAAGGGTGCCTTTGTCTAGATCCACTTTTTTAGGATGTAATAATCTAGGGGTAAAATATTAAATAAATGCCTAGGTTTTCCACTTGCAATTTATCAATAAATGTTAAAATGGGCTATGGAATGCATAATTTAGTAAATAAGGTGTTAAATTAGGTTCATGCACTTAGGGGGGAGAAAACAATAGTGTGAAATTTTAATGGGCGACAATTTACAACACTACACATTTTTAACAAAATAATTCATCAATGAGTCCTCATTATCTATCTCAGAAGGAATGATTAATAAAATTACAATATGTAGGGTTGCATCTAAGAAAATATATTTTTTTATAAAGGAAAATATCTAATTAGAAGGAATGAAATATTATGGTATGTAACTTAACTACCAATTACTAAACCACTTGAAATTATTCTCTAATTCACCATAGTTCAAGCTAGTAGTAGCAATAATAGACTTGGTTATTGATATTATCGACCTCTATTCTATTATTCACTTGACATCATCATGATTTTATTACATGTACTACTTAATTTTGATTCAATTTATTTTTCAATCTATTAGATCATGATTTGGACACTCATTTATTTCTATATTAGCCCCCTGGACACTAGTTTGTTAACACTTCCCTCTTGAAATATCTTAGTTATCCCTCACTTCTAATTAGCATATACTTTAGGCTATGAGTTAATCACAAGATTATAAGGGTTATTTCATTTTCATTTCTACCCTTAATTTCTTTTTTACTTATAGTTCCAAATTATTCCACTCTTAATATTCAACTTACCTCTCATATATTATTTTCCCTTCTACTTTCTCTTCTCTTATAATTTTTTTTTTATATTTGGATTGAAAGAGATAATAGGTGATATATCTCAAAATACCCTTAAAGATAGAATGCATAATACTAATTTATCAAGAAAATGATATTTTAAAAATAATAGGTTTCACTTTAATTTAAATTATTGGGATGTACATGTGTATGTGTATATAGGTGAATTAGAATGTGCAATATGTTATGGAGAATAAAATGAGTAGATCAAATTTGTATCACTAATAAAAATTGGATGAAGAGAGATATAAAAAATATGAGATGAGGAATTTAATTTTAGGAACATCTGTTGAACACACTAGAATATTAAGAGGGGAGTGAATCAATATGCCTTAAAGTTCAATCCTAAATAACTATTGCTAAAGTTAAATTATACTAGTTAAGCATTCATCCACTTAATCAAAGAAAAGAGAAGACAAGTAACTACACAAGAACATAGATGGTACTATATTTACATAGAAAACCCCACAAGATAAAAAATACAATGAGAAATGCTACTTGGAGCTATTGTCCTAATCTAGCCTCACAAAAAAAAATAGTTTACGATTTAATTTTAGGAGAGAACCCAAGGAAGCAACTACTTGAATTTTTTTAGGGCTCTAACCCAATGAAGCTACTAGTCCCTAATTGAAAGAAGGAACAAATGAAATATGATTGATATTATGGTTTGTAGTGGATCTTTTCATTATTTTCTCATGTACTGAGAAATACTAGCACACTTCCATCATCATCTTCACATATTTGATCTTTTGTTTATATCATCCACATGCTTGCAAAGTACAAATTATTTTTCCTATAAATAAGAAATAGTGAAGCTTGTAACATGTCATCTAAAATCTTCATTAATGATGTATAAAAAATATATAACATTATTTACATCTCTTTTAGATGAGTTAGCATGACTCACACAACATCCAAAAACACTTCTTTCAATCATAAACTTGTGGGACACATCACCAACATACCCAAGTTGGCCTTAGTAACATCATATCTTCAGAAAATAACTTGAAACAATTGTATGGTACTAGAAACAAGAAAGATCTACATGCACTTCAAACTTGAGATACTCTGAGACATGTAGAATGTCCACACAAAATCATACAACTGATATATACAACTTATACAGGTGCAAGTACCCAAAACTATGTTCTAATGAAGGATAGACATCCAGAACTAACTATAACACTCTACCATTGAATAGTTGAACTTGTAAAGTACTAAACCAATTAAATATTTAATATGACATGCATTGGGCATCACTGATTATTTCCATTGGTTGAGTCATCACATCTAGAGGAATGTGGAGAATTTTAACAAGCCTTCATCTAGATGTGATGACTCAACCAATATAATTCTCCACATTCCTCTAGATGTGATGACTCAACCAATGGAAATATTCAATGATTCCCAATGAATGTCATATTAAAGATTTAATTGGTTAAGTAATTTGCAAGTTCAACTATTCAATGGTAGAGTGTTACAGTTAGTTTTGGATGTCTATCCTTCATCAAAACATAATTCTGGGTACTTGCACCTATATAAGTTGTATATATTAGTTGTATGAGTTATTATGGACATTCTACATGTCTCAAAGTATCTCAAGTTTGAAGTGCATGTAGATCTTTCTTGTTTCTAGTTGTTGGTGTAATTAAATATCTTGTACCTTGTTCTAGGTCATAATTACACCTTAGTTAAGTTTACTTAGGGACCACATAGGATGTTGTTGGAGATTTTCCACTTTTGGTGGACTTGACATGTCATCACCTCATCATTTCCACCTTTTGTGGACACATCATGTGATTATCTCTCCATCTTTGGTGGAGTGATAAGTTTTCCTAGTTGTCTCATGTCATAAGATTCTGACACTTGTCATAATCTTATGCCCTTCTATGTTCTCACCTTGGCTATATAACCAAGGGGTCTCTCTCATTTGTAATCAATTATAATCAGTCATATCATATTAATGACATTGAATACAGTCTATTCTTGTCATATCATTTCTCTCTTTTCTTGTGCTTTCCATTTGGTCCATAGATCTTGGGTGGCTTCCATAGCTAATTCTAACATGGTATCAAAGCGTGTTTGGAGCCATTAGAGAGTCTTATTCTGAAGAGAGATTCTAGATTTGAGGAGGTTTCATTCGTGGCTCTTTGTTGTAGGTTCATATCCGAGCTTGCTGGTGCAAATCTGAGCTCACCATTGCGTCCGGAAGGTTCGAGAAAGTCAATTTTGCCTTTTGTTTCGTCCAAATCGGAGATACGAGGCCAAATCTATGAGGGTTTGAAGCTGAAGAGTGGTTGCTAGATCCAAAAGGTAGCTGCAATTTTGGAGCATGTTGGGTCAAATCCGACCCTACCATCGCATCCAAAAGGGCCAAAAACCTTAAGATCGACTGTCAAATCATCCGATTCGGAGCAGTTGTCCGGTGAGGCAAATTTTTTTTGCCCAGAGAGCCGTACGGCACCCCAGGTGTCATAATTGCGTGGTACGATTTTTCTGAAAAATTAATTAAAAAAAAAATTCGATTGAAAATTTTTTGAAATTTTTTTTAGAAAAATTAATCTGTACCGATCAAATAATTTTTATTGTAAAGTTATTTTTAAAAAAAAAAAAAAATCACATAAAAAAAAAGAGGCAAAATTTTGGTTTCTGCGGACGTACCTTTTGTCTGGTACCCACAAGTACTAGTTGACCACCAGCCGGCCACGTGGCTGTCCTTCGGCCGTGGCCCCCGCCGCCGTCCATTCCCTCCGACCGGCGCTCTTCAGAATTTCGGCGACCAACAGCTTCAACAAAATAATGGGCGGTCACAGAGAAATCCGGCGAAGTTTGAAATCCACAGGTGGTGTTTAAAAAAGATTCCATCAAAGCATATTCTGATAGAGTTGAGAATATTCCATCAAATTTTTCAGATTCTGGCGCGGCGACGGTGACGGGCTTAGAATCGTCAATTTTAAGCTATAGAAGTAAAAGAATATTCCGCAAGAAAGAATATTCTTTTTTGATAGCGGCGAAACCGTCAAATTTAAGCCCATGTTTTTCCTGCATCAGCAATACGTCAGCGCTCACGTCAGCAGGTTTATTGAAATTTTTCCCCCTCACGGTTTGCATTTTGATTGTCATAGGCAAACTTTGAAGGCTAATATCTTAGTCATTTTAAGTCCTTTTTTCGAGCAATTTTTTTTTATTTGGGCTAGAATTTCGTGCTCTACGCACTGGTGCAATCATTTTTTGGTTTTGGTGCGTAGTTTTTCCAGAATTTTCAGATTCTCATAGGTGTTGCTGCTTTGTCCTCATTTTGAGAACTTCGGGAGCTCATATCTTGCTCCTACGGTAACATTTTTGGGTGCAATTTTTTTTGAAAGTGCATGATTTTTTGTGTACTTTTCATTGGTATGATCAGATTGTTCTCATTTTGTACCAAAAATTGTACTTGATACTGTGGCCTATTTTGGCATTTGTAAGCACTAAGATCAAGTCTAACTTGCTGTTTTTGGCATCTAGCAATTGTAAACGCACTACTGATAAAGTGAAAAATCATATATTAGTTGGGGGGGTTCCTTGATTGAGTGAATTTGGGGGGGATTCTTCTTGTGGTTGTGGTTGCATTCCTCTTGATTTGTGTTCTTGTTTCATCATGGAGCCATCTACAATTCCACTTCTAACACCTTACAACTATCCTAAATGGAAATCAGAAATGAACAAATTTCTAAGAGTAAAAAGATTGTATAGGATAGTTCATGGGCTTGATGGTGAACCACAAAATGATGAAGTTAAAAAGAATAAGTTGTTGAATAGTTGTGAAGAAGCCATTGGCTATTTATGCTTGTATGTCTCTCCTGAGTTGTTGTTTCACATTAAGCAGTTGGATACACCTATGGCTATGTGGACTACATTGTCAGAATTGTTTGGGAAAACAGATGAAATTCAAGGACATTTGTTGGAGAATGAATTAATCAGTCTCAATCCATGTAATTTTGACAACATACAAGACTTCATCACCAAATTCAAGTCACTAAGAACACAATTGAAGAATTGTCAAATTGAGAAATCAGATACACAATTGATCTTAAGTGTTCTTTCAAAGCTAGGACCTGAATATTCAGTGTTTGTGTCTACTTTCTATGCTACAAATAATGCCTTTGGGAGTCAATTTAAGATGCCTTCCTTTGAAGATTTTGCTATGCAACTCACTAGGGAGCAAGATAAGCTTATTCAAATGGGTACTTTGAAGTCTTCAAAATCACATGCTTTGGTTGTAAAGGATGACAAGTCTTCAAGTGGCAAAGAAAAGACAAAGAACAAGCCTAAGAAGAACACACAATCCACATCAAATTCCATAGAAGAACATAAAGATTCATCTTCAAAAGAGAAATCATCTAAGAAGGAGAGACTTTTTTGTGCATATTGCAAGAAGGATGGACATGAGGAACACTATTGTTATAAGAAGGACATTGATGAGTTGAAGAATCTTCTAAAAAAGAATCACATTGATTTGCCTTCTAGAATGTCTGAATCTTCTTCTCCTTCTACTTCAAAACCGTCTAAAAAGGACAAAGGTCAAACATCAAGATATAAAGGACAAGCTCTTTGTGCTCATTCGAGTCCAGGATTAGGAAGATGGTTTCTAGATTCAGGAGCATCACATCATATGGCATCTTCACATACTATCTTCTCTACATTTCAGCCTTGTGCAATGCCTCCTATCTTGATGGGAAACAATACATATATGAGCGTAACAGGAAAGGGATCTATTAAAATTGGGGAGAACACTTTTTAGGATGTCTTGTGTGTTCCTCATTTGATGAACAATCTACTTTCCATATATCAAATTACACATGGTGGAGATGGGAGAACTGTGGAGTTCACTCCTAATTCTATTATCATTCGTGACTTGGAGACTAGAGATGTCATTGCTACTGGGGTGGTTGATCATTCATCTCGGTTGTATTCCTTTGCACAGTTTGCTTCTGATGATGACAATGTTCCTTTGACTATTGATCCCAACTATGATTCTGAGGAGACATTTAGCTTTTTGAACTTGGGCATACTCACATCAGATACAGTCCTTGAGCCATGCACTTCATCTCCTCCATCTTCTGTTGTACTTGATGATACTTGCGATTCAACAGTTTTGACTCCTAGTGATTCAGTGCAGCAGGATCCTGATTGTCTTCTAGATATGGCTACTTTGGATGACTTCCTAATAGGTATTTCAGACTTGTTTGTGGAGTCACATCTTTCTGATTTGGACACTCTTAATAGCATTCATCTTCTCTTTGATGAAGATGTACCTTCTTCAGTTGTTGTGAGGGAACACTTTGACCCTCTTGTTCATTCTCTACATGATCATTCTTCTCATTTTGGCGTGAGTGTGGATACTTTTGGACAGAATTTGGAGGAGGCTTCTTTGTCTTCAGAGGGGATATCATTGTCTTTGGATCATGTTCTACATTCTTCTCTACTAGATGTTGGATTGTACTCTTCAGTAGTGTGGCCTAGAATGCCTGATTGGAGTGGTTCAGCTTTCTGCATCGACATGGAGACACTTGAGCATGCTTCAGAGACATCATCACACATTATTCATCTTCTTGATATCTTGCATACATCCTTGGTTTTGTTTCTTCCCAAGGGGAGGAATGTTGTTCAGCGAGATTGGATCATCTTCAGCATTCAATGTCGAGCTTCTACCATTCTTGTAGGAGACTCAACATTGAGGGGGGGCTACCTTGCTTCTCTTCTACTTCTCTCTTATGGGGGGGTCTTTTTCCTCACATGGGGTTTTTACCTTCTCATTATTCATTGAGAGCATTTCTATTTCACTTTTTGTATTTCATCTCTCTTTTGAGGGGGAGTTTTGTCCCATGAGGTTTTCTCCCTTTCCTCACTTGTGAGAGATTGCATTGATTGCATTGCATTGTTTGTACATGGGTACCTAACATGGCCTAGTAGCTGGGACCCATCTTGCATTGTTTGCATTTGTGTACATTCTCCCTAAGTTGCACTTAAGGGGGGGTGTTGGTGTAATTAAATATCTTGTACCTAGGTCATAATTACACCTTAGTTAAGTTTACTTAGGGACCACATAGGAGGTTGTTGGAGAATTTTCCACTTTTGGTGGACTTGACATGTCATCACCTCATCATTTCCACCTTTTGTGGACACATCATGTGATTATCTCTCCATCTTTGGTGGAGTGATAAGTTTTCCTAGTTGTCTCATGTCATAAGATTCTGACACTTGTCATAATCTTATGCCCTTCTATGTTCTCACCTTGGCTATATAACCAAGGGGTCTCTCTCATTTGTAATCAATCATAATCAGTCATATCATATTAATGACATTGAATACAGTCTATTCTTGTCATATCATTTCTCTCTTTTCTTGTGCTTTCCATTTGGTCCATAGATCTTGGGTGGCTGCCATAGCCAATTCTAACACTAGTACTACACAATTATTTCAAGTTAGTTTGTGAAGATATGATGTTACTAAGGCCAACTTGGGTATGTTGGTGATGTGCCTTCATCACTGCTTTGCACTACAAAAGCATAGACCAGAACTCTATCACTTGTAACTTTCACTATTGATGCAAGAGCATCTAGGGGTACTAGATAATCCTGCATCCCCAAAAACATTTTATTTTTAATTATTTTTTTTTTGCATGGTTTCTTGTTACAAGCAACCTTTCAACACTTGATTTGGGGACACTTTGGGCATAAAAAAAATTATTTATTAAATTGGTTGGGTAAATTAATGTTTAAATATTATATTTGGGTGAAAATTGGAGTTAAAATATTGTAACCATTATTTTATTATTTGGCTCAAAGTTTTTTATTTGGGTGAATTGTTGGTTGCACATTTAATGTGCTTAAATTGCCAAAATATATAAATTAAAAGAAAAGCCAATACCCAAGTTGGGAGAATTAAAATTTGGAATATTAAATAATGGATTGGAAGATAATTTTAATGCCCATGTGCAGCTGGAAAATTAATTGGGCACCAGACACATTGTAGCAAGGGCTACATGCAACAAGGAGTTATTCATGCATGCATTTTTTTCGTAAATAGTGGTAGTGGTTTGCAATGGGTTTTGAAAATATATTGGAGTGATTTCATTTCTTAATTGATAGCTCCATAAATGAGAAACTGAAATGCCCGATTATAGAAGAAAGGAAAATGCAAAAAATAGTTGCAAGAAGAGTTTGAAATAGTGTTCAGAAATGGGTTTTTTGAGATTTTGGTTAAAAAATTAGTATGGTATTGTTGGCAAGAGATGATCGATGATGGGTCTTGACTATGAGGCCATGTTGGGTACCCATGTACATGAAGATGCAGAAAATATCCCACAACTAGAGAAAAGGGGAAAACCCAATGGGGACAAAACCCCTCTCCAAAAAGGAGATGAAAAAGAAAAAATGTGAGAAATGGGAAGGATGGAGGACTCCCAAAGACCCCCCAAGTAAACCATCCATCACATGGAGACAATAGAGAGAGACTATATAGCCCCCACAGAAGATGATATCACCTACAAAAATGGTAAGTGTCTAAAGACAAAACATGATCCAATGTTGACAAACAACTTATCTCCCTTTTGGAAGAAACAAAAACAACTGCAAGTGCAGAGATGCTTCCCATTCCAGATAGGAATTGAAGGAAGGAAGGATGAAGGTGGATGATGATGTCATTGAACTTTTCTCAAATGTATCCTTGCCTAAAGATGAAGATACCACAATCAATGAAGATGGTGGAAAACTAGGACGATGCAAAAACTGATGTTGAAAAATATCCAAAGACATAGATGGAATGAATATGATGGATATGATGGATACTTGATTGCCCCCCCTAAATGAAGTGTCCTCAAAACCACTAAAAGGATCCTGAAGCTGAGCTAATGGTAGATGCTGAAGAAACCTCAAGTCCTGAATGGAATGACAGGGAAGAAGTCTCATATATGAAATCTCTAAATAAAGGAGTGGTACCCCCTCTAGAATGTCCTCCAAACTTGTAAAAGTATCTAAGTCAGTGATACCTGAAACAAAGCCATCCTATGATGTCAAGTTTGAAAAACTAAATTTTTCGTGATGAATGATGGTGGTGGAAGCCTCAATCAATGAATGTGGACAAGGAATCACTGATTGTCTCTGATGGAGAAAAAGCACCAGAAGGAACCTTGTCAACCTCTTTGGGAAGATCAAGACAATCAACTTCCTACACAAAAATATCATCATGGGGTACTTGATTGAAAGAATGACATTCTGAATCATGACCAGTGGGGAATGGTGGAGAATCTGAATCTCCATATATCTCCCAAAGCTTAACCCAAATGATACGAGGACAATCACAATGATCAATAACATTCAAAATATCATAATCAACTTGCATAGAAATGATCTCCAAAACAATGTATTTGTTGCAACTCCAAGCAAGTTCATGAATACCTTCACTCGGATGAGGAACTATACCATATAGATGAGGCAATAAATCAAGTGATTGGAGATGGTGGAAAATCCCATCTTGCCATTGTGAATAGTTACCCTCGTGTAACATAATGAGAGAAGAAGTACATGCAAGTCCCATAATGAAATTTCTCCACAAAAAACAAAGAAACTAACCTTCAACAACAAAGAGAAGCTTCCAAATATGATGTACAATTGAAGTGATGCTAACCAAATCAAAAAATCTTGTCCCAAGCTTTAGAATAATCAAGTTATTGATAAAATGCACCAAATTGAGAAAATCAATGCAAGAGTACCTAAAGCTGAAACTGATCAAGGGGTCTAGACTGATAAAAAAGCTTTGAATCACCTTCCTGATGCCATTGGAATCACTGAATTCTGACAATCTGATGAGAAGATATGAGCCTTCAAGTCCAAATTAGGGTTTGAACTATAGTTGACTGTATAATTTTTGTGAGAAAAATTTCATAGAATGGATGTCACCACTGGAAAGTAGACTGAATTACCTTTCTGACAGTATCTTGTTTGCTGATTTTTGACACCGTGGGTGGAAGTTGTGATAAAACAAAAAAAAGGCCTATATGAGGCACTTTGTAGGCTAATGAGGGTCAAAAATTAAGCCCCTCCGGGCTAGCACTTGGTTTTCGATATGACCGTGATCCATGCATAGGGGAAAAAAACACCGCCTAGGGCTTATAAATCCATCGGCTATTACAATGGTTGGAAATTTATACAAAGATTTATATAAAAATCTTCAAAACAAATAAACTACGACCACCAAAAATAAATGCCTTCATACCATATGAAGATTGTACCTCAGAATGAAAGAAACCAGTGAGAACATGTCGATGAAGGTGATCGACGGTGAAGACAGGCCATCAGCGGGAGATAAAGGATCAGTGACAAACAGCTAGTGGCGTCAGTAGAGAGTAGGGGCTAGCAAAAATGGCAATGGATGTTAGCATACAAAGAAGGGACGAATGCAACGTCCGGTCAAATAACGGATAGAGGGTACAATAGGTTAGTGATGAGTAGATCGGCTGGTGGGGTCAGCCCCCCAAATGGGCTAACAATGGTACCTCGCCCTGCACAAATAATAAATGTGGCAGACAACAACCTATTCTGCAGACTTTGAATGAAAAGCTGACTATATAGATTTTATTTGATTTTTAATATTGCTTTAAAAGAAATTAAAAAACAAAATAAAATGTCGATTGATAGATTTTGCATGCCGATGATTTTAAAATAAATCAACCCCTTATTTTCATAAAATGATGACAGATGAAATATAACCGATGATTTTATATAAAAAATCAAACCCTTGTATTTATATGCCAACGAACAATTAGCTGATGGAGGAAAAATTTAGCTACAGATTAAACAAATATGATGCCGACTATTGATTAATTATATAGTCTATTTGCTTTTTTATTTTTTTGCAACTATATAAAAATATGATTTTTGCCAAGATAATATGAAAATAAGCTTGATTTTTTTGAAACAAAAATGGCCTACAACTAATTTTTTTTTTCCTCAGAGAACAACTGATCGGGATGATTTTTTGCTACAAATTGTGCGAATAGTACGGTTGATTTTGTAAACCCTAAAAAAATACCTTTGATAGCTCCTGGGTTGATGTATCTAATTTTGATGATTGGGCAAGCAATCCTAGGGTTTTGAGGCCTTCTGAAGACAATGGAAAGCTCGGATCTGACTCAATCTGTTTCAGAAATCAGCTTGGTCCTTGGGTGGAATCAAGTAGCCTTCAATGGAGGACCTTTGCCAAGAAAGATAATCAACCACCAGAAAGTGTTGCAACTAGGCATGCACAAATAGAGATTCTATTGATATGATTGATTGATATTGATATTGATTGATTACAAATGTACAAGATGCCTAATTATATAGGCAAGAATGAAAACATAAGATGCATGAGATGTTACCATGTGTCTTGATCTAACAACATGTGAACCCTATCTAGAAAATTATTAAATGTTGAGATAAGTTCTAGAAGGACAACTCATCTTCTAGAAGGAATCTTATTCCTACAAACAAGAAAGGGAATTGTTATCATGCAGGACCCTCAACCCCTCCCTTCAAACCCATGTGGTCTCTGGCTAACCTCTCCGATGGCACCCTCACTGAAAGTTCAAGCTTTTGGTGTAGTGGTAGCCGGTTTGTGTTAACAAACTAGCGAATCTGCTGGGGAGGGGTTCAATTCCTGTCAGTGCTCCTTACTCACCTTGTTGGTTGTCTGTGTCCAATACAGACCTCTCAGCTCAGGGGGGCTAAGCTATTATCACGTAGGACCCTCAACCCCTCCCTTCAGACCCATGTGGTCTTTGGCTAACCTCTTCGGTGGTGCCCTCACTGACAGTTCGAGCTTTTGGTGTAGTGGCAGTTGGTCTGTGTTAACAATTATCGTGTAGGGTTTAACTAGCCAAATGAACTCTTCATGAATACAACTCAGATGATTCTTACCCATTCCTTGCATTTGTAGAAGTCTAGAAAAAATCTTTCCAGATATCTAACCCTTTTGCTACCTCATTTGAATACTCTGGCTTGTACACACCATTCTCATTCAGGAGCTCATGTCAAACCACTTTAAAAGGTGAAGTATGATCAATTTCATTCAATAGGTCATGGATGCAAATCCTCACATCTTTAGAGTAAACCACATCTATAAGAACTTTCGAAAAAGCATTTTCTTTGTCAACCTCCATTTCCTTGAAAGGAAACACACCATTCTCATTCAAGAGCTCATGTCAAACCACTTCAAAAGATGAAGTATTATCAATTTCATTCAATAGATCATGGATGCAAATCCTCACATCTTTAGAGTAAACCACATCTATAAGAACTTTCAAAAAAGCATTGTCTTTGTCAACCTCCATTTCCTTGAAAGGAAACTTCTTGTATTTAGGCCTAGGTTTCTCTACAACATCAATTACCTGAGGTTTCACCATTGAAATACTTTCTAAAAACTTTGAGCACAACTGCTAGGGTTTTGCACATATAAATTGAAAACCTAATCACACTTTTCTTCAAACACAAATTCTCTTGATTGCAAATGAGATCAAATGATCCAAATAACATATAAAAATCCTTTCAATAGCCTTAGCTTTCTGTTATAAATGCATTCATAATTTTTTAGGTAAATCATCTTCCAAAAATATCTGTCATCACAAGGATACAATATTGATGCTCAAGGCACCTCCATAGGACATTCAATTGCTTTGAAACATTCATCAAAATGTTCAATCTTATTTAGAAGATCTACGCACTAGAGGAATTTGTCTAATTCATCTTCTATTATAAAATATTCAACACTTTATCCTTTTTAAGGGGTTAAAGTATTTACAAATGATAGTCCCATTCAGATAATCCTCTATCTCTATTTGTTACAAGGTCTTGTACAAAATGCACAAGTATGGAATCATCCTTATTCTCATTTTCTTGACCTTGCTTCTCTTTCTAAGCCTTTTCTTTATGCCCAACCTTATTGCATTTGTAGCACACAATCTTGTGCTCCAAAAAAAAGTTATTCCTTCTAACCTTAGTTCTACACACTGCAACCTTATGATGAAAATTGTTGCAAGCATAACAATATCCATGAAATGAAAAATCATTGTATCTTAGAGGTATATATGTTCTATCCATTTTATCATTTCTTCTTTTCCTAGATCTATAATCAACAACCTTATGCCAAAATTTATTGCAAGAGAAACAATAACCTTGAAAATATTGATTGAACCTAGTAGGTGCATGTTATATAACATGTAGAGGACCTTTGAATATTCTTTGTCTTCAAACTAGAGTGACTCCATATTATTTCTTTTTGTTT
Source organism: Sequoia sempervirens (assembly GCA_007258455.2). NCBI lineage: Eukaryota > Viridiplantae > Streptophyta > Pinopsida > Cupressales > Cupressaceae > Sequoia > Sequoia sempervirens. Next base: position 308,366,035 of record VDFB02281492.1, read on the forward strand.
GTCTTCTTGTCTTGATCTAAAATTCCATCTCTAGAGGGTGTCTTCTTAGATTGTTCAGTGTTGGATTTCTCCTCCTTCATTTCATACTTTCCTTTTTCTTTGAAGTTCTCATATAGATTTGCAAAAGCATTGGTTGTAAGAAGTTTTCCTTTTTCAAAAGCCAAACCAAATTTTTCTTTTGATGGGTCCTCTAAGAGTTGATCAATTCATCAAAAATTTTAGAACCTCCTTTCAGATTCAAACCTTTGTCAGTTTGCTATTTTTATTTTTATATTTCTTTCCTTAGGGGGACAATCTATTCTTCAAGATTTGAACATCTAGTAGTCTTGTCAATGAGCTTGATATTCATACACTCTTCAATTAGTTTACCTTCTTTAGCTTGAAATTTCAATTTTCCAATTTTCTTCACTAAGTTTTCAAGTTGGAATTGAAGCTCTTCATTCTCTTTCCTCATCCAAATCATTTAAAACAAAAATGAGCTCTGATTTATAATCCACCAATCTTCCTTATTGAATTCATATTCATATTCATCATCCACCTTTTGGAGTATGACCTCTTTTTTTTGAGTATGACTTCAAATTCATATTCATTTTCCTTATATGCTATGTAATGGGGGGTTCTTGAATCAATTATGTCTTGTGTCAACTAGAAATTGCAAGAGCACAAATAAAGTTGTCAAAAAAGTTGTTAAAATGCAATTTGGAGGGAATAGGAAGGGATTAGTGTTTTAAAAGGAAGTTAGAGGAGTTAGTCCATTGGTTTTTGATTTGAAAGTGTATTTAAGTCCTCTTGAAGGCTCGAGCAGGTTGTTGTTGAAGTTATAATTGAATCATCCACAACAATACTGCGAGTTTTCTTCTAATTTCTTTGTTTTCCTGAACATTATTCTTTTTGTACGGGCATGTATAGGCCTAGAATGCATTGAAATACTCTGTATGTTATTATAGCATGAATTAGATTTCTTTTGTATTTTTTTTTAGAGTCTCTTATCAACTTTAGGGGAAGAACTCATTAAAATATTGAGACTACCTATGGAGACTAGTGAAGGCCCTATTTTCACATTAAATAATGTAAGTAGCCATTCCATCTATTGTCCAATTTGTGTCTCAATGGAATGACATAATATGATGGTAAAGTAGGAATTTCTATGTTTTAGAGTGATGGTGAAGCAAATTGAAGGTTGTGGGATGTGACCCTAGGGTGTCATTCTATGTTTTCCATGTGAAATGAGGGTGGAAATATGGGGTTTTGACAAATTATTGATGGAACTGGTTCTAAGATGGATTTTCAAATTTGTGAAAAATATTTGCAAGGTGTTTGATGTGTTGTGTATGTTAAGGAATCCTGGGTATTGTGTGTTTGAATAAAACCTTAGGTATTTGCTTTCAAATGGAGGGTTTGTTGGAACAATATTGTAGAAGCCTTAAACCTAGAAATAAATTATGAAATTTGATGTTTTGTCACATGCTTGTTGATTGTTTGATGTGTTTTTGTGAAGGGAAGTTGAAAAGGAGGGACCTCCTTTGTAAAATTGGACTAATTTAGTAGCCTTTTGGGTAGGGAAACCTAATGAATCTCTATGTTGTTGTAAGGGAAACATTGGTGATTTTTTGGGATAATGTGTTTGGGTCTATGACTATGCTTAATTGATGTTTGGTTGGCCATCCTATGACCTTCTTCAAGGGATTTTTGTAAAGTTGGATTTTGAAGGGTTACAAACCTCTTGGGATTGATTTGCAAAAGTTGGGTGTCTTGTGATTTGAAGGTTGATTTCATTGTTTAAGTTAAGTTATTTGGAGTTGTATAGTGCACCTTGTATTGCATCAAGTGGTACTAGAGATTTAGGAACAAGGTATTTTGTTGGTAATTTGATTAATTTTGTAGGTTGGAAGGTGAGAAGACAAGTTTGATAAGATGCCTTTGAAAGGTGTTGGTGCTGCTAGGGAGTTGCAAGATCTAAAAGAGAAGCATGCTAAGCTTCTGGAATCTCATAATGTAGTTTTGGCAAGGCTTGCTACCTTGGAGACAAGGAAAAGGAGATAAGTGAATGAAGAAAGTGAAACATAAGAGGATGAAGATTATGAAGATGTTGAAGAAGAACTAGACCCTAAATATTAGATGGTGAAGATGCTCAAAGTAGTGAAAGGTGAATCAATAAAGGTAAAAGTTGATCTCCCTATTTATGGTGGTGATTTAAATGAAGAGGAATTTCTTGATTGGATTGTTGCTATGGATAATTACTTTGAAAGTGAGGATATTTTAGAAGAACAGATGGTGAAGGTGGAAAAAAAAGCTGAAAGGACTTGCTCTTCTATGGTGGGACTATGAGCAAGTAGAGAGAAGAAATTAAGGAAAATCAAGGATTAATTCATGGGACAAGATGGTGCAAAAGTTGAATGGTAAGTTTATTCCAAAGGACTATGAGGTTCAATTGTTTAAGTTGCAAGGATTGAAATAAAAAGATCTAGATGTCAATTCTTACACTAATGAATTCTACAAACTAAGAATAAGGTCTAGAAGGGATGAGGATTAGGTTGAAAAGGTGGCTAGGTATCTAGGTGGTTTGAGGTTTAATATTCAAGATGAACTTGTGGTTGCTAACCCAAAATTTGTTGAGGAATGTTTTCAATTAGCAATCAGGGTGGAGGAAAAACTTAAAAGGAGACAAGAGAAAGTAGTTAGAGGAAGAGGTGTTACTATTGCAAGAGGGAGAGGAACAATCCCTACACCAAAGCAGTCATTGGAGGAACAAGAAGGAGCAAACAAAGGTAAAGAGCAAGGTGTTAATGTTGATGTACTAGAGGTGGTTTTAGAGGTAGAGGAAGTTTTAGTGCTAGTAGAAGTTCTAATGATTTTGTAGGGAGATGTTATACACACAATGAATATGGTCATCCATCTTGGAAATGTCCTGAAAGAGTTGGTGGTTCGTCAAGTGGTGAAAAGAGAATTGATAGGAGAGCACAAATCATCAAAGAAGAAAAGTGTGAAGGAAATCATATTACAACTTTAAGGGATGTTATTGAAACAAGGGAAGTGTTGATAATGAGAAAGATAGTGTTGAAGGAAGCCAAAGAGGAAGAACCTTTGCAAAGAAAGAGCCTCTTCAAAACTACTTGTAACTGTAAGAATAAGGTCTGTAAAGTTGTGATTGATTCTAGTTCAATAGAGAATATGGTGTCTACTGAGATGGTGAACAAGTTAAATTTGACAAAAATACCCCATGAATTTCCTTATAAAATTTCATGGTTAAGTGATGTACAATCTTTGTTGGTTAATGAAAAGGAAACTACTGATTTTCAAATTGGGAACTATAAATATAGTGTTGTTTGTGATATTCTTCCTATGGATTGTTGTCACCTACTCCTAGGTAGACCTTGGCAATATGATAAGAGAGCCTTGTATGATGGTAGAGAGAATACTTACTGAATAATGAAGGATGGTTGTAAGTTTGTTTTAACTCCTTTGATAGAAAATGAGAAAGGTAAGGCCAAAGTAATAATGTGTGGAAGAAGAGAATTGGTAAAATATCTGAAGGAAGACATAATATTGAATACCTCAATCATTTTAAGGAATGAGAATGCTAGGATAGCACGTAAGCAAGTTGCTTTAGATTTGTTGACAATTAATTGGAATAAAAATGTGTTGATAGAGACATTGGAGTGTCCTTTGGTGGAGAATAGATTAGAGGGCAATTGGTGTCTACTGGTATAGTGAATACAATGAAATGTAAGGACATAAAAATGATACAAAACACTGACAAGACATTAAAAGTGATGACAATGATGGATAAGCAGGTTGGATAGAGCATTGAGGACAGTTGCAAGCATGAGGGTGAGAAAAAGATGAAGACAAACCAAGAATTTTCTAACAATTGTTTGTTTACAGGTGTAGGACATAGTAAGCAATCAAGTTTTGGTCAAAGAAAATATGAAATACATTTGGAAGGTCAGAAGATAGAGATAAAGACAAATGCATATGTAAACATAGTCAAGAATGATAGAGGTGCAAGGTAGATTGCAAGTTTAGTGTGCTTGAACTAGTGGAGAGGACTTGTATATGAGTGGAACATTTATGAAGCTTGGAGACATTGGAATCAAAGAAAACTCATGTGGCATGAGTTTTTCTCTATAGGGGTGTATGGTGCAGGAGCACCTACACCTTATTGTCAAAAACAATTGATTTATTAAGGGCTTGATAGGTGGACAGTGGGTTAGTAGGGGTTTTTTGTGTTTAATTATGTTAAATAAGGTCCAAAGAACCATATGCTATGTAATGGGGGTTTTTTGAATCAATTATGTCTTAGGTGTCAATTAGAACTTGAAAGAGTGCAAATAAAGTTGTTAAAATGCAATTTGGAGGGAATAGGAAGGGATTAGTGTTTTTAAAGGAAATTAGAGGAGTTAGTCCATTGGTTTTTTATTTGAAAGTGTATTTAAGGCCTCTTGAAGGCTCGAACAGGTTGTTGTTGAAGTTATAATTGAATCATCCACATCAATACTATGAGTTTTCTACTAATTTCTCTATTTTCGTAATCATGGGCTTTTATAGACCTAAAATTCCTTGAAATCCTCTATATGTTATTCTAGCATGAATTAGATTTCTTTTGTATCTATTTTGAGAGTTTCATATCAACTTTAGGGGAATAACTCATTAAAATCTTGAGATTGCTTTTGCAGACTGGTGAAGGCCATGTTTTCACATTAAATAATGTAAGTAGCCATTCCATCTACTATCCAATCTATATCTTGATGGAATGGAATAATATGATGGTAGAGTAGGAATTTCTATGTTTTAGAGTGATGGTGAAGCAAATTGAAGGTTGTGGGATGTGAGCCTAGGGTGTCATTCTATGTTTTCCATGTGAAATGAGAGTGGAAATATGGGGTTTTCACAAATTATTGATGGAACTAGTTCTAAGATGGATTTTCAAGTTTTTGCATAATATTTGCAAGGTGTTTGATGTGTTGTCTGCATCAAGAAAGCCTAGGGTGTCATTTTGTGTTTTCCATGTGAAATGAGAGTGGAAATATGGGGTTTTGAAAAATTATTGATGGAATTGGTTCTAAGATGGATTTTCAAGTTTGTGCATAATATTTACAAGGTGTTTGATGTGTTGTCTACATCAAGAAAGCCCTGGTGTTTTGAGTTTGAATAAAACCCTAGGTATTTGCTTGCAAATGGAGATTTTGTTGGAACAGTATTGTGGAAGCCTTAAACCTAGAAATAAATTGTGAAATTTGATGTTTTATCACATGCTTATTGACTGTTTGATGTGTTTTTGTGAAGGGAAGTTGAAAAGGAGGGACCTCCTTTGTAAAAGTGGACTAATTTAGTATCCTTTTGGGTAGGGTAGCCTATTGAATCTCTATGTTGTTGTAAAGGGACCCTTGGTGATGTATTGGGATAATGTGTTTGAGTATATGACTATGCTTAATTGATGTTTGGTTAGCCATTGTATGACCTTCTTCAAGGGATTTGTGTAAAGTTGGATTTTGAAGGGTTACAATCCTGTTGGGATTGATTTGGAAAAGTTGGGTGTCTTGTGATTTAAAGGTTGATTTCATTGTTGAAGTCAAGTTATTTGGAGTTGTATAGTGATTTTCTCCACCTTGTATTGCATCACCTCAGCTGTTAGGCTATATTAAGGAACCTTGCTCTTATACCAATTATTGAACACACCAAAATACTAAGAGGGGGAATGATTTGTATGCCTTAAAATTTAATCCCAAATAGCTACTATTGAAGTTAAGTTATACTAGTTAAGAATTCATCCACTTAATAAAAAAATGGAAAATCAACCACACAAGAATATAGATGACACTATATGTATGTGGAAAACACCACAGGGGAAAAGCCACAGTGAGAAATATTGCTAGGAGTTACTATCCTTATCTAGCCTCACAAGTAAATAATATTTTATAATTTTATTTTGGGTGAAAAAAAAGGAATAAAATATTCCATGAATTTTTTTTAGGGGTTGAAACCCAAGGAAGCTACTACTCCCTAATTGAAAGAAAGAACAACTAAAATATTCCTAATATTATGGCTTCAACTATTAATAGTCATCAATTCTGCTCATTAGGTTTGTAGTAGATCTTGTCATGCTCTACTCATGCAATCATAAATCTTCACATGATTCCATCATCATCTTCACATGTTTGATCTTCTATATATATCAGTTGTACACTTGCAAAGTAAAAATTTAGTCAATAATAAACAAGAAATAATAAAACTTGTAACATGTCATCCTACATCTTCATTAGCGGTATACAAAAAAGGTATAAAATTATTTACATCTCTTCCAAGTTAATTAGCATGACTTATACAACACCTACAAACACTTCTTAGAATCTTCTCAATCATAAACTTGTGGTGCACATGACCAACATACCCAAGTCAGCCTCAACATCACATCTACACCAAATGACTTGAAACAATTATATGGTATTGCAAACAAGAAATATCTTCATGCAATTCAAACTCGAGATACTCTAAGACATGTAGAATGTCCACACAAACTCATAGAACTTATTTTACAAAATTTTGTTGGCACAAGTACTCAAGCTTATGTTTTGATGAAGGATATGCATCCAAAACTAATTCTAATACTCTGTCATTGAATAACTAAAATTTTAGAGCACTAAACCACTTAAATATTCAATATAGCATGCATTAGGCATCATTGAACATGTCCACAAGACCACATAGTTGAGTCATCATATCCAAAGGAATGTGAAGCATTCCAACAAGCCTTCATCAACACTATGCACTACTAGAGCACAAACCAAAACTCACTCACTTGTAATTTTCATTGTGGAGTGTATAAAGATATGAAATCTTGGATATAACACCTTCGCATCTCTAGTGACTTACCTTCTGAACCACAAGACTGAATCTTTCTCTACAAATGGAAGCAAACGAAAGCACTATCACTACCTTAAGGTATATACTAAGAAATCCTTAGACACAACTTCTATAACTTTACACTAAGTGTGGTACACAAAACTAGAAAGATATCAATGTAGACAAGTTGGAAATGCATTAGAATATGTGTACCAATGTAAACATCATACTCATACATCAATGTATTCAGCATACTGCTATGTTGACTTGGACCAATTGATATCTCTATCCATTAGCTATTTCTAGAGCATATGCACTTTTCAACACACTTTTGACATCAATGACAACCAACCCTATCAAGATGCAACAACATATAGCTAAGAACAATCTATTGAATTTATTTATGACCAAGTTGAATAATATTTTAATGAAGAAGTATAGAATAAATATCTATAGATGTAAGGAATGTAAATGAAGAGGAAACTAATGATACAATTTTTTATATAAAATTCTAATAAAAATGAATGGTGATTATCTTTTGAGGAGATTTCACTTGAAGAAATGTTACATAAAATCAAAATAAAACTAAACTCTAAGAGAATATTGGATTTTTTTTAAAGAAAAATATCTACTTGGAAACTTGATAATAAGGAAAAACCACCAGATTTATCAAAACAAAAAATAATTGGAAAATTGAAAGAAGAAATAGACTATATTTAGACCAAGAATCAAATGACTGATTTAAGTGTTGCATGTAGAGCATTGGTGACTATAAATTTTAGTATTACATAAAATACAAGTTCAAGAAATTTCACAATTACTACATGTATCCAGGAGAACCATTGAAAGATATATTGAAAGGAGGAACATATTAGTGTTGGATATTGCTGATATGTGGTTGTCATTGATGTCAACACTATTGAAATTAATGTCTTTAAGGCTGTCCATGTCAAGGATATTGAGAAAATTGTAATAAAATAAGTTGTAGGTTGTCAGTGATGTAGTGAAGTTCAATATGATGGCTAGCTCAACAAGTTGATGAAAGTTGGTTGTGGCATAGGAGAATGTGTCATCTAAACTTTGATAATATTATCAAGATAAGCTTTACTTTGGTAGTGAGAGATCTTCCTAAGTTGATAAAACCTACTAATACTATATGGAAGGAATGTTAGTTAGGGAAGAAAACTAGAATTTCATTTAGGAGCAAACAACATTGTTCAAATGAAGTATTGGAGCTTGTGCATACTGACTTGTGTGTAAAGTATATTCTCAGATGGAATGAATTGAATTTGAAGAAAATTTTGCTCCTATTTATAGGATTGAAGCTATGAGACTATTTCTTGCTTTTGTTGCTTACAAAAACTTCAAGGTTTATTAGATGGATGGCAAGTCAAAATTTCTAAATGGTGAACTAGAAGAAGAATTGTATACTAAGCAACTTGGTGGATTTCAATTGACTGATCAGGGAGATATGGTTTGTTGGTTGAAGAAATCATTGTATGGACTTAAGCAAGCCCCAAGAGCATGGTATGCCAAATTGGACAAGTATTTGTTGAAGCTTGGATTTAATAAAGGTACTACTAATAGTAATTTGTATTTCAAGATTGATCATGATAAAGATTTGATTGTTGAAGTCTTTGTTTATGATATCATTTTTGGAGGAGATGATAGTTTGTGCATAAAGTTTGCTAATGGGATGCAGAGTGAGTTTGAGATGTCTATGATTGGAGAAATGAAATTCTTTTTGGGATTAAAAATTACTCAGCTAGATAAAGGGATCTTTATATCTTAGTCCAAGTATGTGAAATAATTGCTAAATAAGTTTGGTATGGAAGATTCAAAGTGGATTGGTACACCTATGGTGACCGGATGCAAGTTGATACAATATGATGATTCTCCTAAAACAAACCAGACTAGATACAAGTCCATGATTGGTGGATTGCTCTATTTGATTCAAACTATACCTGATATCATGAATGCCATATGCATTATTGCAATATTTCAAGATGATCCTAAGGAATCTCATGTGACAACTGTGAAGAGGATTTTCAGGTACTTGAAGGGGACAATTGATTTTGGCCTATGGTATCCTAAAGAAGATGACCTTACTTTGAGTGATTTTATTGATTTTGATTGGGAAGGAGATGTAAATGACATAAAGAGTACTAGTGGTGGTGCTTTTTTCTTGGGAAAGAAGTTGATTTCATGGTTAAGTAAGAAGCAGGATGCCATTTCTTTATCTACTATAGAGGCATAATACATTACTGCTGCTAACAATTGTACTCAAGTATTATGGATGAAGTAGATGTTGAAAGATATCAAAGTTGTGTATGATGAACCTATTGCTATATTCTATGATAATTCAAGTGGAATTAACATTTCTAAGAATCTGGTGTTGCATTTAAAAACCAAGCATATATCTATCAAGTTTCACTTTTTGAGAGAGAAGGTAAGTGAAAAGGAAGTCAAATTGGAGTATGTTCCCACTAAGGAATAGATTGCAAATATCTTTACCAATCCCTTGCCTAAGGATACTTTTGAGTATCTCAGAGGGAAGCTAGGGGTTATTACCCCTCCTAATCAAAACTAAGATGCATTGACTTGCATTAGTCTGTGCATTTCATAGTCATATCTTGATCCAGATTGATGTTGTGGTGGCTGTTACTTAGGGGGAGTAGTCAGATGTTTAGAAATGTGGTTCAAATATTGTGTGGAGAAAGAAAATGTGTGTATTTTTCATTGATGTCTAAGGGGGAGAAGATTCATGTAAAAAACCGTGAAAGAGTTAAGGAGAAAAGAGTCAAAATCTAAGGGGGAGAAAATGCTAAGAGATAGTTGCGTTGATGGTGTTTTTCACATCATGTGTTTCCATCAATTCCAAAGGGGGAGATTTTAGATAATTCTGATATGTGATTATCATTGATGTCAACACTATTGGAATTAATATCTTTAGGGCTGATATTGAGAAAATTGTAATAAAATAAGTTGTAGGTTGTTAGTGATGTAGTGAAGTTTAGTATGATGGCTAGCTCAATATGTTGATGATAAGAGGTTGTGGATTAAAGGGCTTGTTGTTGAATGTATCTAGTTTATCCACGTTAAGTTTCAAAGATCCACATGAAGATTTGATTGAGTTATGAGTATTTGTGTTCTGATAGTTGTTATGTTGTTTTAGTTAGTGTTCTTGAAAGTAGATGATGCAATTCTAGTAATGTGAGTTGTTGTGGATTCTTATGTGATGATTCATGATGCTCATGGATATTTCTAGATCATTCTCTATCTATGTTGTACGTTCACATTGATTGTTGTGCTCGCGATTAGTGATTTTCTTTTGTGAGTTTATGTTTTTTCATGATCATGGCTGACAGGGTGACTGTAGCATGTTGTGGATCCTCAAGGAATAATTGTTTGAGGTGTTTCATGTTTGAGGATATTATTTTGGGTCCTTACTAAGTTGTGGCTAACATTGGTTGGTGTGCATTGAAAATTTTTTTTGGATTGAGTTGACAGTTTGTGCACATTTTATATTTTGTTAACGCTGACATGTAGCTGATGTTATCCTTAGTTGTAGATATATATGATCAATTTTTTATATCATTTGAAGGAATGTGTGTGAGGCATGTTTGTGAATGATGTGTGAGTACTGTGTATGAACAATGCTCTAATCTTTTGAAGCCAAAAGTGATGAGGGTGCAACCCGAAACACAGAAAATAACCCACAAATAAGAGAATAACTTTATTATTCAGAAAATGGAGCTTCTTACATGTAGAGGATCTCAAATCCCCAAGTTCTACAACACATGCAAGCTACAAAAAGCTACAGGATAACCCTTTTGCAACATGTGAGCTTGTCCTCAAAAAGTTACCCAAAAATATTAGAAACCCGCCCATAAATAGAGCTCCTCTTTAGTTTGGAGCCAAAACAACATTAGAATTTGAGTTTAGGCAGTTTGGCGCCGAAAATTACAACTTGAAGTTCAAATTTCAAAAGAATGTTTGCAATTGTATCTTCTAGAAAGTGTGCCAACTTCTCGGGGCCATAACTTTTGATCTGGGGCTCCGATTCGCGAACCGTTTGAATCGTTGGAAAGGTCTTGAAGTCAAGAATGTGCTCAAAATTAGCCACACCGATTTCAAAAAGTTTTGGGGCAGATCCTGAAGCTCTAAATGCCTCAAATCCCACTCGAAAGGTTTTCAGGTGCAAATCTGGGAAACTAAAACTGCAATATCTTTCAACCCAGGAATAGAAAATAAAAATCGTAAATTGGGAATTTCATTATGACGAAATGGGTATCCAAAAATATAAAAACATTTGAAAAATGATAAACTTGAAATTTAACTACTTTTGGGTGATGCAAGATTGCTCTTACACCACTGGATGCTCCTGCATCAGAAACCCAGGGTAATTTTGAGAAGTGACCCCGTCACGTCTCAGATGGTTGAGGAAAACCCAACTGGTCAACTGCTGCCTTAGATAGCCAAGATAAATATTCCATAGGCCTTCCTCTCCATTTCACCAAATATTCTTCATACTGCCTATTTCTGGTACTCCTTCCCACACGACTATCTAAGATTTCCTCAATCTCATCCTTTTCTGAAGTAGATGCTGGAATCCCACACTGTTCCATCATTGGTACTTCCTCTGCGCCACCTTCATGATACTTTGTCAAATCTGAAATGTTGAACATAGGGGAAATGTTGAATCCATCCGGCAACTCTACCTCATATGCATTCCCTGAATCATGCTTCTTCAAAATTTTATAGGGACAAACTTCTTCATCTTCAATTTGTTATATGTTCCCACTGAAAACCTTTCTTTCCTCAAGTGGACTATCACTTCATCACCAATATGAAACTCCTTATACCTCCTCTTCTGATCTGCCTTAGCCTTATACTGCACATTCATCTTGTTAATATGTTCGCTACCTTCTCATGTATATCCTGATTTTTTCTGCAAAATCTTTGGTTTGCATTTTCCCTGGCCCATTCTCCTCAATTTGAGCCGTTTCCGGGACTACCTCCATACACACCGAATGGTGATTTACCAGCTTCAAGGACACTGTTGTACAGTGGCTCCCCGCCTGCAAGATCAAGTCCCATCCCTTTGGGTTTATTCTCCTACTAAACATCTCGCGGCTCTAATTGGCATCAACCTCTGGCTCTCCCACTATTTGTGGATGGTGTAACTCAACTTCACTGCCTTCAACTTCTTCCACAAGGTCCTCCAAAAGTACCCCACAAATCTCTAGGCATCACTTATCCGAACAATACTCTTGTAGACTCTCAGAGTCTCACCATCTCTTTGAATAAGTCAGCAATGTGGGACTACATCATGGGTCTTCGACATGGAATGAATGTGCCATCTTCGAAAACCTATCAACCACCACAAAGATCGAATCATTCTCATCAGGTTCTTGGTAAAACTAAGAATTAAAAGTCCATACTTATATCCTCCCATGGCCTCTCAATGGCATGGATATAAGTCCGTGATTCCGCTGACTCCTTTAGCCATTTGACATACTCTGTACCTTGCATAAACTTCATCTCGCACAACCGAGGCCAATAATAATGCTCACTGATAATGGAAATGGTCTTATCCTGACCAAAATGTCCTGCCATTCCTCCACTATGCTTCTCTTTTATTAGGTTCTCCTCGCGAAACTTCTATCACACAATTGACTTCCTAAATAACATGCCATCTCGATTATGAAATCCAGCCACCTTTGTCCTGGCCTAATCGTGAATGTTCCTTGCAAGCTTTCCAAGCCTCTGCAAAATCAATCTTCTGCATACAGTGTCTTGAGTTCATTGAACCCAACCATTTCAATCTACATCTTTGTCATCAATGTATGCCTCCTACTTAAGGCATCTGCAACCCTATTTGACTTCCCACCCCTATGTTTCAAAACAAAGGTATAACTCTGCAAAATATCTACCCATTTCATATGCCTCTGATTTAATTTTCCTAATTTACTAGGGTAATCGGTAAGGCCCCATGATCGCGATATAGAACAAATCTCTTTCATAACAAATAATGTCTCCATTTATTTAATGTTGAACTATTGCATGTACCTCTACCATATACGTACTTTCTCTTAAGTATCATTTAACTTTTCACCTAAATAGGCAATGGCTTACCTTCTCTTGGCTCAACATCGCTTGACGGCACAACCACTAGCATCACACCCACCGAAACACCTTGTTGAAATCGAGGATAGAACAAAGTTGCTCATCACCTTTTTGCTTCAACAGTTCAAAACTTTTTGCCACCCACTACTCCACTTGAATTCTTTTCTATCCCCTCTCATTGTTTTAGTCAAGGGTCCACATATACTACTGAAGTTTCTAATGAACTTCCTATAAAAACTAGCCAAACCATGGAAAGATCTCACCTCGGTAGCAGTTCTTGGGGTAGGCCATTCTAGAATAGCCTTCACCTTCTCTGGGTCCATCTTGAGACCTTCTGTTGAGACAACAAATCCCAAGTACACTAACTCCCTCTTCACAAAACTGCACTTCTTCAGATTAATCAACAGTTTCTCTTCTCTTAGCTTCTCAAAGGCTCTTTGAATATGCATTAGATGCTCATCCAATGTCTTACTAATGTGGATGCTAAAATCTGCAAATGGTTAGTTTAAAACAAAACAACATTTTAACATCCCTATGAAATAATGAAACATGTCAATCATGCAATAAAATGGAACAATAGAAACTAAAGAAAGCATATGAAAGACATGATCCAACTCTATCTCATAGTGGATTGGTGTCACATGTGCTAGTGACCCTTTCCCAATCCTTGATAAAAAGCTCAAGATGATGAAATTGCTATAGATGATGGAAATGATGGACAAGATCTAATCTCAAATGAAGAGAGTGACCTTGCAAGATTGTGGAGGATTTGTTCAAAGATGAAGCTGCTATTTAAAGATTTTCAAAATGCTAAGTGTTGAAGAGAGACCAATGTGGGACTAAAGATTCTGCCAATGATAGGAGGACACTTGTCATCATGTGATTGGTGGATGTATGTGCAAGATTTGGGAAGAGTGCCCAAGAGGGGGAAATTTTTGAATTCAAATTTGCAATAAATTTTGAGAGGGGGACAAGAAAGAAGAGCAATAAATGCCATGTTTGACTTGTCATGTTGAGAGAAAATGATGTTTTAATAAATCAATAAAATTGATTTATTGTGCAAGTGGCTAGATCTAGATAATGCAAGTGGGATGTGATTAGTATTAGATTATGATTAGATGATGATTATGCTGATTAGATGAGTTGACATTTTGGACTTTGATAATTGATTTATTTAAATTAGAAAATGATGGAATATGATTTAGGATTTGATTTAAATGAAGTCCTGATTTATTTAATTAAATGGATGATGCAAGATGAAGGTTGAATGATAAGGTTTATTTGATAAATGACCTTGAGATTATTTAATGAATGGATGAAAATGCACTTGATTAATTGATGAATGGTCCTAATGCAACGTCTAATTTGACTGAATCCGATCGAATGCATAATGTAAATTTTGCATGTCTACATTTTTCCCCTCTTTGAAGCAATGTACTTGTTGCGTTGGTTCAAAGAATATCTTGCCGCAATCGAAATTTTAAAAAAATTCATGATTTTTTAGATGCCCCAGCGGAAAGAAGTACACTGGTACATTTCCCCCTCGAGAGATCGAGCGAAAAGATTCGATTTGAGGGTCGATCTCGTGATAAAGAGGTTCAAAATGGATGGTTATGGATGATGATGCAAAGATGATTTCAATATGCTTAGAATAACAAATCTATATTATTCTAAGCAACTTAAATGATGATATGATATGAGATGGATGAGATGGATATGCTATGATTATGCAACGGATGATTTATGCAGATGCTCAGACTAACAGATCTATATTATGATGATGATGCATGTGAGATGATATGCAGAATTCTAATGATTTATGGATGTAAGATAAATGCATAATGGATGCATGATGGATGAATGCATGATGGACTATTCATGATGCAATGTTAGCATGGAAATGAGATGATGACAAGAGGATCCAACAAGTCCATGATTGGTCGAGACTTTATTAGAGATGGTGATGATAGATGATGATGATGATTTGCTTATCAAGGATTGGGATTTTCAAAGGGTCACTTACTTTATGTTTGATAACACGCCTAAGCACGATGCATCAAGGTATGAAGGACCAGGATGGCGTTGTACTTAGTGTGATGGACTTTGACTCAACAAATAGATAGGAGTATTCTTGTTCACACTTGACATACGGAAACCTTGCTAGGAAGTACCTAACAAAGCAAGTATTAAGCCAGAGTTATATTACAAGAGTGTCCAACAAGCTGCAGGACAAAATAATAATGATCGTTGCCCCATTCCTATCTCTCTAAATCCTTAGTTCGGGATATCATCGAGAGGTCCTTGGAATGAGCGCAATAAGATAAATCAAAAGAAAAGATCAAGTACACAAACAAGCCAATGTTCTTCATACCTTCACCAAAGGGATTTGTTTTGATAGGATAAGAATCCAAAGTGATATCCATAAATGATGCCCATTGTCGGAACGATATATCCTAGGACATGCATTGTACAGGATGATGATGGTTTGATAAGTTGATTGATAGGCTGTTGATATAAGGTCGACTGACATGTTTGAAAATGATCGAGACTTTGATTTTGTTTTAGAGGTTTGTTGTTTGCTTTTGATTTTACGATTGAAGGTTACATTTGCTGACTGTTGTGATTGTTTCTGTTTGCGTTGCCAAAGGATGAAGATGAAGACAGTTTATTATGGATGAATGATTATTGCGGGTGAAAGTGAAATGAGGTGGATGGATTTTTTCAAATATTTGGATGTTTTTGACGTTTTGCAATGTTTTGAGGCTGTTTTTGGTGTTTTCAAGATTTTGCAAATGTTTTGATTTTTTGATTTTCTGATGTTTTTGGATTTTGATGTTTTTCAAATGTTTTTGGATTTTGATGCTTTTCGAATGTTTTTGGATTTTGATGTTTTTCAAATGTTTTTGGATTTTGATGTTTTTCGAATGTTTTTGGATTTTGATGTTTTTCGAATGTTTTTGGATTTTGATGTTTTTCGAATGTTTTTGGATTTTGATGTTTTTCGAATGTTTTTGGATTTTTGATGTCTTGATGTTTTTGGATTTTTCGCATGATTTTTGACGATTTTGATATGGATGTGTGTGATGATATCAGTGCTTTGTTTGGGATTTTGTTGAAAACCAAGCTAAGATGGATTGATGATGATAACATTGTTGAGGATGCACAACAATGCAATGATTTGATTGATTGGGATTGATGATAACATTGTTGAGGATACACAACAATGCAAGGACTGGATTGATCAGGATGGATAATGATAACATTGTTGAGGATACACGACAATGCAAGGATAGTGTTAAGCAACACAACGATATCCCGAGATGATGATTTTTTTGATTGGATTTGATTGATCATGTTTGATGGAGCTTGGTTTCGAACAAAAGATGTTTGGATGATTTGATGTGACATTTGACAGGTGTGTTAGATGCGACTAATAGTGATTGTTTGGATTGATGTTCGATGAAAGATGAAGCTTGATAAGGACTATTTTCGTCAAAATATGCCATGGGCTAGTGATTCGGATTTTTTTGCTCACAAGTGGTGGACCAATTTGATTTCATGTTTTCCAATGTTTGGATCGCCACATAAGTCGGAGGACATAGACCAAGATTTATTCTCGAAGCAAGATGTACATATCTGCCCCCAATGTCTAGCAACGTATGGAATGCAATGGATGGATGCTTAGATAAGTGTATGGATGGATGGATATGCAAAGGATGCCAAGGATTATCTTGCGATAAGATAAGGTGCTCGGATAAAGAATGCTCATTTGGATAATGCTTCATGGCTCAAATAATTTTGCATAGGATAGGATAGGATCAATGAAAATGACCCATGTCAAGATGTTTTACCATAAGCAAGCATAAAGCATGCCCCAAAATTGTATCAAGATCAAGATAACTAAGATGATGGATCATGAAGATGGATGAAAATGGATTGGCTCAATGGTTTATGGATGGATGGATTTATTATGGATAAGATGGATGGAATGCTCGATTTATTACGGATGGGATGAGATGCTTTCATCTGAACTGGCGCATGTAGATGCTCGATTCTACACATGATGCCTGTTTGCCAGGTTTTCATCATGGTCTTGCCCAAAGTGCCACCCATGCGGTTTTCACTAGAGGACGATTTTTTTCTCTTTACTATTTTCAATCCTTTTTCTGATTTTTTTGGATTTTTTGCTTTTTTGATTTTTTTGTATTTTTCTGAAAGATTCATGCCGAACCACCTGGTGATGTTGACGTAGATGCCCTTGTCATGATGTGCCATCGATATCCTGCCTGAAGGAGCTGCTTTGCTAAGATACATGCACTTGAATGCAACTTTTGGGATTCTTGATCTGCCTCGTTGATACCAGAGTTGACTTTGTCTTTGTGCGCACATCGTGATAGATTTCCTTCTGAATCCTTATGATGAAGGGTTGTTGCCAATACATGGTCAATGTAAGAATTGGATATTATGCGTGGAGGCATGGATGGAGTGTGTTTAGGGATAAGAGATGGATTGGTTGACAGTTTGGAACCTTTGACTCTCAAACCTGGGAAGATGAGCAATGATGGGTGGATACGGAAGTGTGCGTGGAATTAGGACCAGCTGCTTGATATACTTTGTACGCCGCTTGAAAATCCTGCTTTTGATTTTGTGTACATCTTTGATGGATACCTTTCCCTCTTTTAGTTTTCCCCACAGTTTCTTTGACTGATGGAGTTTGATAGGGATGATCTTTCTTTGTATGCTTTGGTATCCATATGTATTTGATTTTTCCATTATGCTTATCAGCTTCTTTTGCTTTGATAACATTCTTCGTACTTTGATTCAAATCTTTCTTTTGACGTAGGTCCCAATTCGTGGATGGGGTGATGGGTGGATGAGGATTCATGATGTGGCTGGTTGTAGTATTGGCAATGGTTTCATCATAAGGATTCTTCGTGCTCCCTATGTTGACGTTTGCTTGAGACATAGTTGCCCCCAGTATGGTGGTAGTAGCAACTTCATGCTTTGATTCTACTTGCTTTGAGATATTTTGTTCAGTAAACGTGCTTTGACGAATGACCACTGTAGATGACGTTGTTTCAATCTTCTACTCTGCTATCTCTGGAATATATTGTTCTACCTGATTTTCTTCCTTGAGTGGATAATGTTCAATATCTTTATTCATGATGTCCTCAATCTGAGTTTGGGACATATTCGATCTTGATTTTGACAACTCCGTTTTATTGTAGGAGTTAAGAATTTGCTCTTTTTGTGTAATACAATCTTGTTCTAGCTGAAGATCATCTACATGTCCATCCATAGAAAGCATCTCATGGGTAGATGAAGGAGTAAGTGCTATGTGGATGTGATCATCTTGTGTGGATAGGAGAATATCCATTAGATCATTGTAGTATCTTGGAGATACAAATTTTTGATCTTGATTTATTTTGGGATTACTTTCGATATGCTTTGGATCAAGCTCTTGAAATGGGTCGGTTTCAAAGGATGGATCACTTACAAATGGTGCTTGGATATCTTCATTATACATGGTAAGTGGCTCAATATCCTCAAGTGTCAAGTTTAAGGTTCTTTCAGTATCTGTAACCATGCGGTCAAAGGGGATCAACATGTTTTGAAAAGGATCATTGCTAGACTTTGGTGAAAGATTTTGATCATGCTTTGGAATAAATTCTTGAGATATGTCCTCTAACTCGTAAGGCGATGTAGAGACATTTTCATCATGATCATTGGTTGATGGTTCGTGCATTATGTCAATAGGATCAAATAATCCCAACACTCCTTGAAAGAGATCACTAAAAAGTGGCTCTTGATGTATGGTGAGTTGATCATCGGATTGTGTAGATATATCTTCAATGTGCTCCTCGATGGAGAGGTTTTGATCATTGTTTTTGACAATTGCGATGGAGAGATTGTGAATGTCTTCGACCATAGCATCAAGTGATGTTGATATTTCTTGAATTGGCTCATTGTCGAGTTTTGTTGGTGGATTTTGATCGTGATTCAAAAGTGACTCTTGACATATGTCGATTTGATCATTGGATGAAGTAAACATGTGCTCAGTGATGGATTGATCTTGATCCTTGTTTTCAATAGTTGTCATCTTTTGTGTTTGTGCTCATGTTGGTTGGGTAGCTTGAGAGGCTTGGGCAACTTGAGAGGATTGTTTCACTTGTTTCACTTGTGTTGCTTGTTGCATGGCTAGATATTGTTGGAATCCCTTTTGAAAAGCAGCTTGTAATGTCGCGTTGTATTGGATTGATGTATTGGAAATTGGTGGTGGTGGGGGTGGTGGTGGATTTAGAATCATGTTGGATGTAGTGACAAGTGTTTGAGATACGCTCGGAGTGATCATGGTAGTGAGAGGTTGAGATGTGATGGGTGTGATAGTGGCGTTTGGAATGATTGAAGGGATAGAGATGGTTGGATTGACCGAGGTGATAGGTCCTTGGGAGACCATATTTTGATTGGTTGGGATCATTGTTGTTGTTTGATTAGATACCATCTGTTGGTGCGATGTCAATGGTATATTCGAAGGATTTGACGTGATGGTTTGATTGATGATAGTTGGATTGAATTGGGTGGATTGATTGGTGCTAGGTAAAGGGGGAAGCCCTAAACCAAGGAATGATGTAAGTAATGGTGGTGGAGATTTCCCTTGGCGCAATGCCTCAACTATTTTGGAAAGTTCCGCAATTTGATCTTGACTCACTTGAGATAGTTGATTTGGCTCTTGTTTAAGTGGATTTAGGATGCCTACTTGCAGTTTTTGAATGGGATTATGGGAAAATTGACTTTGGATAATGTTCTGATTTGGGATGATGTTCAGATTCGGCATGATAGGATGAACATTGTTGGTATTGGGAATCATTTTTCCAAAGTTTTCCGAGTTAGGATTCATGTTTCGAAAAGTTGCACTTGGTACATCCACATTTGGTTTGTAGGGATTTGGTGGAATGACATTGTTCGTTTCAAGGCTCATGCATTGATTATTCAATTGGTGGATTTGCAGATTTGGACTTAGATCTATCATTGGGAAATGTGTTCCAAACTTTGACATGGGCATACTCACACTTGTTGTACCATTGATATTTGTCGAAGGCAATGATCCTATGCATGTACTTTGATAATTGATAGGAAATGAAAGGCTTTGAGGATTCAATTGATTTAGATTACTCAAGATGTATGGATCAAGTGTATATTCCATGTTCCTCTTGTGTTTTGACTTTGTTATGAAAGTGACCTCTAAGGTTCTTAGGATCAACGATGAGATGAAGGATGAAAGGTGTATGATATGAGTGATGAACGTTTAGGGACTTTGGATCAATACTAGACTTAGGGATTTTGATTTTGATTGTTTGATGTGGATGATGAACTTGTAAACCCTAAAATGTTGGATGTTATTTTAGGATGAACTTGTTCAAAGGATGGTTGATAATTTAACTAAGTGTGCGTGGAAGGATTCATCCAAACACACCTAACTAAACAAATGATTTTGATTTGGTTTAGAAATGTACCCAAGTCTAGGTAATGATGTTTTCAAAGCTCTTAAAGTTGTTTGGATGGATGGGTTGATAAATGTTTGGATGGATGATGGAAGTTTTGATGATCCTAAGAGACTTAGAGAGACTTTGTTTACTAGGCCAAGGTATTGAAGAACACACTTTTCTCTAAGAGCAATCAAAAGACCAATACGACCAAAAGATATCAAGCACATGTGTGGGGTCCAATTTGTTATCTTTGCTTAATTGATTTATTTTACAAAAAACACTCTCTTTGATTAAAATTTCAAACTAAGATGTACCAATCTTAATTTCCTTAAACCCCACAAGATATTTTATGTGGAAATTCAATGAACTAAGGCAGGGTTTTCTATTGTTTACTCAAGAAGACAAATTGAGGTATAATCGATGCTTAGGAACCTCTGAGGGGCGCGAATCCTTGGGAAGCGATAACATATGGATTGAGTCAATGATATTTGTCTTGAGGGTTTGAAATTTTGAGGAATCATGTTGAATGTTTGTTTGCAAAATGTTTTCCGAATACACCAGCATTGTTTTCAAACAAAAGAATAATTACAAGCCCTATGGATGTGATAGACAATGTTTGTTGAGTCCCCACTTGGACAAGTCCTTCATACTACTTTTAGCGGATGGTTAGATGCTTGACCCCACTAGCTCCCCTCCGACACTCGCATATGGGAAATGACACCAACACCCATGAAACTCCCATG
Organism: Sequoia sempervirens; assembly: GCA_007258455.2. Lineage (NCBI taxonomy): Eukaryota > Viridiplantae > Streptophyta > Pinopsida > Cupressales > Cupressaceae > Sequoia > Sequoia sempervirens. The sequence continues at coordinate 308,387,237 of VDFB02281492.1, forward strand.
GCATGCTTTCCATCTCGCTAGTAAAATTATGGGGTGGCTTGAGCGGCTAGTTCTTGCACCAACAAATAGATTAAGGATTTTGGAAAATTCTAGCACATGGGTTCTAGTAAGGACTTTCCGTTTGTGGAGATTGACCCATACGGCAAGAGTCCCCTTTCGGATCCATCTTGTCGGAGCCAACCGCGTGATTATGGCGTTTAACCAAAACCCTCATTTATATCCCGGCTGGAAATACTCTTGGCTTTAGAGTGTTACCGATTGAGTCGTCGCTTGGGTGAGTACTTTTTCCCCAAGGCAGGCCCTCTAAGATAAACAAAAGCAAGCAAAAACACAATCCGTAACTCGATCGATCTTTGATAGCACAAAGAAAGAGAATGTACGCGAAGATGCCCCTACTCACACTCACACAAGATGTTCAATTTTTTAAGCCCAAATTGAAGTGTTTCAAAGCAATAAAATGTATTTTGAGTGTTTCTCTTGCACCCTAGATCGCACGAAGTGCAAGGGGAGAGGATACGCACTCAAAAGACAAAATCACACAATGTCAAGCACTTGTTCGTTTTATAGCCTTCAAAGCAATTGTGTGATTCATTTTAAGCACCAAAATGAAGTATGAAGATTGCTTGTCCAATTTTTAACCCAAAACGAAATCTAGTAAGTTTGTCCTAAGATTCGTTTTAAGCCTTTTGTAATGAAAATCAAATTGTTCGTTTTAGACCAAAATGAAAATTAGTGTTCTAAAACAAAAGATAAACAATTTCGTGAGGTAGTGTTGATCAAACACTAAAGTGTTTAAAAACACATTGTGTTTTCAAAAAGAATTTCCCCTCCTTGGTTTTCATTTGATAGCCTTCTCTTTGTTGACTTTTCGCTTCCTTGTACCTTGCCTTTGTTCGCTTTTTGGTACCTATTCCATTGCAAAATAAAATCTTAAAATAAATTTCAAAAAATTAGTTGAGATTTTTAACAAAAATAAAAGATAAGACACAACTCCTCCAAATAATACTTGGACTTTATAACATTAGCTCACCCAAGTAACAAAGAAATGATGAAATCAAAACTTAATACTTAGATAGCTAAAATAAATCTGCACAACACTTAAAGAAATCCTTAATGACTTTCAAAACAAGTAATGCCTTTATTGATTTCAACTCTATCCTGCAAAACACAACATTAGACTTCTTTTTAAAACATTTATGTCGAAGGTCACAAATGCACCGCTTGAAATGTTGATTAACTTTGTCAGACCACAAAATAAGGTCCCAAAAGACATTGCCGTCCAATGTACTTCTCGAAATTGGTGCGTAGCTGCAACCACCAATAATATCCCAGTACTACACTCAGCATTGAAAGGAACCAGCAAAGGTCCAAGGTGTCATCAAAAGGTGCGCCTGCTCTGCCTTTGTGTTCCCATAAGCACAAATATCGATAAAACAAATATAGAGGCCTGCAAAAGCTAGATGTTTGGTCTCTGTTGCATCCTCCAACTAGGCTCTACGGAACTCATACATAAATCTGAACAAAACCACGAAGAGGAAATAGCGGCAAAATGGTCTCAAACCAACCCGGAGAAAGATTGTGATATTATCATCAAATCACACGCCCCTTTAAAGACTTTCCTACTACCTATTTAATACAGTCAACGAATAAAATAGATCTGAGGATGGCGCAAATAGATATATGGGATTTTATCAGATTTGGCTGTGGACCTTTTGCCTGCGCCAAAATGGAAGCTTTAGAAATTTTCAATCACAATTTAAATGACAGAAAAATGCGCCTAAATTCTTTTTTAAAAGCAAACTTCAAATCCAATGCAATTCGCAGGTGAATAAAAGTTTTTAGGCAAACATATTTGGTAGATGTAAATCGTATAAATCTAAATGCAACTGACAGGTGTAAGGCCGTATTCAAGATTTTATTCAATGCCCTGCAGCAGAGTGACAGCCAGTAAATGAATAATGCATTCCTGATCAGATTTGCATCCTTGTTCATCTAACCCCGTAGAGAAATCAAAACGTACAGCAATCAGTTTAAATGCGAAAAAGCACAATGAAATCGCCTGGAAAGAGTCTGATCACAGCTCATGAATTAATTTAACACGTCCTATTGCTTATCACTTGACAACGAGTCTTGCAATGCGTTTAACCATCAAAATGGGTGTTAACCTGGGCGCGATGAATAACACCTCTATCACACGCAAAGATTATAATACATAGATCACTGTCACATACTCCTCCATTCAATATACTATAAACCACATTCCTGTACTACGCCCAAGAAAAATCTTAATCTCTGGTAACTACAGAAAGGCTGCCCACAGAAGGAAAAAATGCTAGCAATAGCACGAGCTAAGGACGACAGAGAATCTGCCACTAAAGGTACGCACAGGACGAGAAAAGAAAAAAAAAGTTAGTGTCCTTTCAGCCTGAACAAAAGATTAGACCATCTTTCCTTTGAGTACACTATCAGAACAGAACTCGGGCTTGACTCTTTTGTTGAAGGCTTACTCCATAAAACCCCTACTGCTGTGAAAAGAAGATATATAGCTGGGAGCTAGGTGATGATCGTTTGGTGTATTCAAGACCATAGAATTGCTCAGTTCGTGGATTTTGGAGGTCTAGCAGACTGCTGTTAAACTTACTCATCAGATGATTAAATCCATCTGCTGTTGGAGTCTGAGAACAGTAATCATTGGTATTGGATAGCAAGGGAGCTCTTTAACAAAGTCTGGGTATGTGAAGAGCATAGGTTACATACAGATTACGTAGAAGAATAGGATGGAAAGCATGTTCAAGCTTCTATTTAAGAAGGTCAGTTATGACACAGAGATCTAGAGATATATTCAGCAACACATATAGGAATGTAGCTCTTTCAATAGAATAAGTAATTTCTTATAAGAATGGATGAAAGAGAACTAGTTCCCTGCCTACGTTGGCTAGACCTTAATGCAAAATGTTCCCCAATGAATTATACGAAGACCATAAAAGATGCACCTCCTTAATCAGAATGATAAATCAGTATTGATAAGAAAACTTTTAGATGCCATACTGATATGAAGACATACAAAAAATGCAGTAAGAAGTGCATGTTAGTATCATAGAAAATACAAATATCAAGATGAAAATTGGAAGGAATCAGATAATTTAAACTTTGTATTCTTGGCATCATTTAAATGCCCTCCTTCTAGCGCCATTTTGTGGATCTAAATCTGCAAATGGTTAGTAACTAACATATACAAACATGATTAGTTTCCAAGCAATAAGCACCATTCAACATCCATATGAGATATCTAACATGTTTTAAAATGCTATCTAATAACAAGATACATAAAATCCTACAAAGAAAAACATGAAATCAATCTATCCCATATTGGATTGGTGTCACATGTGCTAGTGACCCTTTCCCAATCCTTGATTGATAGCTTAAAATGAAAATGCTATGAAGATGGTGGAGTGATGAGCAAGATGAGCTCTCAAATTAAGAGAGTAACCTTGCATAAAAGTTGTGGAGGATTTGCTTGAGGATGATGCACCTATTTAAAGATTTTCAAAATGCCAAGTGTTGAAGAGGGACCAATGTGGGATCAAAAATAAGCCAATGAGTTGAGGACACTTGTCATCATGTGATTAGTTGATGTGTGTGCAAGATTTGGGAAGAGTGCCCAAGAGGAAATTTGAGATTCAGAATTTACAATAAATTTTTGAGAGGACAAGAAAGAAGCGATAAATGCCTGTTTGACTTGTCATGTTGAGAAAATGAGGTTTAATAATCCAATAAAATTGATTTATTGTGCAAGTCAGCTAGATCAGATAATGTAAGTGGGATGGGATTAAGCATTAGATAGGGATTAGATGATGATTATCTTTTGATTAATGCTGATTAGGTGAGTTAACATTTTGGACTTTGTCAATTGATTTATTTAAAATCCCAGAGAGAAAATGATGATGGAATATGATTTGGATTTTGATTTAAATGAAGTCCCCGATTTATTTAATTAAATGGATGATGCAAGATGAAGGGTTGAATGATAATGTTTATTTGATAAATGGAATTATTTAATGGAATGGATAGAAAGTGATGAATAGTCCTAATGCAGCGTCTAGTAGGTTGATGGGCCACATGATCAAATGCAGAATGTTAATTTTGCATGTCTACAATATGCTTTCCAGTTATGTATGTCATGGGTATGGCTTCCACCCACTTCATAAAGTACTCAGTGGCAGTTATGATAAACTTGTCGCCATTGGATGAGGTGGGGGTGATTTCCCAACGAGATCAAGTCTCCACTGTGAAAAGGGCCATGGTGTGATGATGGGATGGAGTTCTTGAGCTGGAGCATGGATGAGGTCCCCATGTTGCTGACATTGTAGGCACCTTTTGATGTAGTCATGTGCTTCTCTTTCCATTGTAGGTCAATAATACCCTGTCCTCAACAATTTCTTAGCCAAGGTCATTCCACTTGAGTGTGAACCACAAATACCATTATGCACCTCAGTTAACGCGGTCAATGCCTCCTCAACATTTAGGCAGCATAATAAGGTTCCTTCTATGCTCCTACGGTAAAGGGTGTTTCCTAGGATGACAAACCGAGATGCTTTCTTGACAAAGGTTTTTTTTAGGCTTGAGGGTAGGTCAGCAGGTAGGACCCCTATTCTCAAGTAGGTATAAATGTCATGGTACCAGGGATCACTGGGACCAACGATTTCACACACAAATTTTGACTCTAGTACCTCAAATGTGGGCATGAGAAGTTGCTCTACCAGGAATTCATGTTTTGGGATGTTACGAGGGATATCCAATAGGGATCCAATTGTCGCCATGGAATCTGCTACTCTGTTGTTGGCTCTGGGAATCTACTCAAATGTGATATCAATGAATGATTCTTTGAGGCTTTCTACCAATTTTTTTGTATGGAGTCAACTTATCATCCTTTGTTTGGTACTCGTCATTCACTTGATTTATTATCAGCTGGGAGTCTCCATATACTTTGAGGGACATGATGTGCCACTGCATTGCTATTCTGAGACCTATGGTTAAAGCCTTGTATTTCGCAATGTTGTTAGTGCAAGGGAATGCCAGTTTGTAGGATCTAGGTATACAATCCCCCTGTGGGGTGATGAAGAAAACACCGGCTCTTGATCCATGCTGCGTATAGGAGCCATCGAAGTAGAGTTTCTAGTGGTTGGCTATGCTGAGATTGAAGATGGATTCATCCAAAAACTCTGATATGAGTGGATTCTTTGAATAGATTGGTGCTTCTGCAAGCTGATCTGCGATAACTTGACCTTTGATTGCCTTTTGCTCCACATATTCAATGTCATAATCTGATAGTACGATGACCCATTTAGCCATCCTTCTTGTGAGCATTGCTTTTGATAGTAGGTACTTTAGAGGGTCAATTTTGGCGATGAGTTTGATTTTGTGTGCCAACATGTAATGTATGAATTTCTGTGAAACAAAAACTACTGCTAGACATGTTTTTTCAATGAATGAGTAGTTTAACTCATGCCCGACCATTGTTCTGCTGATATAGTAGATGACTCTTTCTGTCCCATTTTCATCATGCTGAGCTAGGAGAGCTCCAAGGGCTGCTGCTATTGCTAACATAGAGGATTAATGGATTTCTTGGGATTGGTGGCATGAGGACCAGAGGTGTGAGTAGATATTATTTGATTTTGTTGAATGATTCCTCACACTTGTCATCCCATTTGTATGCTACTCCCTTGTGAAGTAGGTGAGAATATGGGTTTTTTTTTGTCTGCCAATTGTGCTATGAATCTACGGATGGACTGAAGCCTTCCTTGGAGGCCTATCAACTGTTTCAGTGTTTTGGGTGCCTCCATCTCTAGAATTTCCTTCACTTTTACTAGATCTATTTCAATACCCCTCATGGACATTATGTATCCTAGTAGTTTTCTTGACTGTACGTTGAAGACACACTTCTTTGGATTCAAATGGACCTTGTATTCCTCCAGCATGTAAAAAATAACACTTAAGGTTGCTATGTGATTTTCCTCTTTCTGGATTTTGCTAGTATGTCATCAACATAATCTTTGATAGTTTTGTGGATCATGTCATGAAAGATTAAGTCATGGCTCTTTGGTAAGTGGCTCTAGTGTTCTTCAAGCCAAATGTCACCATATTCTAGCAGTAGGTCCCCCATGGACAAGTGAATGCCATTTTGTGTTGGTCCTCTTTGGCGATCATTATTTGGTTATATCCAAAGAAACCATCCATCAGAGAAAGCATTTCATGTCCTGTTGTCATGTCTACTATCATGTCAATGTTAGGCAACAGGAAATCATCTTTTGGACATGCTTTGTTTAGGTCTTTGAAATCTGTGCAGATTTAGATGCCCACATCAAGTTTTGAAACAAGAACCAGATTTGACACCCATTTTGGATAGTCTATTGGTCGTATAAATCCTGCATCAAGCAACTTTTTCAATTCCATTTTGACTAGTAGGGTGATATGAGGATGCATTTTTCTCAATTTTTGTCTAATAGGATTTGCTTCAGGATACACTGCTAGATGATGGACCACAATTTTTGGGTTGAGCCTGGGCATGTCCACATAGCTCCATGCAAAGTTAACTTGTATCTCTCTTAAGAAGGATGCTAGGAGCTCCTGTTCTTCTAATAGTAACGACTTTGCATAGAATGTGATGTGTGGGGTTTTTTCTGTTCCCAAATTGACTGGGTTGCATTTTTTGGCTAGAACCGCCGATTTTTCCTGGTGTAGAGCTCTGAGAGGAAGATTGAACCCCCCATCCTCGGGTGACTTAGAGGTTTTTCCTTGATCGTCCCTTTCTTTTACTTTTTGGGTGAGAGAGTGCCATAGTGTGGTTTTCCTCAGGACCTAGGAATTATATTTTCAATTTTGTGACTGAGGGATTCAATCGTTTCCGTGTAGTATGCATGTGTATCTAGCTCGATGATGAATCCCACTTTGTGATCCCCATATGGAATATTATCCCATAGTCCCATGAATTCTGAGAGTGCCTCATCATTTTCAAATGTGTCAAGAATTGGTAGTCCTCGTTGGTCGTAATTGATGAGTTAGGGGTAACCTAGGCTAATTTCATGGTTTTGATGGTTAGTGGACTCAAATGACATAGTTCTAATCATGAGAAGGGTGGTGTCCTCAAAGAGCATGGGTAGGTTGGTTATGGGATCTTTGTCATCACTACTACTCTAGGATGTCGGTTATATCAAATGTAAAGAGTTATACATGGCTTCGACTTGTAGATATGGAGTAAGCCAGTTGACTACTAATTGCTAAAGTTCGACCCAACTATGGCGGGGATTACGTACGTGTGGTTATACTCAGGAGGGTAAATCCAAAGGCCAATATTTATCATTAGCATCTTGAGAATGATGGAATTATTAGAAACCCGTTGTCATTTACTACATTTTCTGGTTATGTCATAATACATTAGGCATCATTTAATAACCCTGTGTGTCATCCATTAGTGATCAATTCTTTGGTCTATTGTCTTGAGTACAAGGATGGGATGGAGTCCTCCTCCTATTGCTTCTGGGAATCTCCTAGAGTACAGAGTTGGGATATTCTTAGGAGATGTTTTAGGATGGAGGCTTCATGTGATTATGACCATCCCTCGTGATCTAGGAGATTGTGGTGCTCTCTACCATGAACATTTTTAGAGGTGTGTGGTTTCTATCTGATTGATGAGTGAGATGTCAATGTCTTTGGAGACAGGAATGGTGTCTCTGGGCAAATTAGTCAGACTCTGTGATGTGGCTACTTGAGACCAGGGATTTGGATTGTTGTAGAATCTGTGATCATCATGCAGCTTTGATTGTGAAATAATTTTTTCCCTTTGTTGAAGTCCTCCTAATATTTTAAGGTTCTTAATGAGCTTGAGGGAACAAATATTCAAACCTACACCTCCATCCACCAAGAATTGCTTGAATTTATTTTTATGCACTAGGACCTCTAAATGGAGTGCACGGTTGTGAGATGGTTGAGCGGGAAAGTCCTAATTGAAGAATGTAAGGAGATTCAGAGTGATGATATTTCTGACCATAGCTTGGAATTGTTCTGCATCAAGATCTGTGGGGATGGTAGATGAAGCCAATGCTTCCTCAAGGATTTTCTTGTGGGCAGATGAAATTTTTAGCAACTCCATGATGGAGATTTGTGCTGGGGTTCATTTCAGTTGCTCAAGGACATTATAGCTGTTGGGAATAGATCTTGAATTGGAATTGGGTGCTTTTTTTGGCTGAGATGACCCTACAATGGTAATTTTGTTGCCTCTAGTGGTGACTCCACACTTAGCATGGGCTCCTTTGATGGTGATGGTAGCACAACATTCATCTAGGGATGTGATGATTTTTTGATCAATGAGATCTTGGATTATGTTTTTCAACCTCATGCAACTATTAGTGGTGTGCCCTTTGATTTTGTGAAAGTCACAGAGATGATTTTCATTGTACCAAGGTGGTTTCACATCTAGTTCCTGGTAATTCTCATAGGTGGGAGCGTTGATGAGGTTTTCATTTATTAATTTCTTCATGATGACCTCAAGTGGTTCCCCAAGGGAAGTGTACTTCTGCTTGGGGGAGTTCTTGTTTCACTGGGGTGGTCCCCTTTGATCATTGACATTATTGATTGCTTGATTGTTGGTTGGTTGATGTTGTGATACCACATTGGTTTGGGTGTTGTTTCGATCATTATTTTGTAGTTGTTGGTAGTTTTGGGTGTTTTGCCTTAGAGCACTAATTATGACCTTAGCATCAACCACACCATCGTTTGTGACATTTTTGTTCCTTGCCCATGTGCGAGGTTTGTCATTGTAACTAGTGGATGGGCGATTGTTTTGTTGTTCAGGATATGCGAGTGATCCTTCAAGTTGTGTCATAAGGGCTCATTCGACATTGAGTGCCTTGGAGATAAACTGGTCGTATGTTGTGATGCCTTGCACTTTGAGATGGAATGCCAAGGCTCTGTCAAGGTTGGATATGATAGTGCACACTTGCTATTCCTCATGCATGACCCATTTGCTCCAATTGGCCTTGGATCGCCATCATTGTAAGAAAGAAGCAAATGATTCGTTCTTACCTTGTTTTAGAGTTGAGAGTTCCTCTAAACTAACATCCATATCGATATTGAATGCGTAGTTTTTGATGAATGCGTCAACGATTTCTTGGAACTTCTTGATGCCTGGAGGAAGGCGAGAGAACCACTCCATGGCGTGGCCAACCAAACTTCTAGGAAACGACCGCATTAGATAAGTATCGTCATACGTGACTTCCATGCAATGAACCAAGAATTCCCTGATGTGATCTTCAGGGTTTCCCATCCCACAATATTTATCAAATTTGGGGATCTCAAATCCCTTTGGGGATGGTTTCATTACAAGGCTCCTATCAAATGGATAAGGAAACAAGTTGCTATGTGTTTTCGTGGTTCGCTCTGACTGAAGATCGAGCACTTGTTGTGAGAGAAACTTGATTTGTGTTGTGACATCATTTTCTTGATCAGGGGGTGGGATGAAAGTGTTTTGTGGTGGTTCAATTGTTGGTGGATTGGTTGGTATGTTGATGGATGATCTGTTTGCACATTCTGCTAAGCCAAGTATGCTTGCAATTGCTGTTGTACCAACAACACTTGTTGTTGTTCTTGTTGCTGTTGTGCTATTAGTGCCTGTTGTTGAGCTTGTTGTTGCACCGACAATGCTTGTTGTTGGGCTGCTAATCAGGCTACCTCTTGTTGCTCTTGGTATTGCTTTAGCACTTGCTGATATGCTTGTTATTGTGCAAGGTATTGTGCTTGTTCCTATGCTTGCACTTGCGCTTGTGCTTGAGCTTGTTGGGATTGTTATTGAGCTTGTGCCTGAGCTTGAGCTTGCGCTTGGGCTTGGGCTTGGGCTTGAGCATGTGCTTGTGATTTTTGGGCATCTTGTGCAATCTGTGCAGCTTGAGCAGTTTGTGCAGCCTACGTTGCTTGAGCGGCTTGTTGTTGTTGTTGCAATAAAGCTTGGGCTTGTGCAACCTGTTGTGCTTGTTGTGATTGTAATGCTTGCTGTGCAACTTTAGTAGCTTGGGCAACTTGTTGAGTAGCTAGCTGTGTAGCTTGTCGATTTTGGATTTGTTGTAATGCCTTCTGATAAGCAACCTGCTGACCGACTTGCAACACAATACTGTATTGGCTTGATGTGTTTGAGTTTGGTGGTGGTGGTGGTGAAGGTGGATTTGGAATGGTGCTTATCGTGGTAATGAGAGGCACCATCATATTGATGAGTGGGATGGTGGTGGATGGTGTAATTGATATGCTTAATCCTTGAAAGACCATGTTTTGAGATGTTTGGGGGGTGGTTGATGATGTGATGGTGGTGGTTTTTGTTATCGGGATGGTTGCTATCTGTTGTTGCGATATCAATGGAAAGTTTTGAGGATTTGATATGGTGCTTTGATTGATGCTTGGTGGGTTGGTTTGATTTTGTTGATTGATGTTTGGTAAAGGGGGAAGTCCTACACCAAGAGGTGATGTGGATATTGGTGGAAATGGTGGAAGTGGTGGAAATGTTAGGGGTGTAATCTCTTTGGGAAATGGTGTAGTGTCAAAAATGCTTCTTGGTCCAAATATATCTCCTTCTCCTTGTGGGGTTATGGGGAGAGCAGTTTGGGGTGTTGCGCAGAATGATGATGATGGGTCATTTGGATCATGAAAGGTGAGAGGGACATATGGATGTGATGGATTTTTGGGTACATATTGTCCCAAGATAGTGTTTGCGTCCAAATCTTGATTGTTTACGAGGGGATGTGTTTGCAATGCATTAAGAAATACACTTCGAGCCTTGTTAACAATGGGTTGCATTGGAGCAATAGATGATGCAATTTATGGGATGTTTTGAGTGATGCTTTGGAATGGAGGTGTAGATGAAATGGGGATGGTGGATGAGATTGGGGGCATGACCCCAAAAGATGGTTCCACAATAGTGCTCACATCGAAATCAGAAGGGAGTTTAGCCCCTTGCTTTGCTAATTCGAGCATGTATAGTGAAAGATTGAGTCTCATCATGATGTTGATAATATTATGATTCTCTGGATTTTGAACCATTTCGGTGATTTTCTCATGTGACATCCCAAAGGGATTATTGGTAAGATCCTCCACTTGACCTTCCTCTTGTTTATTTTGTGATGATGAAGGAAAGTTAGTTAGAGGATTGCTCGATCCAACAAGATTTATTTCTGAATTTTTTTGGCTTAGGTCGCTTGAAGTGGATGTTTCTTTGTTGGCTTCCATGTTCCTCTTGTGTTGAGATTTAGTTTGCACCGTAAAATAGGGATCAATTTTCAAGAATGTAGGAGATGAATATCTAATTCTTTGGATTGATCTAACTTGAGGTACAAAAGGGACAATTTAGGATGTTTTAAGGATCAAAGGTGAAATGGTGAAGATGTGTAAAATATGGATGATGTGGATGATTGAACTTTTAGAAGATCTTGAGGGGATGCTAGACTTTTAGGAATTTTTGGATGCTTGAATTTGGATTTTGATTTTGATTTTTGGATTGACCTTGATTTGATTTTGCTTTGGTTTTGGATAATGAACAAATATATCCCAAGATGTTGGATGTTACCTATGAAATAAATTTGCTCAAAGGATGATAATTTGACTAAGTGTGGGGAGAAGGATGCATCTACCCACACCTATTCAAACAAGATGATAATTCAACCAAGTATATGAAGAAGGATGCATCCACATATACCTAGCTAAACAAGATAATTTGATGAAAATTTTGACTAAGCATATGAAGAAGGATGCATCTATACATACCTAGCCAAAATGGTATGTTTTTGATTCAAGGATTTCAAGGATTTATATTTTGTTTGAAGGTTTTTTAAAATTTTGATTTGCCAAAAATCCTAGCTTGAAGGATGATTTCAAGATTTTAAAAAGTTGATGGTGAAATGATTTTGGTTTGACGTTCAAAGATGGATGAAGATTTGATTTTGATCCTATGTTTACCTAAAAAGACACTTGCTTACTAGACCTCGGTTTTGAAGAACATGCTTTTCTCTAGACTAGGTGTTCAAATTCTCGAAAAAGATTTGGATTCTGACAATAATAAAATGAGTACAATCCAGGATTGTTTCTTGAAGCTTTTATGTAAAAGTTAAAAAGTAGTCTTCGTTTGAATTCGTATAGCGTTGAGAGACACTTTTGGTGATCTTTTGGACTAAGAGCTTTTACCTTTGGTTTCTTGATCTTGATCTTGCGTGAAATCATTGTAGACACATGTATGTGATTCAATTATTTTTAATCTTTGCTTAATGACTTCATTTTACCACAAACACTTCTTGATTAGCTTTTCAAACTAGATGTCCAATGTCTCAACTTCTTCTTATTCCAAAAAGTATATTATGTGGAAGTTTGATGAAATCAAGGAAAGGGTTACCTATTGTTAACTTTAGTAAGCAAATTGAGATATAAATCCAAGTGTTTAGAAACCTCTAAGGATAAAATCCCAAGGGAAAGCAATAACACATGAATTTGGTCAATTGTATTTGCTTCCTAAAGGGTTTGAAGTTTTGATGATAATGTTAAATGTTTGTTTTTCAAATGTTTTCGAACAAGCAAAGTGTTTTGTAACCAAGAACAAGTACAATCCTATGGATATGAAAGACTATATTTGTTGAGTCCCCACTTGGACAAGTCCAACTATGCTTATTTTTAGTGAATGGTTAGATGCTTGACCCCACTGGCTCCCCTTCACGACACTCACTTCTCAGGGTAGTCAAGCATTAGTACCCATGAAACTCCCATGGCATACTTTCCATTTCTACTAAAAATCGTAAAAGTGTGGGGCGGCTTCAAAATGACTATTCTTGCACCAATAAATAGATAGGGATTTTGGCCTTTCTACAACAAGGGATTTAATTCAGAATTTATGTTCATAGGAGTTGATCCATCGAGGTGAGAGACCATTGATTCCCTTCTCATCGGAACCAACCGCGTGATACTACCCTTTGTTCTAGTACCCACTTTTATATCCCGGCTAGAAATACACTTCGCTTTAGTGTGTTACCGATTGAATCGTTCCCTTGGGTGAGTACTTTTTCCCCAAGGTAGGCCTTCTAAGATAAACAATAGTGAGCAAACATATCCATAACTCGATCGATCTTTGTTGAAAAACAAAGAGAAAATACACGTGATAGGTTCCACTCACACTCGCAAGATGTGTTCAATTTTAATCCCAAAATGAAGTGTAGAGGCAATATTTTATGCAACTTAATGTCACCAAAAATAATTTTGATTCTCAAGATCACCGTGAAGCACGAGAGAAGTGCATACTCCTTTTGAGATGAGATTACTTTGCAAAAAATTTTACAAAGCACAAAGGACACATTTTCATTTTAAATCCACAAAGTAAAAGTGAATTCCTTTTAGTGCACCAAAAGAAGTGTGAGATTTGATTGTTCAATTGTTAACCTTAAACAAAATCTAGTAAATTTGCCTAAGGTTCTTTTTAATCCTTTTGTCTTGTTCTTTTTAGAGCCCAAATTGAAATCTATTGAGTCCTAAAAGCTTGAAAAGATAAAATCCTTAAACGTGGAATTATAATTGCTTCAAAGAGCGTCTAAAGACACTTGATACAAATAGATAAATGATGTCATAAGAAGCTTTACTTTTGTTTCCTCCTCCCATTTTTGATTTCCTAACCTAAAAAAGTTCTTAAAATGTTAGATGAGATCAAGAAACAAGAGGATATAAGGGTTAGATGAATCATTAAGCATAAAAACCCTAAAACTTAGACCAAGTTATAATGTGATTTGAATTTAGATGTAAAATTGAATTTTTTAACTCCATAAAAGTTAAGAAACACCTATACCATTTGATAGCTTACAAAATTCTACCCCATTTCAAAACAAAAAGTTTCAAAAAAGACCTTCATATGACCAAGCTATCGTCATTTTAAAACTGACTATAAAAGCCCTAAAACAGTGTGCAAAAGTGCTAAAATAATGTGCAGAAGCACTAAAAGAATGTGCAGAAGCGCTAAAACATGTGCAGAAGTGCCGAAATAGTGTGCAAAAGTGCTAAAATAATGTGCATAAGTGCTATAATAGTGTGCAAAAGCGCTATAACAGTGTAGAAGCACTGAAACAGTGTACAAAAGTGCCAAAACAGTGTGCAAAAGTGCTATAATGGGGATTAATGAATCGATCTGTCAAAAAACAACGAAATTTTAAAAAAATGTGTTAGATTTGTAATTCAAGCCCTCATTCTAGTGCCAAAATGTGAACCAAGATTCCAAACCTGCATAAACACAAGGAACAAACATCATATTAGATCAAATGCAAGTTAGTATCATGATTCCCCAAGAAATCCATTTGAATTGCAAAGGAAGAAGAATGAAATGAAGAACATAAACAAGCAGAAACCAAAGATATTAAATCCTATTCAAATGCAAAGAAAATTCTTAATCTCTTGGGGGAGTTGATGCTAATTTGATGTGGAAATTGGCCCTTTCCCAACTCCTATGCAAGCTTTGATGATTTGATGAAGATGTGATCCACTTTGTTGAAGATTGAAGTGTGCTCCAAGATGAAAATCTGCATAACCTAGCTAAGACTTGATGAAAATTGATGAAAATTGCTATGCTTGAGTATGGATTTGAGTATAGTAAGTTTGCTCAAATTGTGGATGCTAAAATGAGGAATGAAGCCTCTTATTTATAGAATGACAAGTTGGAGAAATGCCCAAAATGAAGCAATGTGGGACTAACATCAACCAATGGCAAGGTGCCACTTGTCAAGAGATGGATGGATGAAGGATGTGCACATTTTGATGAATGTGCCCATAAATGCGTAAATTTGAAATTTGAAAATGGTGAAATGATAAGGTGGAGGGAGAGTCAAATGGAGTAATGGCCACTTGGCTCAATGCAAAAGGACACATAAGATGAAATAAATGCCTTGTTGGAAGAAAAAAGTCCACCTGGATTTGAATTCAAATTTGAAGGAATAT